>VCAZ01000020.1:1335391-1865391 GCA_005784505.1 Bagarius yarrelli
AACAGAAAGACTCTCACTCTTTTCCCAACTTTAAAATGAAGGGTTAAAGAAAAAGGTCGGCAAAGATGGCAGTAAGGTTAAATTTCCTACTGTTTAATGAAAAGGTGATGCACCAATGCAGGGTACAGTAAAACTACACAGGGGAGAGACAGGGCTTTAAAGTAATACTTAAAACATGTCTGTGTGTTCGCCTGTCCACCACGACTTCAGGACCCGTCAGTCACAGCACAGGTGCAGGAGCTCAGTAAGGGATGGGGAGAGAAAGAGGGGGAGGGAGGGGGGGTTTGTCAAGTGCATTGCTGAGGTCACTTAACAGTGCAGAAAAAAGAGAGGAAGAATCTTAATTCTTCAACAACAAAAAAACCCCTTAACCCTCCCTTGAACTTGTCTTTTCTCCGTTCATTTTCCCGTCCCACCCGGCATTCCGTTCCTCCGTTGAAGCGTACAGATGGGGGGAATAAGTGAGGAAGAGAGCGCTGCTTGGTTCTTTGTGTTTGAGGTGATCGCTCTCTCCGACCCTGCATCCATCTGCCTGTTAGCTTTCTGTCATGTTTGTGTCTGTTGTTTATATTTAGTAGTGCTTCTCACCTCCAGCGTATGTGTGTGTGTGTGTGTGTGTGTACGTGTGTGTGTGTGTATATGTGTTTTTGTGCATGTGTGTACGTTCATACGGCGTACAGTTCATAGATCTTCTTGGCGCAGTAGACCAGAGCGGCGAGCGCTATCGTGTTGTGCAGTCTCTTTCTGTGCACGTCATCACGGCGCACCAGCACTACGGGCGTGGACGAGGTGAGCGTGTGCAGCGGCAGGCGTGCCAGCTTCCGGCTGTCGTACTCCACCTGGTACTTGCAGCATGGGTCAAACTGCCACGAGATGCCGTAGAGAGTGGCGCAGGCCAGGCTGAGGGCACCAGCGGGCAGAGCTACATAGCGGGAATAATCAGCGGGCAGTGCCAGCGGTGTAAGCAGACACGCGGCGCCCGCTAATACGGCCGTCTTGTGCAGGCAGTTTCCCACAGCCACCCAGCGTGCAGTCTCGTCTCCGATGCGTGTCGGCTCGATGACGATGTACGGATACTGTGCCTCTAGCGCCTGCTCCAGCTCATACTCAAACTGCTCCTGTGCATTCTCACCATTGTAGATCTCATGCACAATGTAACACTCACCCGCCGCCGCCGCCATCACTCCCCTAAAGACAAGGACAAAATGAAACCAGTCATCAAACGATGTCACATGGTTATAAAAATCCAAAAATCATATTTATCGATGAAATTCAGGTTGCCACGTTTAAAGTATTTTCTGCCATTCAGATAGATTGTAATATTTTCCTTATTAACGTGGTAGCCTGAGATGTGTGTTCAAGTCCCAGCACCACCAAGCAAGACCTTTAAACCCTCAACTGCTCAGTTGTATAAAAGAAATTAAAAAAAATAAATAAACATAAAATGTAAGTCGCTCTGGTTTAAGAGCATCTGTTGAATGACAAACCAAAGAGGTTTAATTATCAATTTTCACTGCTAAAGGAAACAACACAACACAATGGAAAAAAGTGTATATTATATATTAAGTCTACATATTAACCACAAGTGTTTAAGTGTTCAATTCCCAGCACAACCAAGTTGCCACTGCTGGGCCCCTGAGCAAGGCCCTTAACCACTAATTGTATAAAAGAGATAAATATAAGTCGCCCAGGATAAGGACATATTGTATTAATGTATTAACTGAGATGTTTTGTTTTCAGGTGGTGTTTACAGCCTGTACTGGAAAAAGACCTGATCCAAACATGAGTCATTGTTTGGTCGGACATTTTTAGTCTTGGGTGACCGTGCTGTGCCTGGCCATTTTTACAGCATCATGAAAAGAGAAAGACGTGAAATTAAAGCAAGTCGAGTCAAGTCACCTTTATATATATATAGCGCTTTTAATAATCTGGATTGTTTCAAAGCAGCTTTACAGAATTACATCAGAAACGACAATATTAAACATTTATTAAAACACCCAATTTGATTGATATCTATAAATTTAGAGTCAAGCTATTTAGTGTGTTTAATATCAGAATTTCTAATGTCTGGGGAAGTGGTGTCATGTTTAAGGTGTTGGACTACCAACCTGAAGGTCTAGTGTCTAGAAAAGTGTTGGTTTATGGTTAAGGTGTTGGATTACCAACCCGAGGGGTGTGGATTCGATTCTCAGCTCCACCAAGCTACCATGAGCAAGGCCCTTAACCAATTGCACAGTTGTATAAATGCGATAAATGTAAGTCGCCCTTGGATAGGGGCGTCTGTTGAATACTGTATACTGTAAATGTCTAAATAAATGGAAAATATGCACTTATCAGAAAAAAAAAAATTATTTTCTGATTTGGAAATAAGCAATACTAATTTATAATACTGTAAGTGGTAACCAAAAACTTTACAATCCATACAATTCACTCCAAAACCGAGCAAATATTTTACAAGCAATTATGCAGCTGTTTATTATAGTGTTTTATTATAAGTGAACGGCTAAACCACTTCCGGTTACAAGCATATATTAAATACAGTTAGATATAAAGAGGGGAAAGTATTAAAAATGTATTAATTACAACCAAAAAGTGTTTCAATCTATAAAACGTCAAAACAAATAAAATAACCAGCCGTCGATTATTACGTACTTTAACACGTGAACAAATCCGGTTAATATCATCGATTAAATATCACCTTGTTGATAAAGGCGCGATTATTCGGCGTGTTAATAAAATGTCGGTTTGGTTGGAAAACTGTCTAACTTTAGTGCTTAACTTTTAATGTACGTTTCAGCAAAAATACCAACATTTCTATAATTTGAAAGTAAAATTTTGGTTGGTCATCACTGCTAACTTTAGCTGTCAGTTGAATAACTTGTAACAGTTACCCTGAAAATTCTTTGCTAGCTAACGTTAGCACGGAAGCTAAATACCGTTAAACAAAACTTGCCTCGGCAATTTAAAGTTATTTTAATACACAGCATTATTTTAACAATCCTGGTTAATTTGTTTTCGTAAATGTTTTATCTTCCTTCATCGTTTTATTAACCAAGCCAGCTAGTTAGTTCTGGGCAAGTAAGCCAAGGAAAACATCACATGAGGCGAGAAAAAAAACAATCTTTTACACTTTCCAGGTCGAATTTTAAATACCACACGCTTCAGCCATTTTTATATAAACGCTCAAATTTGTAACTCAAACACAAACAAGCGGATTTTAATTCAAAACCTGGTTTTAAGCTCATGTTTTAGTCTTAACTGACCTCTCCCTGTTGACTGGGACACCGCGCCTCCTTCCCAACGACGCCATCTTGGAGAACCAGCGCGTTGTCGTTGACGTACTAAAAAGTAGCGACGCACTATGGGTAGCGTAGTTTACACACCAGTTCATGGATATGCCGATATAAGCTATACCACACTACATTTCCCGTCATGCAACTGTCTAACCACTTCAGTTTCTTACAAAATATGGATATCCTAAAAATGTCAATTTAGAGGTCAGGTGTTTGACAGATGTAAATATAAAAAATATATATATAAGGCGTGAATTAAAAAAAATATATTAAATACCGTAAATACAGTAATGTTGGTTTATGGTTATTAAAACGTTACCCAACGACCAATCAAACGCAAGGACAACAGTATATACATGAAACACCCAGTAGGACAAAATCTATTGTAGACATGCTGTACAAAGGTTTTGCTGACAGTCCGGATTTCTCTAACAGCTCAGCGTGTCTATTTATTCTCTCAGCCGAACTTAAACTTACCCATACTGTGTTCTTCCCACGCTGCAGCACTGACGTCCGGACGTTCACCGATCCGGCACGCGATACACGCAGCTATTGCTCGGTACACGGGCCCCACGTGCAGCCGCCCGCTCACTGTCTCCCCCTGTAGCAGCGCATTGCATAAAGGCCCGGGTCTCATATGCAACCGCTAAATTATCATCGCGCGCTGATGTAACCGTCCCCTGATGGAGACATGCCAAATGGGTCAAAGGTTTAACGCGTGAATGTAAAACACAAACAAATAAATAGAGCTATAATTAACATAGATGGCAAAGGAGACAATAGAGAATAATAAGTATAAAAGTACTACATATATAGGTACTGGTCAAATTATCCACGAAACTACAAAAGCATCATTAGATGCAGTTTGTTTCCTCAAAAAGCTAAATTTAGGGTAGTAAGACCTAACGAGGGGCAGGACAGTGGCTTATTGGTTAGCACTGTTTTCTCACAGCAAAAAGGTCCTGGGTTTGATTCCCAGGCAGGGGTCTTTCTGTGTGGAGTTTGCATGTCCTCCCTGTGCTTGTGTGGGTTTACTCTGGTTTCTTTCCACAGTCCAAAAACATGTGGAAAGAATTGTAAATTGCCCATAGGAGTAGGTGTGACCTTGTAATGGACTTGCGACCTGCCCAGGGGGTAATCCTTCTGCTTTTTGCCCTTTCAGAGGCGGCTGGGGTAGACTCCAGCAGAGACCCCGAATCAGGGAATACTCCCTGTGACCCCGAATCAGGGAATAAGCAGGTATAGAAGATGAATGAATGAAGACCTAATGATGGTAAACACAGCCACGCACAGATATTTTAAAGGGGCAGTGGCCCAAACCAATTAAAGGTGCACTAAGGGTGTGGGTACTTTATACAAATTATCTAGTTTTTACAAATATCCAGTTTCAGTGTGGACAGATGACACACAGTTTAATCATTTTAGCCTTTATTGTAGGTAGTTTGATAAGCGCAGACAGACAGGCAGGTTGGAATGGGTGGGGAAACCTGTCAGGAGTGATGTGTGACAGGATCAGCTAGAATTATGAGGACAGTGGTGAGACCGGCTATGATGTATGGTTTAGAGACAGGTGGCAGAGCTGGAAGTAGCAGAGCTAAAGAGATGTTGAGGTTGGACAGGATTAGGAACGAGTTCATCAGGGGGACGGCTCATGTTAGATGTTTTGGGAAAAAAGTCAGGAAAGCCAGATTGAGGTGGTTTGGACATTTACATTATTTGGTGGACACCCTTAACCAGAGCAACTTACATTTATACAATTGAGCCTTGCTAAGGGGCACAACAGTGGTGGCTTGGTGGAGCTGGGAATTGAACCCACAACCTTTGGGTTGATAGTCCAACACCTTAACCATGAGCCACCACTTCATGTACAGAGGCGGGACAGTGAATATATTGGTAGGAGGATGTTAGAAATGAAGCTACCAGACAAAAGGCAAAGAGGAAGACTTTAGGTTTATGGATGCGATAAACTTGGATGTAAAGTTAGTGGGTGTGAGTGAAGAGGATGTAGAAATTAGGGTTAGGTGGAGACAGATGATTAACTGTGGCGACCCCTAAAAGGGGACAGCTGAAAGAAGAAGACGACGATTGTAGGTAGGGTTAATAGAACATCTCACTATCACAATCACAATCACACACTGCTGATAAGAACAGAAACGATCCACTGTTTTACATTTACATATTAACTTTTGAGTAAGGAGCCGATGAAGGCAGAGGGGCTGCTAACCCCCCCCCTCTTCTAACCCTACATGCAATCTGAGTCAACCTGAGGTGAGACAGCTGCAGCTGAATTGAGTCAGCTAGATATCGCACAGAACTGATTTAGGACAGTGTAGGATATCTACATGTCCTAGGCAGAATTTAAGGTAGAGATTATTTAAAGTGCCATAATTAATTTTAGGACCAATTTAAGGATTTTTAGATATATTAAGAAAGGTAGACTACACATGCACGTTCATTAAAGCAGTCAGACTAAGATGGAGATGGAATTTGAGGCAGCTTGTAAGTCAGTCAGAGCTCTGAAAAACTGAATTTAAGTAAGATAGCATGGATTTGGGATGTGGTTGATGCCAGGACAACTCATCAATATTACTGCAAGTTTTGATAGCTGACAATTATGTAGTTTAATTAATGTAACAGTCACATGACTATTATAATTAAAAGTGGTTATGATGCTTTACACAACTAATAGAAATTTTCTGAACTGTATTTAGTTGAAGTAATTCACAGTAAATAGTAGATCTGTCATGGTTTACATGTTCACTCGGCAAAAATATCGTCTGGTGTCCTGGTGTATGTAGGAAAAAGTTCACGTTCGACCATCTGCAAATGGACAGTGGTCTATTGTGTAGACAGTAACATGCACAATGCATGCTAATGATGTCAGATAAGACACAATGTACTGACTATTAAGAGTCTCTCGGGAGAATAAAAAGCCTGAGCAAAATAAAACAATATATTATTAAGGAAACGGGGCTATTTAATATGGTCAGCTTTTTTACATTTCGAATTCTATTTATTTTACTGGAGGTGTTAAAGCCCGGAACTTTCACATTCTTGCTTCTGTGCTTTCACAAAAAACCTGACATAACATCTTACTGGGTCACCCAAAGTTGCTACTTTTATTATATAATATTTAAGTCTGAAAAATTAAACTTGACATATGTGGTTGTGTTTCTAAAGTATCAGAAATTCCCTATTATCAACAAATAAAGATTTAAGTATTTTGCTGATTAGGGTAAAAATCCATTTGTCAGCTTTTTAATTCTGATTCTGAATATTATATTAGATTGCTGCAGGACGTGGGACGTGGAATGAAGGTGGCACTACTGAGTTGCTGTGGAAGCCCAGGTGGCTCTGATTCATCTTCCCGTTCATTTTTTTTGTCCGGTGTCTTGCATTTTTCTATTTACAATATCTCATAAATTCTCTATGAGCTCTAAATCAGGCCAGTTTGCTGGCCAGTCAATCACAGGGATACCATGGGCCCTAATTTTGGCAGTGTGGACAGTATTAGTACATTTGTTAGCTGTACTGCATTGCTGCAGGTATTCATTCAAAAGAAGTGACAGCCATGTACTGAGTGTTGTACATGTTCATACTTTTCAGTAGTCCAACATTTGTGTGTTAAAATTAGTCTTAAGTAATAATATTAAAATTTTCGGGTTTTTATTAGCTGTAAAATATAATAATTAAAATGAAAAGAAATAAACACCTGAAATATAGCAGTTTTACTGAATATAGAGATTCACTTTTTGAATTGATTTACTGAAATGAATCTATATTTTAAATTATTGCCTGCTTTTACACACACACACACACAAACTACACAATGTATACACAAGATGATATAAAAAAAAATCAAATGCTATATATGATTATAAGCACAAATATTCTACAACGTATAAATACAGATATTATATAACTTCTTCGGTCTGTCTAACAATCATTCATTATCGACTATAATTGGTTTTTAGCAGCAATATGACCAAACTATTTGTATATTTATTTAACTATTAAATCTGAATGTATGACTTTTTAGGGACTTTTATAAGGAAAACTTTATTTCAGACATTTTAGGACTTTTAAAGAACACGCTGCCACCCGGTATTAGATATGACTTATATTATTAGATATAGCCTTACTAAAACTTTCTTCAATAACAACAGTGACAGCAGAGTGACACATCTACATCTTTATTCTAAAACTTAGTATATTAATATAGAGTACATGGGTGTGTAAACACTGATGAATTTCAGGCTTTATTGATTTGTGTAAATTGTGCTCTTTTAACAGTCACTCCCAACTATGGCAAGCTTTAAAAAAATTCAGGGAGCCCGAGCTTCACTGTCACCAGAGCGGCTCACGCTGCTACAGATGTTCTAGTGGAAGAGCAGACTGCACTGCTGTTGTATAACCACTTTTACTCACCCTGTTTATTGGTGGCCTTCACACATGCCACGGTTAATAAGGCTATAAGGAAAGGTAGAAACAAGAATAACACACAGATTACTTTAGACACACTTTGATTCAGACAGGACATCTTCCACACTTTGCTGCTGTAACGAAAACATACGATTATAAAGAATAAAGGGCAGTGCTGCTGTTGTAATCGTTGATCCTGTAAGCGTCTGCCCCTTTTAGTGTTTGGCGGTGGCTTTAGGAATTGTATCACAAGTATGACCTCTTTACTGTTCCTGGTATAATACATGGCTGTTACAATCTTTTTTTTTTTTGCTTGCATGTGTATTGTGAGCACCACTTGGACCTCAAGGCATTGAGCTAGAAAGGCATGTAAAGTGAAAATTGCTGTTTTGTGGATAGTATTCATGGAACCTTGTCGGCATGTGGATCCTATAACCACAACGTCATAAGGGCTGTAAAAAAAAACAAGCCCACCTGCACACAAAGCACACAATTGTCCCAACTCGCATGGAGAACACATGCTCCGAACATTGTAGCTCCGTCCACGGCCATGTCTGTACAGTTGCTGATAATGTTATCTGGCCACCTCTATACATCCACACTCACGTCCTCTCACTGTCTCGCTTACACACACACACACACACACACACACACACACACACACACACACACACACACACACACACACACACACACACACACACACACACACACACACACACACACACACACACACACACACACACACACACACACACACACACACACACCCATCTCCTTCTTCCAGAAGACCAGTTCCAGTCATAGCTGCGCACTCCTGGAGCTCAATTGCTCAAGTGAGTCTTTAGATATCTTGCTGGCATCTTGCTCAGTGGATGATGTGCTCCAGGTAATGAGGGTGAGGGTTTTCTTTCACATATTTTTGGATGTACCAGCAGGTCAGGTGAGCCCTGAGGTCTTCCTCGACCACAAAATCCATTGCTGCCTAAAAAAAAAAGAATTAATTTAGAATAAAACTGTGGTACATTTACTTTTCAGCTTCTTAGAAAGCTAAATTACAAAGCCAATTTTCCTAAATAGAAATAAACTAGATTTGAGACCAGATTGTGTAGGTTTCACACCCTTATCAAACACACATTCCAGAGACAAGAAATCTAAAGCAATATTTAAAGAACCATTGTTACACAATGGTTCAACAATGGTTCAACAATGGCTTGTCAAATGCCTGCAAAAAGGATTTTCTACCTAGATCAGATACACAAATTATCACAAAGTGGTATAAAAACTGTTCCTGAAACAGTCCGTAAAAGGGCGACAGAATTGCACATACATTGCAGTCCCATATTTGGATCATTTTATTTGATTTACACTAAAATGCTGGTATATTTGAAGATTTAACCTTGGCCAGGTGTTTAGCGATTCCTCGTCCTCTGTAAGCGTCAGGAACCTCAGTGTGTTGCAGATCCACTGTCTTCTTCCCCACATATTCGTACAGCAACACGGCTTTATCATAAGAACCTAGCACACAGATCAGTGTTACACAGCAGTTAGCGCAGGTTCAATTAAAGCTTTGTGTTTATAGCACGTTTAGAGCACAAGGATCGCTAAAGGAATTAGCATTTACACAGATTATTACATCATACAGACTCATCATAACACTCTTTATTTATTTATATTTTTAGTAATGCAAGTATTTTTTAATATTACATTTGCGTTTGTCTGTGGATAATGCTGGAAGTTGTAAATTTTATCCATCCATCCCTTTATCTATCTATCTATCTATCTATCTATCTATCTATCTATCTATCTGTATTGTTACATCAAAAAAGTGTGTTAAATGATATTTATACTAGGGTATTTTTTTAATTGTCTTTCATTTATTTATAAGAGATAGCTTAACGAGAACACTGAGTGAGAGAGAGGGAGAGAGAGACAGAGAGAAAAAGAGAGAGGGAGGCACGAAACAGAATAAGAGAGAGATACAGATAGACAGCCCGATAAAAGATCTGATGAGAAAACACTAATATGCGAGAGACCGTTGACTTCAATCATCTAAAAAGATAAACGCATGACATTTATTAACAAGGTTACAAATGACATCAGATTTCTGAAGGAAAGCAAACTTGTGCTTTTCCAGAGCGACTTACATGTAAATGCCTTTATTTTGTCACATATACTGTTCTACAGCACAGTGAAATTCTTCCTTCACATGTCCCATCTTAGTAAGTTGGGGTCAGAGCACAGGGTCGGTTATGATACAGCGCCCCTGGAGCAGGAAGGGTTAAGAGTCTTGACCCAACAGTGGTTGGCTTGCCAGTGGTGGGACTCGAACCCAGGTCTTCAGATCAGGGTTAACCATTTGATTTATTGTATTTTTTTATTTAGCTAAGAAATTAGGGGTTGAGGGCCATGCTCAGGGGCCCACAGTGGTGGCTTGGTGGTGCTGGGAATCAAACCCCAGTCTTTCGGGTATCAGACCAACACCTTAACCACTGAGCTACCACTTCCCACATTAATTTACTCGGTGACAGGTGTGTAAACTTCGGATTAAACTTCTCTTTGTATTATTATTATTTTCTAATTAAAAAGCATGGAAATTACTGCAGGTTTGTTTTTAGCAAAAACACCAAAGATGCCTAATCCTCGTAGCATCAAATCCTCACCTTTTAAAACGAGCTGTTAGTGGAAATGACTGTGCATTGTTATTAAATAGTGTAGAATAAAACAATGACAGGGTTTTAATGTTAAAAAAATGCTTGTTTTTCCGCTGATAAAATCTGTTGTTGGTGCAGCAGGAAATCGAACAAGAGCTGGCTTGTCTGGCTGCAGGTCGGAAACAATAAATTCAAGTTTCTTTTATAAAAGCAATAAAAGTAAAGAATTGTACCAAAGATTTGGGCTTTGTAGAACACCATAAACTTTTTACAATGTTTCGTGTACCAATGTTAAACCTATAGGACGAATGCTGGCTAATGTGTATAATTAATAATAATAATAATAAAAAAACATTAGCTTGCGATGCTAACACTTTCAATTCAACGAGTTTTAACACTGGCACGGTAAACGCGCCTTGATTTCTACTACTTTTTTCAGCGTAAAAAAACAAAATAAAAATAAAGTTAACAACACACGCATTTCCCAGCTAAGGTGCTAAGCTAACTAGCTCGCTAGCCCGTGTCACTGGAATGCTGAAGCTTTAATGAAAACAAAGGTAACGTACAGTGGCGCGCGAGCGAGCGAGCGAGCGCGCGCGCGTGAACGCCGAGGTTAGCCGTAACGAAAGTGGCGTTACCGTTAAGACGGATGCTGAATTGGCGACGTTTTTTGTCGTGTTCGACGCGAATGGGACTGTTGATCTCGATGACACTCATCTGAGGAGCCTGAGCCATAATGTGTCGGGGATCGCTGCGTGTCAGTGTGCCACGGTTGAGCTGAATTCTCCCAGAAGCGCAGTCATAACCAGAGCAGAGCGAGAGGCGAACATCAAGCAACAAACACTCCATCCGAGGGAAATCAGCTGTAGGGTCACGTGTCTCCGCTCGACTAATCAGAGGCAGCGGCAATGTTTTGATGTATGGCCGCGTGGGGGCGTGTGCAATACGTCACCGCTAGGGGTCGCCCAAACACGCTATTCTTAAAGACCTGAAATAAATTCCCCAGACCACCTTAATATATTATCATTATTAATTAATTATTCATTATTATCAATTATGATCAACAGTATGTAACTATATATTTATATAACGCAATAAATACTGTACTAATATTATGCTTATTAGTTATATACATACAAACAATCACACACAATCAGACAGTAAAGCAACCTACTTTATTCAGTTTATTATTCAGAATATTATTCTATTATTCAGTCAATTATTATATATATATATATATTATATATATATATATATGATATATATATAATATATATATATATATATATATATATATATATACTTTGTTCCTAGGGTGCCGTATTATGGCTGACCATGTGCTCTGACCCGAACTTCCTTAACTGGGGTAAGTAAAAATAAGGATTTCATTTTGCAGTAATGTATATCTAACAAATAAAGATTGTACAGTATGTCTTAGTCTGCGGGAGCATTGCGAAATAAATAAATTGATGATATTGTTATTTGTTTACGTGTTTGTGTATGTAGACTGTTTTGCCGAAGATTTTGGCATATGTTGTTTTGAGGCAAAAGTTTTGATCTGGAATTATCTATTTAAACTTGCCACACATTACTGCAATCTGAACTGTTTTTTCCACGATTAATTGTGTATTCAGTAATAACAGTAATAGTTTATTAGACAGATGACTATTTTGGATTTAGGCTCGCTGCTCTTTAAACATTATGAGGCATGAGGCAGGAACATATCCTGGATAAAATGTCACTCCATCACAGGGCACTGTACATACATATACACTGTTTTACAAGAAATTTTAAATAACATGTTATGGGAAGGTTGGAAAAACCAGAAGAACCTAAAAAAAGTCACATAAAAACCTGCAAGACAACTCACAGACACTTTAGGATTAATCTGAAGACCACAATCTGTAAAGCCCTTATCGCCTATCCACCACAATTGTAAATGTGTGTCTACCACAGATAATAAATAAAAAAATGTTTTTAATTACAGGGAAACAATAGAAACCGAAGATGTAGTTAAGGAAATGGACATCTGGGAAGAAGGTTGTAAGTTTAAAATTATCAAACATTTAAGAAATGAATTTGTGAGTTGCTATAAAGGTCCTTAACCCTCAACTGCTTACTTGTAGAAATGAGAGAAATGTAGAACACTCTGGATAAGGATGTCTGCCAAATGATGTGGTTATTGTTTGTGGTGATAGACTGAGTTAAAGGTTTATGGCTTTTGTTCTGTAGATTTGCAAGCAATAATCCTCAGAGATTGTGAATGAGTAACTAAATGTCAATTAATTTCTTCTCTTTTTAGCTGTAAATACTGTATTTACATCATATTTTTATAAACTGTACACATCACAAATACTTAAAATACTTTCCTAATGTAAGTATTATTATCTAGCGTGAATATTTTGTGTAGTTATTTTTAAAACCTCTTGCTTTATTTACCACATTATTTATACAATTTTTAACTGCTTTAGATGATACTCGCACATTCATGGTAAAAAATGTATATAGTCTTTACTCTGGTCAGCGCTATTTACTGTATCTGTGCCGGAATGTTTTTGTATTGATTATTCTGACTATGTCAGTTTTGTGGCAGGGACATCTTATTCTCTATTCCTTAGCACTGTGTTCTTTTATGTTTTATGTAGCTTTTTGTTGTTTTGTTTTGTGTATTTCCGTGTTGTTTTTTTGTAGCACCATGGTCGCTTGTCAAATTAAGCCAGGTCAAGAAGCATTTATTGTCATTTCACTGTATAATGAGATTGCTGTATATGGATAAAATGACAATAAACACTTTTTGCCTTGTCTTGATTTGAGATGAGAATCCAACCTCAAGATTCTGGGGACCAGTTCACCATCCTAATAGACTTTTAAATAAATAATTTAATGTTGCAATACAGTGACACCGACCAGGTTAATTGAGACATGGCTCGCAAATATTTCAATACTGATTTTAAGAACATTATATATATTACTATTAGTATACATACAAACTAGGGCATTTAAATCACTGGATTTTACTCAGGATGGAATGTTGACAAGCAACTTGTAGGCAGACAGAAAAAAAAAATTGTTTTATCCTAGAATATATATCCCTAGGAAAAATCAAGAACCCTTTTAGTTTGTTTGTTCTTCTGGGTAAAATTTAAAAAATTGCGTGTAGAAATCTACAACAAGGGGTTTCAGGAGGAACCCAGTTTAGAACCTGTGAAACATACCAATTACCAACAAACAAACTTGACTTTAAACGAGTGTAACAGCAGCTGTCACTAAAACATCATCTTATCATTGGTGTGGGCCATCATTGATGCATTTCACAACAGTCCACATTAAGCCCTCTCTTCAATGACTTTCCTAAGCTTGGTAATGATATCCTCTCCATTGCTCCAAGGCACCACGGCGGCTTTAAACTCTCCGGGTTTTGCCTCGTGCATCTCCTGGATCAGCTTGTGCATTGGGAAGTCACGTCGAGGAAACGCTACATCACCAGGCCCTAGTGTCAACGATGGGCAGAAGTCGTTTGCACCATCGCCGACATATAGCACCCTTTGATATTGCCTGCCTCCTCTTTCATGCACCCTCTGAGCCGTGTACCGCCGCACAATTTCTGCTTTGCACATGTTTGCCGGACATCGTAGGCAATTGTGGGAGTGGAAGGGACGTAGCTGAAGTTGTCCGTTCTCATCAAAATGGGCAGGGTTTGTGAAAATGCGCATGAAGAGAGAGCGAAAGCTGAGGTTTTGCAGCCATGTTTCGATAAACACTGTGTTGGCATCTGACACAGAAATGACCTCAAAGTCCTGTGGCGGGCATGATTTCAGGAAGCGCAGCAGGGCTGGGATGCCTGGACATGGCGGAAGACGTTCTATGGTGTTACGAATAGTTGATGGAGTGACCCCCTGCTCAGCAAGGTAGGTTAAGACTCGCTGCATGTACTCATTGTACCTGCCTGGCCTGTAGGTGTCTTTGAGCCAGGAGGGCAAGCAACCACCGGGAGCTGCTGTAACTATGGCATCGTCGCTGCACTCATCTACAAGTGTCTCGTCGAAATCGAAAAATATAAGAAAGCGTCGATCATGTGGGGGCAGGGCCTGCGCTCGGGTGCCGTGCCAGTGTGGCTCCTCCACCACACCTGGAGGATGTGGTGGGTTAAAACAGCAGTTGAAGACAGAGTCTCGCATCGCTGGTCCTCTTTCTGAGAGGACACAGTTAAAGTATTTTGTCATTTAACAGAAAATCAAAGACTAATAAAAATCACAAACAAGCGTTACTAACATGCATGCAAACACGGCAAGCTGTTGTTTTTCTATTTTTTTTTTGTATTTTTTTATTCTTACCATATAACTTTTCCCAAATTCTACAAAAAACCCCACAAGCTGGTTGTTATAATTATATTACACATGCTATAATGTTCCAAACAAACAATAATGAATGTATAATTAGATACGTCCATTATTTATAGTAGTTCTTATAAAAAAAAACATATATAACATCTAACATTCATTCATTCATTCATTTATTCATCTTCTATACACGCTTATTCCCTGATTCGGGGCCACAGGGATCTGCTGGAGTCTATTACAGCTGGTTTCTGTAAGAGCAAAAGGCAGGAGGGCCACACACACACACACACACACACACACACACTCACTCACTCCTGGGGCAATTTAGAATCACCCAATCAACCTAACATACATGTTTTTTCGACTGTGGGAGGAAAGCGGTGTAACCCCACACAAGCACTGGGAGAACATATAAAACTCCACACTGTGAGGCAACAGTGCTAAGCACTAAGCCAACCATGCTGCCTGCCCCAATCTAATCTTAATATTTAATAATTCTACATTTTCCTCCCACAATTTTACTATGAAAATAATAATTAAATATAAAAAATGTAATATTACATAATTTGAATACAACTGCAGCTTTAAAAGATAACAAAAAACAGATAGAGACGTTAAGAATTTTACTTTAAAATACACCCATAACATCGTTTTATCTTAATGCCAATGAAAATTACAAACGTTTTTAGCAGCATAACAAACTCAGTTTTATAATGTTATTGAATTTAGTCATTGGTCTCGATAGTTACTGCATAAAAATCTCTGCCAAACAAGGCTTCTTCCCAAAATGCTGAAAAACGTATGCATATCAACGACGGGTCTTTCTGTAAACGGCGTCCCACCAATGAATGCGCGGTTACTATAGAAACGACACCGCGTTATTAAAGCCATTTTCATAAATACCGTATAGCGCTGAAACTATTGTCATTTTTACAGAATTACTCCAAACTGACTGTGGCATATACTGATTTTACCACTTTTCTGGAAAATTACAAACTTTCTATAACGTGTAAGGACCTATTAAAATTTTTTTTAAACCAGACGAGTTTCGCGAAAACTTCAATCTCGCTGTATTTATAAACCGGCGGCGCGGCTTTTATACACATAGCGGTAATCACACCGAACGAGCTCCGAGAATTTACGTATTTTTTTTACGTAATATTTTATGTAAATATTATTTATGTAAAAAAAATTTAAAGACTTTCATATTTCTCCACATTTTGGAAAAAAACACCAATAAAAGTATTTATCCAAGTAGAAATAATTGAATTTAGATTAACTTGTTTAAAGCCCGGTTTAAATTTTAAACAAGTACTTTAATAATGTAAAAAAAAATAATAATAAAATAAAAATAATTACCTGAAAAAGGTTAAATTTGCAAGAAATCGTATGTTGAGTAAAATCGTATGTTGAGTCTTGTTTCCGTTCCGTGTAGTCGTCTGTGCGCAACGCGCGCGCCTCTGCTTGCGCCGACATTCTTGTGCGGCGCTTTAAAAAGTCAGTGAAGCAGCAAAGGCGGAGCCTTTTCAAGCTATTATTTCTTGCAGTCTGAATTTAACCCAGGATAAAGAAATAAATAAAAAGTAACCTGTAAAAGTAAATGAAAACCTTAACATCCTAAAGGTAAAGGCAGAAACCTTTACATCCTAAGAATCTTTAAGCAACGAGATATTTTCTAGGCCACCCTATTTTATGCTTTTAAGAATGTTTCATAAAAACATGTAAAATACATTAATTTATTATTTTTAAATTTATTATATAGCCCCATTTTCCTTTCGTTTGCATTTCAATTCTCCAGAACAATCAATTATGCATATCTGTATTATACACTAAGGGCAGCATTGTAACTTTGTAGTTAACACTGTACCAGAAAGAAAGGTCTCAGGTTCAAATCCCCAGCAGAAGCCTTTCTGTTTACTTCAGTTTCCTTTCACAGTCCTAAAACATGCATGTGTGTTTGATTGGTGATTCTAAATAACCCATAGGAGTAAATGTGAGTGTGTGTGGTTGTTTGTCTGTATGTGGTCCTGCGATGGACTGGCGTACTGTTCAGGGTGTAACCCCTGTTCTTTACTCAATGACAGCTGGGATAAACTCCAGCAGATCCCCATGACCCTGATTAGGAACAAGCAGGTATAGACAATGGACTGACAGTATATACACTAAATGGACAAAAGGACATTTATATGTCCGGATGTTTTTATATTTAATAATGTAAATAATTTAAATTTTATTTGTCGCATACATTATTACACACAGTACATCATATAGTGAAATGACATCTCATCTTGGAAGGTTGCAGTCAAAGCGCAGGGTCAGTGATACAGTGCCCCTGAAGCAGAAAGGACCCAAGGAACCAAAAGTGGCAGACTTGACAGTGGTGGGGCTTGAACTCAGGGTCTTTCTGGTCTTTCAAGCATGTGCCTTAACTATTTGAGCCACCACTGCCCTCAATAACTAATCCTACAATAATCTGCCGGATTCTGGAGTATGTGCTTATTCAGCCATATTTATAGTGAGATCACATTAAGGTTTACAAACCACAACACACAACGTCTTTACAGAACTCAGTACCGTTCATTAGGCTGGAACAGAGTTTGGGAGGACATGGTGCACATCATGTCTTCATAGATTTCACTTTCTGAATGAGGCAATGTCCTTTATTCATTCTTGCTTGTGAAGGAACAATGTGAAGATAACAACATTCTAGACAATTGTGTCTCCAACTTCCAGGTAATGTTATTGTTATTGGTGGACAGACATTTAGCCTTAACATACCTCATTAATATTTTGGCTTGAGTTACATTTTAGTTACTTAATATTTTCACTGAAAATAGCCGACAGAAAGTTTGACTGTCTCAGACTGTCTTAAACGACGTCTCACGGCATGAATAAATGTGATGACCTTTAAATATTTATAATAACCCACTCACTTACTGTATTAAACACTTAATTTAAAGTTTTTAATGCTCTAATGCAATAGGAAGGTTTGCGACTGGTAGTCTTGCCATCCAAAAAATTAAACAGGGAAAACCCCCCACCACCACCACCACCACCACCACAGCAATTAACCATCTTTCCATAAACAAAGCATGTGTATTAACTGTAGTGGATCCATTAGTAATGATGCGCATGATTCCAGCCAGGCAAGACATAAGGCATTGTCATGGCAACAGATGTACTGTATGTGCAACAAGCCTAAAGTCATTAAGGCTTAATGCCTTTTTTGGGGTGAAGTAGGTATAGAAATGATAATAGACCTTTAAGATGTTGAAGATCTTTGTGAGGTAGTGATACAGGCAGATTTTTTTCTTTTGTTTAACATTTTAAAGACATTCCTCACCATTTCTTCTGAGATGGTAAATGGAAGGGGGTGGATAGAGTGATTAGTAGTTAGAACCTACTGTCTCGCAGGATTTTTCCACACTCATCTAATGCAACTGCAGATTTTAATTAGGGAGCCTTATAAATATTACTATGTTTGCATATATATATATATACACACTTTATGTTTTTTTCCTCTTTTTCTTCTCTTTCCTGTCCACAGCAGCTCTCTTTAATCACCAACAACTTGACTGGTTATTTTAGGCACTAGAGAACAGAGTACATACTTAAATCAGTTACAGTATCATTACACACACCCACCCAAGTCTTTCTTGAGATTTAAAGTATGGGGAATTTAAAAGGAGGGCAATAGATGTACACCAACATATTTTAAGGAAAACTGTCCAATCATCATGATACAAACAGATGCTTTGAGGTTTTTATCTTCAGTTAAGACTGTAATTTACTGATGTATCTTATTGAAGCTATAAATATCTTAGGTACTTCATCTCTGACCATGTTTATGCAATAAAGAGAGAGAGTTCAGGTTTATCGATTGGAGGTGTTTTTTTTTGGGGGGGGGAACGTTTCTATATATATTTAACCTTTCACTTCTGGGCAAAGATTATTCAAACTGTAGGCAAACACACTCAGACACAACATGTACACTGTCCTTTGACCCACTTTCAATAAAGAGGTTTTTAACTCTGATGACTTGCTGAATCCTACATTTTAATTCCTGGTGTGGGCAATAAACAGACACAATTTTACTGGACATTATTTCCAGGTTTCTCCTTTCTACGCGTATGACAGTGTTTTCAATAAGGCTGTGTAAAAATATGGATAAAGCCAAGTATTGTGATAATTTTTTCACAATAGTGAATGGATATTTTTAATACATATTTAAATGACGTCTTAAACGGATTTACATTTATGTTAATATTTGATTTAAACCCTCA
Organism: Bagarius yarrelli; assembly: GCA_005784505.1. Lineage (NCBI taxonomy): Eukaryota > Metazoa > Chordata > Actinopteri > Siluriformes > Sisoridae > Bagarius > Bagarius yarrelli. Next base: position 1,354,384 of record VCAZ01000020.1, read on the forward strand.
GTGTGTGTCAAACACCTTCCGCCTCCTCTCCTGTAGTTGTCGCTGACACAGTCAAAAACAAGCAAGGCGGAAAAATTTAAGGGCGCCAACGACTTTGCATATTTATCAATTTGTTATATTGCAAAACAGTAGATTGTGACTGATTGTATCGTGACCCATGTATCATGATATTTATATGTATATTGTAAAGCCCTTGTCAATACACAGCCTAGTTTTCAACCTAAAAACAAAAAATTAGCATGCATACCAAACCTCATCATTTACCTGCGAAAGTTGTGCACTATTTTTAAAAAAAAAATAGAGTTTTAACTTCCAACACACAACTAGTGAGTTCAAATCTTGTCAAAAATATGTGAACCAAATGAGGATGATTAGCTGTTTTGTCAGGTGAGTCGTAGACTCACTGGCCAATCCTAGGTTTACTTTACTAACTTGATTGGTTTGTTGGTCTCTGACCAAAGTTTTAGTTTTAAAGTGATAAGAAGACTTTACTAATCCAATCAGTCTTTTTTTTTTTTTTAGCAGAGCACAATCGTGCGGGACAGCCGTGCTCCTGTAGACGAGACAAAAAAGGTTCAGACATGCTGAGTCTAACCACACTCCCATTAACCGAAGACGATCTTCATATTTAATGTATAAATGATGACGAAAAAATATATAAACATGACTGGTTTTTTTTACTTTAAAGTTTGTTAAATGAGCTTTTAAAAAAGGAGTGTAAATAATACACATCTGTCATTTTTTCTCATACACAATCAACTAATGAAATGGCGCTGATACAATCAAGGCTTAATCTCTTCCTGTAAATCACCCCGGGATATACATTAAACATGGTCGGTTTATTTCTTAACCAGAAAAAGGGTTTTTTTTTTCTCTCCACGTAAAAAGTGCATCCTATCAACCAGCAGAAAAGGAGGAACAGAAACAGACAACAGAAAATGTATAGTTTTACCTGCCAGACTGCAGGAAGAGGAAAACAAAAGGTATAAAATATGAACAAGAAGCACTTTTTAGATAGTTAATCATGGTCAATATAGATGTGATTCTGCTCTTTTTCCAAAAGCTGACCTACTCACACACACACACACACACACACACACACACACACACACACACACACACACACACACACCCACGTGTCATAATTAACAAAGTGTTGTCAGTTTCAGTTTAAATCTGTAATGCAGCAGTAAAGTGCAGAAAACAGATTAACAAAATAAACTTTTAACACGCGCACACACACACACACACACACACACACTTAACAGATAGTCGTTTATAAGACAGACAAGCAGCTTTCAATGCCAGCACCTCCCGAGGTGTAGGGACACTCACAACAAATACACAGTCACGCATTCACCACTGCACGGTACAGTGCCCTTACCGAACATTCCTCTGTATAAACAAATAGAAATAAACCTCTGATTAAGCCCATCAAAACACACACACACACACACACACATACAGGTAAAAATTCTTCCTAAAACAGTCATTTTTACAAATAAAACTATGTGTTAAGTGGGTTAAATCATACAGAATATCATGAATGAATTATATGCTTTACTTTAAGTCGCTAATGACACGACATTATTTCTCAAGTGTCACTTTTCTCCTAAAAAGTTTTGCTTGATTAGATCCAAGCGTCCTCGTACGGTCCTCATACAGTCCCGAAGCCATCAGCACAATAAAAAAAAAAAATTAAGTGTGTTAAATGATCAACAACTTTGGGTGCCTAATAGTCAGAATGTGTGAATTTGTATACACACAAAGGTGTGCGAGTGTTAATCCAACATAAAATCAGTATAGAGACGGATAAACTGCAGTATTCAAAAGTGAATTTAGAGCTTTTACATTGTAATGTAATCGTGCTGAACCCGTAGAACCCCGGCAGTAGCAGCTGCATATGGAGGAGGGGAAAAAAAGAATAAAAAAACCCCCCAAAAACAAAAGGAGGGACAGAAAAAGGTAAGGACAGAGAATGAGAAAGACAGGAGAGAGAGAGGGGGGGGGGAAACAGAGGGAAAGACAAAGAAAGAAGACGGGAAAGAGGGAAAGACAAAGAAAGAGAAGGGAAGAAACTAAAAGAGAGAGAGATGACAAAGAGATAAAAGAGAGACGGAGAGAGATAAAAAGAGAGACAGAGAGAGAAAGAGAGAGACGACAAAGACACAGAGAGAGATAAAAATAGAGAGAGAGAGAGAGAGAGAGAGAGAGAGAGAAAGAAAAAGAGAGACCGAGACAGTAAAGAAAAGAAGCGTTAGGCTGAGGAGGGATATTAAAAAAGGGAAAGAACAAAAGCGTGACGGTTTACACACAGTGGCATGTTTTTACAATTATAATACAAATGGAATGTATTCTTACCAGTTTACGGGGTGTAAAGTAATGCAAATAATATTTGAGAGAAAGTTCACTGAGGTCATAGGACTTAAACATCACACACACACACACACACACACATGTTTATGCAGCTTTCCTTATACACCCCTGAACAAAATATGTGTGTGTGTGTGTGTGTGAATAGCTCCGTGTCAAATTTATGTGGTTATTGTTTAGTGCTGCTGTGTGGAGCCTGGCCTCAGGTACACGTCCTCGTGAGCGCAGTGGTTGGTCGGCTCACTTTTAAAAAGCGCAGGAGGAGACGGCAACAGAGAGGACGGTACGGACTGGTGAGGAGAGATGTGGCTCGTCATAGGGCCAGTGTGATGCACATGGGTTTGGTGGTGCTGTGTAGACGTAGCCTGCATGTGCAAATGGGAATAGCCGTGTCCGATTCCGGAAGTGATCATTCCTGGACCCACAGCCACTGCAGTGGATGTACCTTGAGAGGGCAAAGGTGGGCTTGAAGTGTGGCCAGAGGATGAAGGGCTGACATGAACAGAGATGGGCACGTTGGCAGGCTGTTGGGACATGGGGCTCGTAACTCGAAAGCACTTTTCTCTGTGCGCTTTGAGCATGTTGGAGAAGCGAAAGCGCTGGCCGCACACTTCGCACGGGTAAGGCTTCTCTCCGGTGTGGGTGCGCCGGTGGCGCTTCATGTTGGGCCGACTGGTGAAACTCTTCCCGCAGATCTCACAGATGAATGGCTTCTCACCTACAACAACAGAAAAGAAGCCTAGAAACAGGTTCATCAGAATTCTAGTTTAAACACAGTGACTATGAGCTTCTTTTTTTCTCTACCATTAGGTTCGGATTCAACTTCTGCACAGCATCCTTCCCTTACCAGCTAAATAGAACTTTGATTGAAAAGATGTTATTTCTATAAACAAAAAGTCGCATACACTTAATGTACAACTTGTAGGTTCCCCTATATTTCTGCTCTTAGGAATTTCTGCGATCCCCCCAAGACACCTATTTAAAGATATTTTGTCTTTTGAATCATTTAGGCGCTGTTGTTAAGAAACAATCACTTTTGTAGCTTTAACAATAATTTATATATATATATATATATTGGGGGGTTAAGGGCCTTGCTCAGGGACCCAGTATTGGTATCTTGGTGGTACTGGGAATCGAACCCTGGTCTTCCAATTAGCAGTCCAACAGCTTAACCACTAAGCTACCACCTATTATTTTTATTTATACGCTATAATTGTTTCATTTAAATTGTATAAATTAAAATATAAAAAATTGGAGGCCAAGGCAACATCTTAAATTCTGGAACAATTTTTGTGGTGTATTAGAGAGCATTGGCTTTGGGGAATACTGTTGCCAAGAAGAGAAGTATGGGTTGGTGGTACGTCCCATTAATCTCTCAGCAGCATCACACTGCCTCTGCTGTCCTGCTTTTTAAGCCATAGCACATCCTAGTATCATTTTTCCCCAAACACAAGCACTGGGCCATCAACATGATGGAAAACTGAGACTCATTAAACCGTGCCACCTTTTTTCATTGGTCAATGGTTCTGATGCTGAACTGCCCACTGTGGTTGCCTTTGGTGGTGTACAAGTGGCAGCATGGGCACTCAGCAAACTGTGATGCACTGTGTGTTCTGAAACCTAGTAAAGCCAGCTAGAATTTAGCAGTTTGCACTACAGAAGCTCTTCTGTGAGATTAGATTATGGAAGGACGTAGTTTTTGTTTTTCAAGCCCTAAAGCCGGGTTTACACTGTGCGATTTTAGCCACGATTTGGTCGTCTGAGACGACGCTACGCTAAAATACATTTACATTTACAGCATTTGGTTGACGTTCTTATCCAGAGCGACGTACATTTACCTCTTTATACAACTAAGCAATCAGGGATTAAGGGCCTTGTTCAGGGGATCCAGCAGTGGTGGCTTGGTGGAGCTGGGAATCGAACCCACAATCTTCGGGTTGGTAGTCCAGCACCTTAACCATGAGCCACCACTTCCTCGCAATCTTCATGAGGTTACATTTCTACCCTTGTGTGTGTCTCACCTGTGTGCGTCTTCATATGCTCATCAAAATACTGCTTCATGTTGAAGTCTTTGCCACACCACTGGCACATGAACTGCTTGTGTCCGATGTGGATGCTCATGTGCGACCGCAGCTGATACTTATACTGGAAACGCTCGTCACAGTTCTGCGCACACACATGGAAACAGACAGTGTGGGTGAAAGCAGCAGTTGTAGCCAGACTACAGGAAGGGAGTCATAACCTGTTATTTCATCTTATAAGCCTGTTATTACCAAAGTTATTTATACATGGACTAGCCCAACCCCGCCTGACTAACTGATGCACACACACGCGCACACACCCTCTTTTACATAAATACACATGTACTGTACTTTTCATCTCCACCCAGACCACCCTGCGGTTCCCACACCCACTGTGGGTTCAAAATCTGCACTCAGCTGCACTCATGCAACTGAAGCATCAATTTCTTTTCCAACCTCAGTAAATATAGAGAGGGTGGGGTTGAAGGGAGGGATTTCCATGAACATGTAGACAAATTAAACCTCAGCAAGAACTAACTGTAGAAATACAACAGTAAAAAAAAACACTTTAGCATACAGCTTTTACAGGTAGATAAACCACCAGAGGAACATCGCAGGATATTTAGTAAACAGGGCGACATACAGATTAACACCACGGTAAACGTTGCACGTTTGTGTAGTTAATTCATCCAACTACCTACAGCAAACAACTGACTTTGCAGCACTTTATTTAGAACAACGTGACACACAATACTTCAGATTATATTAACAGCCTCCCCCATCCCTAACTACTTTTTATTTCTCTAACATTTTCTCAAACATGTGTTTTCGTGTGTTATTTATCTTAAAAAAGTTCTACACCATGGCTCATGTCCGCACGACAGCATGCCGTTTCTGTTTTTACATGGTCAAGCATTTATAATTCTCCACTGCTTTCTGTGTCATGCTTGCTGGAGTTCCGCCTTGACACGCACACACACAGACACACAACGTTAGCCAATTTCCACCAGTGGACAAAAAACACACATTGAAAGATATGTCCTATCAAACAGCTGAAAAGCGGACCAAAAAACTGAAACAAATCAAAGAAACCCATGAACACAATAATTCCTTTAAGTCAGGGGTGGGTGATCCCGGTCCTGGAGGGCTGGTGTCCTCCAAAGTTTAGCTCCAACTTGCCTTAACACACTAACCTGCAAGTTTAAAGTTTACTTAGCAAGATCTTGATTAGTTGATTTAGGTGTGTTTGATTGGGGTTGGAGCTAAACTTTGCAGGACACCCGCATCTCCAGGACCAAGTTTGGACACCACCCCAAAAGCTGTAAACCTGGGGAAGGCAAACAATGTGGTTGTATCTATCTATCTATCTATAAAAGCATAACATTTTATAATATGTATGTATTGTTAACAGAAAAGCATAAAATGATATATATATATATATATATATATATATATATACTATATATATATATATATATATATATATATAAATAAATAAAGCATCCACTACTGTAAAAATAAATTAAATAAATATTTAATTATAAATTTATAATTTTGTAATTATAGTGGTATGATAATAGTAAGATTTGGCAAAACCATTGTATAAATAATAACATTAATATAAATAATAAAAATATATATTAACAGAAATACTACCAATATCATCATTTTTTCTTTATAGTCCCCAAAATTATTTGTTGACTTAACAGTAAAGTAGCCAAATGTACTATATTAATGTGAGGTACTATACATATTATTAAAACAGCAAGGCTAAGCTGAACACACATTGGGTGGGTTGATGATCATTTTAAGACTAGTGTATTTATAGAACAATCAGAAGTGGTTAAAAAAAACAAAAAAAAACACACTCGGCTTGAAAAATACTTTAATTTGTAGCATCATGCTTTAAGGAGCAAAAATTTATTTTTCGAAGGGCGCCAATATTTATGAAGTATCCTTCAACCCTGGGCAACATTAATGCTCCAGCCGAATCTTTATTTGGCTGTAAACAATCCGGTGCTGTATTAATAGACTAAAAGATGTGTGTAATATGGTTTAGTGTGGAGGAAAACACACATGCGCACACACACACACACGCTATCAGCTTATGTGTACCGGTGGCTGCTTGTGTATTTTACCTCCGTGTAAGAGGATTTATGAATGCAGGCGACTGTGTGTGTGTGTGTGTGGTTGCGTGTGGGTGCACGTGAGGTAGTGTACACAGTGTGTGTGGGGAAGTTATGTTAACCTGAGAAAGTAGCACAAGATTCAGCTTTCCCCAACATACACAGAGGCGTTTGTGCACTCGCATTAATGTGTGTGTGTGTGTGTTTGTGTGTGTGGGTGTACCTCACAACGGAAGGGCTTTTCTCCTGAATGCTGAAGTGAGTGCACTTTCAGAGACATGCTGCGTTTGAAGGATTTTCCACAGGTCTCACAAGTAAACGGCATGTCCTTAGTGTGAGCTGCGGAAATGAGAGGAGGAGCTACATTTACAACCGATGCTGCATGAACATAACATACAGAAGCAAATTCTAAGCAAGGTTTAACTGAGATTACACACACACAAATTTGTTGCGGTGACAAAAGCTTTTAGGTACGACAATATAAATGCAAAAGAAGACAATGTTCAGTCAGTGTTCAAGGACAAATGTGCACAAATCGGGGGTTTAGCATTGAAATAGTGGCGGTGTAGGCAATGTAATTCTTAAAGTGTCTTGTGTTAAGTGTCTAACACTCGAGCTCTAATAACAATACAAAACATGACCTGTGAATAGCAGTTGAAACAAGTTCATTTAATGGTGTCTTTACACTTCTTCGGCTCAAAATAAAACACACTCTGGCGCCATTGCTAGATTAGTGCGTTCCGTTTGAGTCAGTGTGAATGCTGACATCAGAACCTTAGGGTGCACCAAACTATCAGAATAAAACTGCTAAAAAAAAAAAAAAAAAAAAAGGACCTCGGTCCTCTTCAAAACAAAATCCGGTGAACTCTATGAACGCGACACAGATCAAAAACAGAATGTTACAGGTTGCGACACAAATGCCATTCTGATCACGAATCTTTGATTGCAGAAGGACAGAATGTTTAAGCATAACTACCTGGTTCGTCTCATCAAATGACTTATGTTGCTTATTAGTAAAAAAAAAACATTTTTAAAACATTGCATCCTTGTTTCTGCACGCAATGGCGGAAATCCTGACATTTATTAGCTGGCAAAAGTAAAATCATATCACATCCACACAATGAGTGCATTTAATTCCTACACAGCGTCTTTGTTAAGACTTTGTAAGGTTGTAAACGCCTTTCGGTTCGGTATCTTCAGCTTCGCTATTACAAATGTGAGTATGAACAGACCAGGACTAAATTTTTTTTTTTTTTTAAATAAACCAAACGAACTGAACTACAAGCATGAACACATTTTTAATCCGCACGTCATCCATCCACCTGCTATATTAATAGGTCTTTATATACATCACATTTACTTCACAGCACAGTTCAATTAGTTTCATCAAATGTCGGATATGGTCACAAAATCGGGATTTGGCTCAAAATCTTCAGTATAAATGCAGCCACTGTATGCGTTGTGTTTTTTCACCACAGGAAGGAAGATATAGAAACACCTGTAGGACTTACCGACCATGTGCTTGCGGACATGAGCCATGGTGTAGAACTTTTTTTCGCATATCTCGCAGGCAAATTTCTTCTCAGCATAGCCATGGACGATCTTAATGTGTTCGTGAAGCGACCAGAGCTTTTTGAAAGATTTATTACAGGATACACACTGAGGAGCAGAACATACACACACACACACACACACAGATTCCCAAGTATCAAGTTAAAAAATATTCATCACTGTTCGATGGTAAACTAACTGTTACAATCTGTTAGTCTGTACAATTGATTTGATTCTCTGCCTTTGATTCTCTGTCTCCCTCTGCTGACAATACAAACACCCAGAACTTTGTAACGTGAAATGTTTAGGATCACAATGAATGTTTTCCTCATATATTCCCTATTATATGCTCCAGCGCAATTTAAAGACAAAACAATTAAGGATAATGGTAAAGTTTTGCTTATAATTGGTTGGATTTTACATGATACAGCAAAACTGGTTGTTTTACATATCAGTCAGAGAATCTCTTGGCTTATAAAAGCTGCTATGGAGCCCTCACTTTCCATTGGTAAACTGAAGGTCTGACTACACTAGACTAAAAGCGTTTCTTACCTTAGACATAAATGAAGCAAGTGCTATCAGTACGTAGTTTAATGGCCTTATAGGTCAAGCAGGAAAACAAACACTAATCTAGGGCTGTGTAAAAATATCGATACAACTAACTATCGTGATGATTTTCTTCACAACAGTGTATCGATATTCTAACCTCTATTACCGATAAATATTTAAATGAGGTTTTAGGTTAATATTTAATTAAAGCCCTCAGTGTGTGTCAAACGACTTCCTCCTCTGCTCCTCTAGTTGTCGCTAACGCACACGGCCATTGTATATGAAGCAAGATGGCGGAAAAAATGAGGGGGGCACAGACTATGTTTTTGTTGTATTTTTAGCGATACATTTTTTCTTTTACATATCGCAATATATATTGCACATTGTAACGCATGTACCGTAATAGGAATAATATGTTTGAACCCCCAGCCAATACACGGCCCTACAATAAACTAAAATTAAACATTCTGACCTCAGAGCTTAATCCTATTATAAATCTGTAACCAATCAGATGACTTTTTTATAAATATTTATGAATTGTTCCTGTAATTGGCTAATATTATGCTTGAGGATAAATGCATAAGTCATGAATACATTTAAATGTTTGTGTTTCATGGCTCTTACCTGGATATTCTTCTCGCAGTCAGTCTGCTGGTGCAAAGCCAGCTCGCTCTCCAGGACAAACTTTTTGCCGCACTTGTCGCAGATCTGCATGCGTCTGTGAGTGACGTTCATGTGTTTCTCCAGGTACCAGCGGGTGTTGAACACGCGTGGGCATTTCTCACATGCCAGTGTCCCACGCTCCTCACCCTCCCTCGCACCTCCTGAAGCAGACGGACCGGAGTTCCTTCCATCTCGTGCTGACCTGTGCTTTTGATGCACTGCTTCAGCGCTTTTTCTCCGCCCTCTAGTGGTTACGCCGATTGACCCGCCGGCTATGGTGCCGCTGTGACTCTTTGCGCGTGTCCGCTTGGATTTCGTTCTCCGGGTCTCGTTTTCCTCCTCATCGTCGAGGTCCTCCTCAGGACTCTCCTCTTCTATACTATCATCTTCCTCGTCTTCTTCGTCCTCCTCTTCTTCTTCTTCATCTTCCTCCTCCTCGTCCTCCTCTTCGCTGTCAGTTTTAACTGCGCCGATGCTCTTATCACCTTTGGAGACGTGTAGGGTCTGATTGTTCAGGTTTACCTCAACAATGATCTGTGCTCGCTTAAACTCTTCCTCTGCTTCTTCCTCTTCGGTGTCGTCGGACGTTCCGTCGTTTTTGGTCTTCGCCGCTTCCTGGACTCCGGTTGTTCCGGAAGCTTCTTTGTAGTAATGCTGAAGAGGGGCAGGACTGGGTTCAAGCTCGGAAGCCAGCGCTTTAGCGGGCATCTTATTTTCGACCAGCACTGAATAGGGCTTGGACACTCCTTCCTGCTTGTAGAGCTTTGGTGATAGGTCACTGTCTGCTAGAGAGGTAGGATGGTAGTAGGTCTGCGTGGAATGCGTCCTTGGCCCTTCCTCCTGTGACATGGCTTTTTTTATCGTCTCTTCCTTAAGAGTCTGACACGACTTCATCTGCGTGTGGATAGACCTTTGCGTCGATTGTACAGTTTGCTTCACGGGCAAAGTGGCTCCTAAAAACCACGCAGGTGCCTATCTTCTACCCCTCCCTGGAGGGGAGAAGAAAGGAAGATGCCTCAGCCCAAACCGAAACTAGCCTCCATCACCTCCACATCAGTAGGAGGTAGAGATGCAATGGAAGAAAGGTGCAGGTTTACACTTCAACCATAAGTTGAAGCAAAGTGTCTTTTTGCCTCTACGTGATGGAAAAGGTATTTTGTCCTTTGTAAATATCTGCTGAATCAGAATTAACAGTTGTTACATGCTGCGATTAACCTCTTGTGGTCATAGCAACCCACCAGGTCTGTTTCGAAAGCATCGCACCACACGCTGCCTAAAAAAAGAAAAAAAAACAACAACCAGAAAGTCCGTTTTTTTTTTGTCACTCGATAATTAAATAAACTGACGTTAATGAAGGCGACGTATTGAAATCTAACCTTACACAGCGCAGCAAAAAGGTTTAAGCAGAAGAAGACAAAACAGGATATGGTACAACACACACATTCACACAAACTGTTCATATTATTCTGTATATGTAACATTACCTGTGAATTTCTACCCAAACTGATGGTTCGTCCTGTGGTCAAATTCACGTGTTTTTCGATAAAAGGCAAGTCAGCATTTTTGCATCTACTACACCAGTGTGGGAGAGATAAACAAAACTTTATTCTGGTTAGGGTGCAGAGATCTAGAAATCTTACTACTACCGACACACACATATAAGCCTGCATACGCGCACACACTTACTCTCGACCGCAAACGTTTCACTTCTGTGTGAGAGCATGTGTGAGCAACTTAAGTTAAAACCACAAAGGAGCTGAGCAAAGAAAACTAAAACCCTTTAACATACAAGCACACACCCCTTCTTTCACTCGTGCACAAACAATCGAATATGAAATAAGCAGCCAACAACTTGAAATTATAGTGACTGTTCTAATATTAACCTTTTAACCTGTATGTGATTGGCATCAAGTAATTATTCACTTCCTGGAAAACCGGTCTGAAAACACAATTAATAATCTACATTAGACTTGTTCTAATAGCAGGTGTTGACCATGTTAAGACACAACACCGTGTATATATATATAAAAAGTAAAACTAAGGGTCACTATCCTAGTCTAAATGTCTGAAGCAGAACCCTTTATTTTTCACATACATATTACATCATTGTCAAATTTTACATTTATGGTATTCGGCAGATGCCCTTATGCCGAGAATCGAATCCTGATCCTCCAGTTAATAGTGCAACACCTTATCCACCGCGCTACCACTTCCACCATTTTTTATTTCGCCCCCAGGACGACACCCAGATTTGATTTTCTTATATAACTGAGTTTATCTTTTTTTTGGTTAAACATAACACATCAATGTCAGTCTAGTTTTACTTTAGACGTTTGTGCCCCAAATTTTGCCACAAATGTGTCAGACAACCTGCCAGCACTGGTGGACTTTAGCCCCTGCATTGTCTCTCACTAAAAAGAGTCAAAGCCGCGGTACTTGATTCCTTTAGTCTTTATCATTTATTATACGACTTTAGTTCAACGCCAGTGGTGGCTCGAATTGTTGAGGCGCCGAGTTGCTTGGAAGACCAGTAAGACGCTAGTTCAAGCCCCACCGCCGCCAGTCAGCCATTACTGGGTCCTTTAAAAAGACCCTTAACTCTTCCTGCTTCAGGGGTGCTGCATCATAGCTGACCCTGCGCTCTGTCCCCAATTATCTAAGATAGGATATGCAAAAAAAACTAATTTCACTGTGCTGTAGAATTTACGTGACAAAGACATTTACATTGAACTTACATTTAATACATCTGCACTTGGAACAATCCAGCTCTATGACAACTCCCATTTTTAATCTAGATACGATACCGAGAAAATAATTTAGCAGAAACACTAAGTTTTTCCTCCAAATTTGAGGTCCTGGTAATTGGAGTAGGATTTATATTAATTCTTGTTATGAAACAATAATTATGTTACTGTATAAAAAAAAAAAGAACAGAGCAATAAGCAACCGTTTATTACGGAAAAGAAAACACTACTTAGTGTCCTGGAAAATGCAGCAATGGTTTCTCACAGTATGCATTGCAAAAAAAGATGTACATAATTTAGTAGTCAAAATAAAAATAAAAATATTAAAAGCTTGGCAACGGTTAGTTTCGTTTAAATTCTACTGCGCACCTTTTGCATCATTATATGCTGCTCGGGGTCTGAATAGATTATACAAACATGGCCATTATATCAAGCATCAATTTCTGTAATTGTATAATACTCGATGCTTCAAATCAATTGAAAATAAAAACCTAAAGCCCACTGCAATCAGCTGTAACGTTATAAATACTGAAGAGGAGAACATCCAACATCAAATTACAAGTGCATTAAGTGAACGGTCAGCTCTTAAAGCAGTAGACGTGTACAAATCAGACAAGGCATCTCCAGATACAGCAGGTCTTGTGGGATGATTGTTATTCAGAGGGTACTACCTACTACACATGGTCAAAAGATGGATAAGTCTGGCCTGTCGAGCCTGTCTGGTCCAGTAAAGCACCACCAAGCTGACCCTTGTACCACTGGCAACAGTAATGACTGCTGTTTTGGAGAATACTGTACACGGCTATGCAGCGAAATATTGCAGGATGGTTTGAGAAACATGATAAAAGGTAAAGAATTGTTGAATTGGCCCTCAAGTGCCCCAGATAGAAAAAAATTATTGGCAACACTCTCAGTCACAGTCAGTCTAGTCTTAGCCTCAGACGTAATGCCCACGGACCGCTGGCTGAATGTCTGATGCATAAAGCATCAAAGTCATCCTCTGATTGGTGGAAGTGTACAGGATTTGAGAGACTTGTGTGCAGCGTTGTTTTACTTGTCCGATCGGACAAGTAAGCACATCTGTGGCAATGATTGATTCTGTACTTTTTTGAGTTCGCTCATGTATAAATGATTTACCGGTTGCATACTGGTCTGCTATTTGGTGGACATTTTCACGTCCCTAAACAGGACGAGGCACAAAACCAAACATTATTAGTTGCTTCACCTGTCAGACTCATATGTCCTCTTGAGCGAGCCTGCCGTCAGTTTGAAGGTCTGGCTATGCGATACTACAGTCAGTCTAGTCCAAATACTAGCTCATGGTTGCACAAATGCTGCAGGCTGAGAAACAGATGCTAAAGAAACATTACTGCTTTCTGCTTGATACCACAACCCTAAGCACATTATCCAGATCAAGTACTGACTTTCACAAATAGATCTAAAGTATTTTTGGAAGAAAGTATTGGGAAAAAAAGAGCGAGACATGCAAATAATTAGTATCTATAAAATTAGTTGATTCTAAAACGATGTTGGTGGCTAGTCTTCTACATTACATTTGCACTTGATGGCAACGTAAAATTTTTACAGTTGGGGATCATCGCTAGTCCATGTGAAAGGCGCGTCCCCAGGAAATCGTAAGACAAACCGAAACCTGTATCTACTAACTGTGTACTGTATATAGTCAGAATGTATAGCAGGGATTCAGTTGGCAGTTATGAGATTAACAAATGAAGTGAAACCACAGCTTTCGATTCGACTTTGCAAATAAAGTGTGTATAATGGCTCATATGGTATGTCTTCAAGGAATGATCTAATGTCAATTAATCGAGTCTTCATGATGTGTTTGTCTAAAGATGGACCGATAATGCAGGGCTGACTTTAAAATGATCTTACTGACCTTCAAAACATCAAGGAAGTAGACCTGTTTATGGACGCTTAGGAGAAGATAAACATTGTTGAACGACATGGCGGGGAAGAAAAACAACTTAGTTTAACCACGAACTACCTTTACCGGTCTCAGTCTTAACTTCCTGAGTTACAAGCTCATTATGTATGTGTGTGTGTGTGTGTGTTGCATGCCCACCTGCAAATGCATGTAAAACAAAGCGTTTTGACTCGTCAAAAGGCTAAAATAAAACACTATATTGCCCAGTAAATGGGAATAAAACCAGATTGTTGGGTGAAACCAGAAACACTGTACAAACTCCCACAACCACCCACACCTATATACAGACGCACTTTGCTACCTTTCTTCCTGCAGCTTTCTGAGAATTGACAAATGCACTCGGAGACCACACAATGGGTGCACGAGCGGCCAACTCTGTTTATTTGTGTGTTGGCGGCAATTGAGTTGCACTGTATAGTGTGATTAATTCGGATTTGATATGAAAACAATATTTCCGAAAATTTCTCACCAACACTGAGATGTTTTCTCTCAATATAGGATTGGTTCTTTGTGGCAAGGATACTGGAGAGCTTCCGGTGTCCTATTTTAAAGATTCTGGCCTGGGTTGAGAGTTTGCAAATTTATGCTAGAAATCATTACTGGATTAAGAATGAATCATTTCGAGTAAAGTATACTAAATTAACCGCCGTGTTCACTGGACCAGTTAGTATAAGAAGGCAAAAATGTGACCAGACAATCACATGGTTAGCAAAAACAGTATACCATGACATTGCTGGTATAAAATGGTTTTAGTGTGTTAAGAAAACATTCCTCAGAGAATTACTCCACCACAACCACTCTGTACTGTTGACACAAGGACCAAGAATTCGGGAGAGGAGTGGAACTTGCTGTGTAATCGGTTCGACTGCTTTCTGAGATGCCTTTTCGCTTGCCGTAGTTGTATAGAATATTAGTATAGAGTAAAACTGTAGCCTCCATGTGAGATTATAACAGTCTGTGTATTTCTGTCTGACCTTGTCATTAATAAGGCAGTCAAGTCTAAAGAACTGGCACTTACTGGATGTTCTTTTTTTTTCACCATTTGGTGCAAGTTCCAGAGACTGTTACAAACAAAAATACTAGAAATGCAGTTTCTGAATAACTACCCCTCCTGCCACCAACAACAACGTTGAAATCACGGACGCAATAATCAACCTTTTTTCCATATTCGTATGTTTGCTGATACGAGATCAGCCTAATATATTGTGCAGCCGTGGACTTCACCAAATTTTACAATGATACCAAGCGGATTTAAGCACGCCAGAGGTGAGAGAGAGAGAAAAAAACCAAAACTCCTTTAGAAGAACTGGAAAAACAACCTTGAGAGGAACCCTAAAAGAGCATCTATTGTCTTGAAAAATCCAGGATGTTTTTTATGAACATAGCAACAATATTAGGTACTCGATGTACAGTTTTTCAGTATTATTATCTACTGAAGTACAGGTAAAAACATTTTATTAGCTCGTGTACATGAGACACAAGCATTAGCAGTCTCTAAATAGTTGTGATTGTCTTTGCATGTATTTAAATGCACAGAAACCTGTGCTGCGGCAGATGGTTTCAATCAGCAAGAAACCAAAGTTTCAGGCTTTTGCCACAGAAAAGAGACCTGCTGAACCTGTCCCATATCAATAGTAATGCTTCCCTAAAGCTTCCAATAACCAGGTGTCATCCTGCAGTAATCTACAGTAATCTTTTGATCTACAATCAAGGGATGTAAAATGGCCATAACTGGAAATGAGAAGACTTGTTTTATTAGCTTGAGGATACTTTTCATGGTAACTACGGTGTTTTGATATATAGAACAGGTAAGTCAATCTACCAAGATATAATAGATCATCTTCTTCTTCTCCTTTCGGCTGTTCCCTTTTAGGAGTCGCCACAGCAAATCATCTGTAACCCTATTCTCTACATCCTTTTCACTCACACCCACTAACTTCATGTCCTCGTTTATCTCATCCGTATACCTCATCTTTGGTCTTCCTCTTTGCCTTCTGCCTGGTAGCTTCATTTCTAACATCCTCCTACCAACATATTCACCATCCCTCCTCTGTACATGTCCAAACCACCTTAATCTGGCCTCCCTGACTTTCTCCCCAAAACATCTAACATGAGTCGTCCCCGTAATGAACTCGTTCCTAATCCTGTCCAACCTCCTCACTCCTAAGGAAAACCTCAACATCTTCAGCTCTGCTACTTCCAGCTCTGCCACCTGTTTCTTTCTCAGTGCCACTGTCTCTAAACCATACATCATAGCTGGTCTCACTACTGTCCAAGATCTGATAAATGCCCTAAATGTAAATTTTAGTTAAACTAGGGTGTGTTAAAAGTTACTCTTGTGTGCAAACCGTTGAGTTACCTTGATGGGATTTATTCAGAACCGATTCTTTAAAAAAATATATTCGTTAACACTTCCGATATTGCTACCATTTGCGGACGCTGAATAATTTCTGCAGTGATTCAAATCTGTACTCAGATGACGGGTGTGAAATGATTTCTCATTCACTTCTGACTCATACAAACACTCGGATTGCAGATTGTTAGCAGATTCTCGTATATAAATCACTTAAGGGCATGTTATTATGGAACATTAGCATCCAGTCACTGATTTGATTTCTAAAAAGATTAAACCCCTGTGCCATGTGTTTAATACAATGTTTTTAGAACATACACTTTTCAACGATTTATAGCATTTAATTCGTTGATGTTTAGCTTTTGTGTTTTTGTTGTGTTTAATGTTTTTGGTGTAAACAACAATTATCTGACTTATCTGAAAATTATTTTGTCTCCATATATATATATATATTATATATCATCTCTACTCTATATATATATATATGTAAATGTATGTTATAGCTATATATATATATATTATATACTGTATTGTATATATTATATACATTTACAGCATTTTGCAGATGGTCAAGTTGCTTAGGGGCCCAGCAGTGGTAGCTGGTACCAAACCCACAATCTTCTGGTTGGCTGTCCAGCACCTTAACCACATCTCTAACATGATCTAAGCTTGAAGGATCATTATTAATATTTTGCAGCAGTTATTTATGCATCTATTTAATTTACATTGTTGGTGGTGGTGATAAGGGTGTCATTTTTTCCCCATATAACACAACGTTACTTAACAACGAACTACTCCATGTCATATACTATCTTTGGTGTTGTTTTAAGTGTTTTACGGCCCAATAATTGTGTCCTATTATGGCGTTGACTGAAGCTAGTCATCTTTTTCCAACTCATTAATGTACAACAGAATTCTCAACAACTCCTAAAGCCTGGAGCTTCTCCGTTTCTCCAGCCTGAATAAAATAAAGTTTGCTTCGCTTTTATTTCAGCTGTAACACAAACCCGACCGTAAGAAAGGCCTTGCGTCCACCACCAAAATCAGTTGTTTTAAAGGCCACAGTCGGGGGAAAAACTCACGTTGGCAATGACACTTAAATCTGCACACAAGCCGAGGTTTGCTGCGAGAACTTTTTCGGAAAAGAGCGCAAGGAAAGGGTTAAGTTAAAGAAAGGGTTAAAGGAAAGGAAAGCTTGGTTGGTCAAAACGCAGGCCGTTCTGAAGGCTAAACCAGCAGCGCTAGTCAGTTAGCAAGAACTCAGCAGTGTGCAATGGAGCAGTGTGAGTGAGTGTGTGTGTGTGTGTGTGTGTGTGGAGAGTTAGCAACCGACTAGCTAAATAAATACCAGACTGAACACACACTTCTGTAGCTTCTGACACTTTTTTATTACATTTATCCGTGTTGCCCAGGTGCCAAAATTCCTTTACCTGAACCACCACTGGCTTTATTTTTATACGACTTTTTATTTAACACCCAAACCGCCCAGATTCACAACACGTTGCTTCTGAGATTTTTTCTCTCTCTCCCTCATACACACATTTGCTAATGTTCCCGTGGCCGCGTGCAGACTTTGCAAACGGCACCGCAGCGCGCAACGTCGCTTTGCATGATTTTGCTTGCGAACATTTGACGCGAAAACATTTCAACAACATATCCAGTTCGATTCGGAACGGAACAAAACAAAACACACACACACACACAGTCTGGGACGAAGAACTCCCCAAAAGGAGCACTATTTGTTTGTGACAGTGTCATACCTTTGCAGACCCTCGTGCGAGAATTTCTGTACCGTTTCTCGGTAGACGAACGAGTGTCATAATTATTATTATTATTATTGTTTGTAATTATTGTAAATGAAGGGGGGAAAAATAGAAGTTGTGGTGAGGTCCGGTCCCCGCTGGACTACTCACCCGAAGCACGAGCGCCCTCTCCGTCATCGCGAGCATTCGGAGATCCGCAGGCATGAAAAAAAAAAAAAATTATATTTGCGTTAAATCGGGTTTGGTTTGCGTTTCGAGCTAGAAATCATCTCGGCGTTATATATATGTGCACGTGCGGAACTTTCGCAGTTGTTTACATGCGTGTTGTGCATGATTCAGAAATAATGAGTTTATTCTGCAACTACCGCCCTCCACCGTTTACCCAGCAAAAAGCTGGAGTTTCTCTGCACTCGCTACGTGGCTGTCTGGCATTAGTCTCGCGCTCGTCTTGAGCGCCAAAGCTGTCTGTCTGTCCATCTTCCATCAAACATCATGGCATTTATTGACCACTAAAAGCTTTGAGACCACCTACATGCGGTAATGCTTTAAATCAGGCGGCCCCAAACTTTTTTTTGGGGTGGCCGGATGGATCTGAAATAGAAAATGACATGGACAGAAATAACTTCCAGTAATATTGTTTATTCATATATTCATCTTCTATAGCTGCTTATTCCCTAATTCTGGGTCATGGGGATCTGCTGGAGTCCATACCCAGCCGTCTCTGAAAGGGCAAAAGGCAGGAGAGGTCCACCCTGGACAGGTTGCCAGTCCATCACAGGGCCACAAACACTCATACTCTCACTCTTATGGGCAATTCAGAATTATCAAACAACCTAACAATGTTTTTTGGACTGTAGGAAGAAAACCCACGCAAGCACCCACACAGACGAGAACATGTAAACTCCAGCTAGAAAGCCCCCTGCCTGGGAATCAAACCCAGGCCTTCTTGCTGTGAGGCAACAGTGCTAACCACTAACCTTTTTATTATCCTTTCAATTATATCTAATTTGCCTCCTAATGCTAGATTAGTTTATTATTTTGTTATGATCGTAATAAGCATTACTTTTCAAGAGATGCATAAAATATTGTTGGTGGTTGGTGGTAGATCAGTGGTTAAGGTGTTGGACTGGTAAACAAAAGACTGTGGGTTCCCAACCAGACCATGTTAGGACTGCTGGGCCCTTGATCAAGGCCCTTAACTCCCTAATTTCTTAGTTGTATAAATGTTTATACTGGAGAATGGTGTCCTCCAAATGCTAAGTTTCCTGCATTCAGGATGAACTTTTCTTTCCAGATTGTTCATCCATTTAAGTAAGCGAGTAAGTTTAATGCCACGTGGACAGTAAAAACACCAGTTTAAACGGTACAATCATATTCTTCATTTTCCCAGCTCCCAAATCACACGTATTACAATACACATACACAAAAACACACAAAGACATACACTAAAACCTATTTAAACAAATAATAATAATAATAATAATAATAAACAATAAACATATTCAAGTGTTCCAGGATTTTAAGATGGAGCTCTTTTAAAGTCTAGTGACTTGTGGAAAAAAATATTTGTAAAACTTTTCGTCTGTGATGTTACACTTATGTATCGTTTTCCAGATGGCAGAAGTGTATAGAGGTTGTGTTACGATGTGTATTAGCCTTTATAATGTGATGAGCTCTTTTGAGATCTCTGGTGTTGTAAATGTCCTAAAGTGCAGTAAAGACTACTCCACAGATGGACTATCATCTGTCGAAGAGCTTTCCTTTCCTAATTTTTGGTTGCTTTGAGTTTTCCTGCTAGCTGGCGTGCAGTAGCACCTTCTCCATCAACATGGAACGTCATGTTGAATGTAGCGTTCTGTTCTGTTATTAAGCTACTGAAATAACGTTTGTTATTACATTTTGTACGATACGCGTGAAACATATTTAAAATTCAATTTCCTAAATATGTCTCCGGCATTGTCCAGAGGGACAGTCTAAATGTTGAGGCTATAGTTTTCCTACATGTTCAGCAGTAAATACCATGTAATAACCAACAGCCAATAATACCACAACTTCTTAAAGTAAATTCAATCAAATTTCATTGAAAACAATTTAGTGCTATTGAAAAACGTCTGAGTTTACAATCCTTTGTGCAAACAAAACATGGATCTAAACACGTTTTGTATTCGACGTTTGGAACAATCCTGTATGTGATACTTTATTGATTTTCGTTTAAGTTTGCATGTGTTTAAAAACAGTGAATAAGTTAATCTGGATAACAGATACTGTTAATGTGCTTTATTTACATGTTTAGCATCTGTTAGCCCAGTGGTGAATGTGATAAACTGCTGATCAAAGAATCATGGGTTCAATCACCAGCATCACCCACCAAGGCCCTTAACCCTCAACGGCTTAGTTGTATAAGTTGCTCTGGATAAGGATGTCTGCAAAATGTAAATGTAAATACATTCAGAACCTAATGATTGTTATCCAGATTTAAGGAACCTTTTAAACAGCAGAACAAAAACTGTTTCTAAAGACAATCAATCATTTATTATAATTTTTAAAATAATAATTACAAAAGCTTTAAAGCTTATTAAGTAGGTTGTGCGGTAGATGCATGCTGCCATCTAGCGGATAAAAAAAGGAACTGTTAAACAAAACCCAGAACGAGCCAAAACGTCTGATAAAAACACTGATGAACAACAACTTTGCTTTTAAATAACATAAATTTGAAAAATAGTAAAAAAAAAACTGGTTTACTAAGAAAAAACGATTTGCCCTTATGTGGGGTAAAATTGCACCCCCTGTGTAGCTTAAAAACTAACCCATAACTTTAATGCTTCTTTTGGGGACATTTTGCCTCAGTGAAATTGTCAGGAGTTTTTTAAATATTTTTTTATATTTATTTATTATTAATATTTATTAAATATTAAAGGCTGAAATACTTTACATAAGTTAAAATAAGCTGAAGCCACAACCTGTAGGTTTTATCCTAATAGACGTACAAACCACTGACATTTTTTTGTCAGGCTGTAGAGATAACCATTAAATCATCTATCTAATTAATAAATATGACATTTATTGCTTGAAAAACCCCCACAAAAATTACTTTATTTAAGCTAAAACATATCTTACGTTTTCTGGTTATAGAATAATACAATGTTTGAATGAATAAATACACATTTTCTAATTCGGTGTTTTGTAAAACTTAAGTAAATATTTAATTCATTAATTATGGAATGTGTTTATCAGCAAATTAATTTGAATCATATTAAATCATACAGATTTTTCATCAGTCATAATTTGCTAATGAAATTAAAGACTGAATATCATCTAATATGTATTTGATTGAAGAATGTCTGCAGTCTAAGTTTTAGGAACACTTTTATTGTATTTTATTGAGATTTACACTTCAGGAGTCCTTACATTTTAGTTGAGATTATTTTAACTCGCCAGACTGTGACTTCTGGAATGCACGTCCGGTCTCGGACACACACTCGAGATAAAAAAAAAAAAAATAGCCAGAAAGAAAATGTCAGGCTTACATGGATAAAGTGTGAGACCAACACATGAACTGATTTACTCACAATTTACTGGATTTTGTCTAATATCAGTGCTGTTTTTTGGGGGGGGTGGGGTTGATGTGGAGAATTTAGGCGAGGGTCATTATTAACATGTTTCATTACATAACAACATTGTTAACAAGTTTTGTTAGATTTCACAAACACAACTGCACACATATACACACACACTGCAGAGCTGTGCTCCCGATCCACCCTTGACCCATTTAGCTGGTGAAAAAGCTCCAGTCTGTAGCTTCAGCCATAGAGACCGTGAGAGAGATAGTAAGAGTAATAAAACAGCAAAAAAGAGCTACCATCGTTGAACACGTTATATATTCTTTCAGCTGTTGCTCTTCATTTCTGCCAGTCCGTGTATATCGAGTTATCCTGGAAAGGGAAGTGCACTCCGGTGTGTGGGTTTATGCTTGTGTGCCTAAACACCTCACTGGGGCAGTTGTAGCAGTGTGCCCTGACCCGAGGGCAGGTAAGTGACATTGCGTGAGCGGCTGAGCTGGAAGGCGATGTCCTCCGCTGCCTCCAGCTTTCTTAATTCCACCAGGCCGTCTCCTGCCACAGCCAGAGAGTTAGCAATAAGCAGCGCAGCCTGAGAGTCACCTTCTGCAGAGATGATGGCGGCTTGCTTTTGCTGCTCTGCCTACACACAGACACAAAGTAAATTATAGACAATTCGATACAGTTTATAGCTTCCTAAACAATTAAGAACTAGTTTGGTTCATACAAGGATTTTCTAAATCTTTGTGCTCGACATTAAAACAATTTCAGTCACTTTAAAGTAAATAAGAAAAAAAATTAGCAGCAAACACTGATGAACTCACTGACTAACTTTACTACGACACACACAGCCATTTGCCTAATTTTATTTGCTTAAAATCTGAGTAATAGATCCATTTTGCACATCTGGATTAAAGCATCATCAGAATTCCCCACCTCGTCTATTTCTAAACACATTCACAGCATTTGGCAGACGCAGACTTACATTTATCTCTTCTATACAACTGAGCATTTGAGTTAATGCCTTTGCTTAGGGGCCCAGCGGTGGCAGCTTGGTGGTGATAAGAATCAAACCCCGATGCTCCAGGTATCAGTCCAACAGCTTAACCACTCCACTACCACCAATAGAACTAAAACAAGCTATGTTTTACCTCATTTAAATTAGCACCTAAAAGACTCAATGTCAGAGTCCTTGCAGGACTGAAAGCAGCTGTACTTGTACTGCCATCAGTGTAGTGTCACTCCGGCATATGAGCACTACTGGCTTTTACATAGCCAGATTTTGGTTTCTGTAACTGCAGTAAGAATATATTAAGAACATCTTATGATACATGTTTATACTTACTTTCTCCACAACGAACCTTGCCCTCTCAGCTTCCTGTTGGGCCACTTGCTTCATTTCCACAGCCTCCGTGAACTCTTTGCCGAACGTCAGGTGTGTCTGCAGAGATGGCGGAAGAGTTAAGCTTCGAAAACGAGTGCAGAGAATAAGAGAAAAGAGGGGAAGGAGGAGGGGGGATTAGAAAGATAAGCGGTGAGTTACCAGCGAGACGTCGTCCAGGATGAGGCCAAAGGTGGACGCTCTCTCAGTCAGATCTTCACTGACCTGCCTGGACACCAGCTCTCTCTGAGTGATCAGTTCTCCTGCATCAAACCTGGCCTAGATACACACATTGGCAAATAATGATGTGTAAAGGGAACACAATGTTATACACGTTTCTCTATATTTTTATCATTTCTTTTGCCACTCACCACGACAGCTTTCAAGACTTCAGTGGTAATGGAAGGAAGCACTCTTTCATCGTAATCCTCACCAATGCTGGTGAAGATCCTTGGCAACTGGCCAGCCACAGGCCTGAACAATATTCTCAAAGTAATGTTCACATTCTGCAGATCTGGCAAAAAGAAAAAGAGGGTTGGGATAGAATGAGACCAGGGTGTGCAACAATACATTGCAATACGTCTGGGGGGGAAAAAAAATATAAAAAGATAGATTAATTAATAATGATTATTAATATATATATATATATAGGGCCTTGCTCAGGGGCCCAACAGTGATGGCTTGGTGGAGCTGGGAATCGAACCCACAATCTTCGGGTTGGTA
Source organism: Bagarius yarrelli (assembly GCA_005784505.1). Lineage (NCBI taxonomy): Eukaryota > Metazoa > Chordata > Actinopteri > Siluriformes > Sisoridae > Bagarius > Bagarius yarrelli. Next base: position 1,378,133 of record VCAZ01000020.1, read on the forward strand.
GTCCAACTGAATTGTAATTAAAAAATACATATTTTACCTTTTTTTATCTACAACCTTAAAAAAAGTCCTATTGTGCGACAACTGACAGGTTTACCCAGATCGCATCCCATTTAAAAGAGTACTATTATTTAAAGCCCTTTTTTACTACCCTTTACTAGGCTGTCATTATTATAACCATTTTAAGATTCTCTTCAGGTTCTCTCGCTGACGGCGTTTACCTTTGCTTCCAGTGACAACAGGAACATTGCGTGGTCTGGACCTGCAGTCGAAGATGATGGGTTTCTGTACCCAAGGAATCAGGAAGTGTGTTCCTTCTCCAACCACTGCATCCTGCACGCCTCTAAATCGGTCGAAGATGACCGCCCTGTGACCAGCATCAACTGCAGGACAGACACCAAGCACAGATAGAACATTAAACAAACCCCTTGGTTGTTAAATGTATGGATTTGTTCTGTATAAATATTATATTTTTTTTAGATACACAATCCGTCACAGAGTAAGATTTATAGATATAATTATTTAGATGCCTTACCGTTATAGAGGGCAGAGTTAACCACGCCTCCTCCAATGGCCAAGGCCAATCCTAACTTCCCAATGGACTCAAACAGCTTTGCCATGTCAACAGAGTCAGGATCCTGTTAGTAATTAAAAAAACAAGACAAGGATTAGATTTTCCTTGGAATTAATTTTACTAATTCTTAATTTATCCGATAACTGAAGTCAGATAGAAACTCAAGGTTAAAATGATGGACTTTTTAAAGCAGAAGGTCGTGAATGCAAAACCCAGTTCCACCATGCTGCCACTGCTGGGCCTCCAAACACTGGTAGATACCCTTTTCCTTTTACATTTATCTCCATATATCTTATATTTCTACAGTCGAGCAGTTAAAGGTTAGGGGCCTTGCTCAAGGGCCCAGTGGTAGCAGATAGCTGTGTAGTAAAGTAAAAGGTGGTTTGGTGAATAAAACGTGAGCACAATTACGACTCCTATTCTGCCAAAGCAAATATTAATTTTTATTAATAAAAAACTAAAACAGGAAAATAATAAAAAAGGTGACAATTATTTGGTATTAGAACTAATTGAATCTCGTTGTTGAAGCATTGAACGTTCTGACGCAAGTTAGCCGGACATGCTAACATTACACCTCCCATGCAGAGCAAAAAAAAATAGAGGCTAAACCTATTAATTATGACAACCGAGCTGGTTATTGTTATTATATACGACATACAATAAAGAAAACATATTTAAAAAGTATTACGTTAGAAAAAGCCTTTAGTTCTTACACAACACAATAACTCACCAAGCTTCTGACGGTTTACCGTGACCTCCACCGGAGACTACGTAGGAAACACATGAACGCATGTGCTTTGTGAGCATGCGCAAGACTGTTGACTGCTAAATATTCCGATTGGACACAGAGTAGCTCGACGTAGGAGTATGGAGAGAGGTGATTGGTTCGCTGAAATGCCGTCGATTATTCTAGATAGCACAGTGTCAGTGTTTCGTTTGCGTTGTAAATAAAACAAGAACAACGTAATCAAGAACATTTTACATAGTGTGGAATTAAAAATAGTAATTAAAAAAAACCTTATATAGTAACGAGGCTTTATTTTAAACTCAAAGAAGGACTAACAGCAATAATCGGCATTAGTGCCATCTGCTGGCCAAAATGGTGAATTGCAGACAAAATCAAGTTCTCAGGAGACTTAGTGGCCCTGTCCCAACACCCGCACCTGCACCCTTGTTTTGTATTTGCGCGGTCCCAATTCGCTGTTGAGCTTCTCTGCCCCGCCTATTAGTGCCCTTTATGCACACTTTTCTGTCTGTGGGGTGTCGCGACGTTGATGTTTGACGCAAATGGACGAGGTGCCTTAAACCGACCCAATTATGCACGCCTGCGCACTTATTCCCTTGCACACTTATCAACTAAAATGTGCACTTAAAAAATTGCACACTTTGCAGAAGACCATAGTAGGTAGTGTGGGTATTGGAAGAGTGGATATAGCATGTTCGACTGCTGATTAGAAGATTGTGGGTTCAATTCCCAGGTCCGCCAAACTGGCACTGCTGGGCCCCTTGACAAGGCCCTAAACTGCTTAACGGCTCAGTTGGATAGAAAAAGTAAAATAAAAGTCACTGAATAAGAAATGTTATTGTTATACTTTCCTTGAGGGTTTGTTAAGTAACAGCTCAGCCTTTAAGGCTCTGGGGTACAGGTCAGGAGATTCTGCCCCAGCTCTGCCAATCTGCCATCTTTAAATTCTTTAATAAAGTCTCTACCCCTCTCTGCCCTAGGGATACTTTATCATAGCTTGATCCAACTAACCATATTTGAAGAAAGTTATTTTATAGTGATGTGCCAAATAAAAGCTTCTTATTCGTCACATCTTTATGAAAAGGAACCTGTTGGTATTTAGTGTCATTAGGCAGCACCTGTGATATTTTTTTTGTGCCTTTACACAACCATTTAAAAAAATTGCTCTTCTTAAACTCAGACATAAGATTACGGAAACACATAATTGGCCAGTGTTTTGCTCTTGGATGTTAAAAAATAAAATTATGTGTTTAAGCGGCTTAAGAGTTTTTTATTTCTCATGTCATGGCAGCTGAAAGTCAAAATGTACTGTACATTATATTTTAGTGTTTTTTTTTAAATAAGAATATAAAACACTTTTATAAAAAAATATAAAAACAATATATAAGAATATATTGACACAATATGTTTCGTTATTAATTTACACATTAAAGTAATTGTTATTGCGAACTGCATCTCAGTGTGGTACATCAGCTGCCCTGCTCCGGACCGTAAAGCCCTTCAGAGGGTGGTGAAAACCTCCAAAGAATCATCGGCACTCAGATACCCAACATGGAGAGCATTCACAAAAAAAAACGCTGTCCGCAGAGGGCGAAAGGCATAATCAAAGATCCCTTTCACCCCAACCATGGACTGTTCACTCTTCTCCCATCAGGCAGATGCACAAACAGACTGAAAAACAGTCTTTTTTCCCCCTGTGGCTGTTTCTGCACTAAACAACAGCTGATTATACAGTATTAACAATCACTATTCCATTGCCACTTTGCACTACTTTATCATTATGCATCTTTGAACCATTCATAACTATCTATCGTTACACTTCTGCATATTCCATCCACATTTGCCTCGTATAACACTCATATGTATATATCCATTATGTCATTCCTTGCACAGCTATAACGGTATCATACTATATATACCCTTATTTATAGATACTATACTGTATATGCATACTACTATCAACCCCATACCCTATTTATTACACTGCTCTTTATTGTAAATAAGCCACTTATGCACTTCTGGTTAGATGCTAACTGCATTTCATTGGCTCTGTACATGTACCTTGCACAATGGCAATAAAGTTGAATCTTATCTAATCTAAATAGGCGAAAATGTTGAGTAAGACATGGGAAGGAATAAAAGTTTTTCTTTGTTTGGTGTTTGGCGTTTGGTTACCTTTCACAATGACAATAAACTTAAATCAAAGTAGAGTGAAAGTTCTGCTGTTTTTATAATTAATCAGTCTTTTTACTTTAAATTCTATCTTGGTTTTATAGGGCTGAACTGTCAGACTGGAACCATAATGTAACACCAACCATTTAAGGAATCCAATGAACATACACTTTCCCGTTTACGTCAGGATTCATCATTTGGGCTGATGATTTTTTTTGGATGCATTCATATCGAAGGTTTTCGCTCTACCAGTGTGTTGCAGGAAAAAAGTGAGGTCTAAAGCCATAGCAGGGAACTGTAAGGTTGATGGCTAGTCTGATTGTGTCTAAAAGAAATGACTCTGGGTCAATAAGCAATTTAGCAGTTGTCTGGTATCCAACAGCATGTTTTATATATATATATATATATATATATATATATATATATATATATATATATATATATATATATAGAGAGAGAGAGAGAGAGAGAGAGAGAGAGAGAGAGAGAGTATATATAGAGTATATATAATGTATCTTTGTATTCATTTCAGAACGCCGGCAATAGATGGCGCGCTGCAGGACTTAAATGGATCATTCATTGTGACAATTTCTCTGTTTTTTAACTTTTAACCCTTCTTAATATTACATATACATATATCATATATATAATAACATTTGACTTTTACTGCCATGTTCAAAGTTTATGGTATGGCTCTGTTTTAAATTCTTTCCATGAGCTCCATTAAAGCCTAGACAGGGTAACAGCAGCATCCTCAGGGGTGACCCTCTAACAGAGCAGCAAAAAAAAAAACCCTTAGAACAAAGCATACACAATAACAACAAAATGGCATTGATTAAGTAGCAAAATTAGAGTAGAAGTCGGGGTGGAGGTGGTTTGTGAAGCGCATGCTGAGGAAGCGGCAGAGCAAGCAGATGAGCTGTGTTTAAGTAAAGCGCCCTGTTTGAGATTTGTCAATTAAGTGCTAAGGGCCTGATTAGCTGTTAGGGGTTGGGATGCTTTTTTTTCCTTAATCATTTAATAGGAAGCTTGCCTACGAGTCCAGCCTGAAGTGACGCAGTTTTATTAATTCATAACATATAGACAAAAGTATTGGGACACCAGTGTCACTAATGTCAGATGAGGAGGTCTGGGTTTCAGTATGTGTTTTCCAGATTGTGTGTGATCTAGGTAAGGGGTCTACATACTTTTGGCTAAATATTGTACTTCATATTATTATTTATATTATACTTTATTATAAATATTATACTTTATTTACTGTATACCAGAATTCCCATGTAATCCTTGCACAGTTCAGTATGACAGATCTATAATTTATTAGGGTTATGTCTCTACTAATAAACATTATTCTACAGTATATTATTTGTATTTTTCTGTGTCTGTATGGGATTTCTCTGGATTTTTCTGGAGTTTTCTTTCCAAAGACATGAGTGTAAAAAACCAAGCCAGGGTTAAATTGGTGGATTTTCCTTACTTCCTGTTTACTGTTCCAGTTAAACTTAGCTGCAAGACCTGACCAGGATGAAGCAGTTCCCGAAGATAAATCAATGAAATATTTCTTTTATCTCTACAGCTTTGTACTCGGCACCTTGCTGATTTTTTTTTTGTAGATTTTTGTACTTATTATTAATTTCTTTTTCAAATCCTGCAATAAATAATACATTTAAATCTTTATCAAACATACAGGTTTGACTGCGGTTCAAGAAAAATAAAAGAGTATAAGAGTACTGTATGTTCTCTTTATTTCCTCCACCGCCACATGCAGATTCACTTGTATATGTGAAAAAAAAAACCCTTTCAGAAAAGAAACCCAGTAACCCAGTTTGGCTTTCATCCACTCTGATGAGCTGTGAAATTATCCAGAATGGAGAATAACACACAAGACGAAACACAAACACTTTTTTCTATTTTGTCCTGCAAAGTCACTTCAGCCCCATGTAGAAGATTAAAAAAAAACAACCTCAGACTCGTTTTTACACTTGTTTATTTTTAGCAGATTTGCTGTGTGAACGGGATTGGTAACCTTTCATGGGAAAAAGTTCAAAATCTCAAATCCATATGCTGTTAGCTATTTCAGAGGGTAATAAAACACAGCCTTGGTTCTTCCCACGATGAGGCCTCTTGTGGAGCTAATACAGCGGATCCAAGGCCCAGGACAGATTAGTCATGCTTTAATCCTAACCTACAAGCTTGATATAGTTTAGTCACACATCAGATACACTGCAGTCGTATTCTCGTCTTTTCAGAATCTTAGAAAATCAGAAATATTTTTCAACTGAAACAGCAAAGGGACATTTTTTATGACATTTTCTCATAGGTATGTCCTTCGATTGGGACTGGATTTCTAAAAAGATCCACACTGAAATCAGACCCTGTAGTAATTTTATTTGGTGTGGCTGCGTTGCTTACATCATACAATTCTTTTTCCTCTTCTATGCATCCTGTTTAGATAAAATTGCCTTTTTTTCCCTTTTTTGTAATGAAATTTTTTTTATAATGAAAAAAAAACAAAGATCGATTTCATGTAGTTATAGGGGGCCCCCCTGGTAGTCACGAGGGCCTTAAGCAACCGTTTAGTTCGCTTATGCCTTGAGTCAGCTCTGCTGTAATAAGAATAAATGTTGAAGAAATTAGAGATTTAAAAAATTATTCATTTTTTTTATTCAGATAAAATTTTTAACTCAAAAAGAATTTTCTTCAGTTTAACCTAATCATATTGGACAGCTTATTACACCATGGATGTCTGTGCTACATCTGCCTAAAGATTAAATGCTAACAAGAACAGCCTGACTACATTTAATGCTGCACAGAGCGTAATTACACTTCACTTATGATTCCAAATCGAATAATTCATGAAAATCTGTAAATTAAAAATCCAGGTTTCCTGTACAAACCAATATGACTCACATATCCCACAGAGATATTCTTAATTGTTGATTGGAAGACCAAAAAGACCTAAATTTAAGCTCTACCACTGCCAGTCAGCCTCTGTTGGGTCCTTAAGCAAAGGGTCCTTAACCCTTCCTGCTTCGGGGGTGCCGTACCATAGCTGAAACTGCACTCTGACCCCAAATTACTAAAATGGAACATGCAAAAAAACCCAAACGTGTGTAAAGGTGACAAATAAAGACATTTACATCACATTAAATTTAATAAAATCAATTCTTTTGCTTTTTTTAAACATGATCAATTGCCACCGTCAAACTATAGGACTAACAAACTATAGGACTGAGCATCATTAATCCTTTTGGGAAACCAGAAAAAAAACCCCAGACCAGATACACTCTATGAACAAAATCAGGCATTAATATTTTTTAGATCCTGATACATTCGTATATTAATTATATATAAAGCCTACTATATTTTATTATAACTTCTTTCTCTTTCTCTTTCTCTTTGCAGTGTTTGGCAAAAGAATTTCCTATGGGATCAATAAAGTTCTAGCTTATTTCATCTTATAATATTAAATGCAGGGCTGTTTTTAGACATTTTGACACCTTAGGCGAGATAACTGTTCTCTTTTGCCCCCTACGGCATTGCTCCACCTCCACACCAAACAAACCAGCAGAAGAAAGACTTTTTTACTAAAACATATCAAAGTATTTTTTCAAATAAGCCTGAATTCATATACTCAAAACATATACTGGTCCCCCACATTCTTTATTTCTTTTCCTAACAGTTGCTTTTGTATGTATTTTTCTCTGAATAAAACTGTGCGAAATGCTGTAAATGTGAATTAAAACTTAAAATATTTAGAAATGTTCTTTTTTTAAGAAAAATAAAAAATACACAGTTGATAACAATCGGTCGCTTCAGTGGTAAATAACAACACATCTATATAGTGTTAATGCCAATTAAGACCTATTATGCGTTAATACTAGAGTGTATTGGTTGTACTCTCAATCTAGAGAGCACTATGTGTATAGTAAGACAAGCGATCTAACCAGGGACATTGATTGTCCATAGAAAATGCAAAAAAAGCAGTACACAAATGACAGAATTAAGCTGCTGTTGATGGCTGATCACGTTGCCATCACGTTTTATCATGCTGGGCTTTTTTCCAATTCTTTCAGATGCGTCATTCTCACTCTCGTTCCAAAGCGTTGACCCGCATTTCATTCACAGTGTTTGTCCCATTTCGTCATCTGCTTTTCTGAAATGCTTTATTGACTGTATGTGTCATTATATATATATTCAATAGATAATAGTCTGTGGTAGAACAGTATAATTAATCTAAACAGAAATTGTAAAAATGCCCATGTGCTAATAAAAGATGACATACACACTGGGTTCAATATTAAGGAAGAAAAAACATCAGCTGATCCTATTCCAATCTAACCATCTAACCTGTTCCGTTAGCCTAGAATCCCTTTCTGTGAATTGCACTGATACTACATGATTGGCTGATTAGATAACTGGATGAATGAATAGGAGCAACTGTGTCGGTAACCTTTATCCTGTTAACTTTTGCGATCCCTTTATAGCACCAGCGGAGGCTGTTTAGTACGGGGCACTGAGGCACTGCCCTCCTGCCTTAAATTGAAGGTAATTAATCTTTTTAACAATGAGTTAAATAAATATTTACAGCATATTAGCAGAGACTCTTATCCAGAGCGACTTACATTTATCTCTTCACACATCTGAGCAATTGGGGGTTAAGAACCTTGCACAGAGGCCCACAGTGGTGGCTTGGTGGTGGCTTGGTGGTGCTGGGAATCAAACTCTGGTCTTTCTAGTATCAGTCCAGCACCTTACCACTAAGCCATCACTTCCCAAATATTGCAAATTAATTACAAAATAAAACCATTCAATTATACTATTCCATACTGTTGGTCATGTTATCATTTAATTAAAAAAAATTGTACTGTAATGCAAAACTGTATTTTGTTTGGGTGGATTGGGGTGCTCGGACTATCCTGGACGCTCCCACTTTTGTTGTTAGCAAATAATTATTGTTTTTACATTTTTAGCCTTATGTGATTGGACCGCAATGTTAAGCATGCTTTTTGTTGTTATCCCTTTGGCTCCCTCTAGTGAACAAAATTAGTATAAATTGCTAAATTATTTGATTGATTATTTACTCACTGATAATAAACCAATATTGTACTAAAATTCACTGATGGATGGTTCATCTATTTAACTCCTCAACAGTTCTGGATATTTTGTTAACTAAAATGAAAGGTAACACATATATACAATGCAGCTGCATACAAACAAACGTTGGATTGCTCTGGATTACTTTTATAAATAAACCCGTCACTGTATGATTCCTGAATTACATTTCATGGCATTTGGCGGACACCTTTCTCCAGAGACATTTACATTTATTTCTTCTACAACTGAGGGTAAAGTGCCTTGCTCAGGGGTCCAACAATGGCATCTTTGATCATGTTGGGAATTGAACCCTGCTCTTTAATTTAGCAGCCCAACACCTTAACCACTACGCTACCACTTTCCTCCTTAAAGTGATGTTAATGATAATAACATGTTTATTTATATAGTAACATATAAAAGTGTTTACTTTACTAACAGTAAGTTTTATATCATTAGTTTATGATTATTTACTGTTAGCCAGGGCTCATATTTAATAAACTGTAATTAGTTATTATTTTGCATACAACTCATCACATATAGATAGTACATAGACTATATTTCTATATATAATTTTTTGTAGTGTACTTTTTAACATATGTGTCATAGTTTTATTTTATTACTATGCCTTTGTTTGGTTTTGTACTTGTCTTGGCATTCGCTTGGGACAGCAAAGAGAGTCCTTTTCTACCTCACTGTGCATATGAGAATAAACACTTTTAATCCTAAATCTTTAAATGCACTAATTATAAATACATTTTGCCCCTATCAACATTTGCATCTGTTTACAAATGCTCTTCTAGCCTCTTCTCATCAATCAGCAAGGTTAACACCTCACTCTTCTCTGAATTAAACAGAGGTTACAAAATAATTAACAAAACTTTTCCCTTAAAAAACAACCCAGCGTGACTTTAGGCCTGCATGACTCATCAGCTCCGGTAAGTAAATGAGAGACGGTTTGGATGTGTCAGTACCTAAAGTTCCATGAGATAAACAAGAAGAAAGCACAACAAGAGAGCTTAAATTGTTTTGACACCCTGTTTCTGATTAAGAAAGACATACGTCTGGTGGCTGAGGACACCCCTAAAATATCCAGCAAGTACTAATACAATTAGGCTTTGTTTTTGTTCCCTGATGTAATCATTAGTTATTTTTCTTGTGGTTACTGTGTGGTCAGGGTGTTGGGCTATAGTTCTATCATCACCTTTGCCAAGTTGCTACTTCTGGGCTCCTGATCAAGGCCTTTAATCATCTGTATGAATGAAAAGACATATGGGCCAAATAAGAAAACAAACAATTTTGAATCTTTTGGGTTTTCAGTATGTGGTGCAGTAGTGGCTCAAATGGTTAAGGTGCTAATCTGAAGACCAGAAGCACCTGGGTTTAAGCCCCACCACCGGGAAGTCAACCACTGTTGGGTCCTTGAGCAAGACCCTTAACCCTTCCTGCTCCAGGGGCGCTGTATCATAGCTGACCCTGCGCTCTGACCCCCAACTTACTAAGATGGGATATGCAAAAAATGCATTTCATTGGCTCTGTACACGTACCCTGGACGCTGAAGTTGAATATTTATTTATTTATTATTTTATGTGCATTAGCATCGGTCTTAAATACATTCATTGCATTTCTCTTAACATTTTCTGTTATTTCTTAAAAAAATATATTTCAAACTACATAATTTGATGATGAAGAAGAAGAAGAAGAAGAAGGAGGGACAATAAAAGTGTTGAGCAATATTTACAAGTTGCAAAATTTGTAAATTAAATAGTGTGATTTGAGGTAGAAAAGAATAAAATAAAAAATGAACCGCATGTGATGAGGTAACAATTCTAGGATGAAGTGCTGGAGAAATGTTAGTGTTTAATTCCCCCAAAACCTAAAAAAAACACTTTAAACATTTTACAGAAGACCATTATTATTATTATTATTATTATTATTATTATTGATATTTCACTATTAAATAATAATAAAATTTGCCCCAACCACAACTTTTCTACTAAAAACCAGAAGCCAGTGACCAGGTAAAGGGGGGTGTTAATCTTAGAACCGATCAAGACATAGGAGTAAATCTAAGTTTACCAATAAGCTTGTCTGAGACTCCGTTTAAATGAACCCCAAAAAGCTTGTTGGAAACACCACATACAAAATCAAACATGGCGGCGCAGGGATTACTGTATGTTTTAGGGATGCTGGTCATCATCAGGGACTAGAAAACCAAACAGTAGTCAGGGCAAAAATGTGTGGAGCCAAATGCTGGAGGTTTACTTAGTAGTACAAAATCTACATAGGTGACTTTTAAATGTAGCAACAACAAAAAAAAATCACTTAAATGTGGTGGAATAAACCCATCAAAGCTGAAACTTGAATCTGATTATGAATATGTGGCAGAAAATTGCTGTTCATCAAAGATCTCTATACAACCAGACGGACCTCGAGTAATTTTTCCAAGAAGAATTAAGGATAAAAAATAGCAGGATTTAACTGTGCGGAATTGAAAAACACATTGTAGAATACTTGCAGCTGTAATTGCACTTTAAAGTAGTTCAAGTATCGAACAAAATAAGTGTATAATTATGTGATCAGCAGATGTTTGCTTTTTTTGTTGGCTTTGTATTAGAATATAGAAGAGATCTTTCAAAAGTCGGACATATTGTGTAAACCAAATGATAAAAATTTCAATTATTTTTATAAAATGTCGGGGTTAAGACATATGTAAGACAACATAAAGTATCATTTAAATGTATTTATTTAGAAATTAAAGTATATTTTTGGAATAGACGGTTAAAAAAAAAGGGCACAAGTTTTGGTGGAAACTTCACTCTGCACTCAATCCATCCAAAGATGTTTTGATCTGTTGTTTGGAGAAGCCATGGAAAACATTTTTCTTTAATGGTTCGGGCTTTTAATGTTTTAAGACTTACCATTTTTAACCAGAGACGCATTCATACACATTAAAAGGGTTCCTGATTTGTACAAACTTGCAACAGGAGAAAACCCAAATATAAATCCATGGACTTTATTTGCGAAACGAAATCTAATTTGAAAGAAATACCAACGAAGAAGCCTAAATTCAGTTACCATCTTACGCTACAAGCTTAAGGCAACAGTAACTCAGTCTGTGTTGATTTTAAAATAATGTTTGCTGTTCCATATAAGTCGTCCTCTCATCACGGTCCACTGAAAAGAACACAGTCAGAGGTCAGAGTCAAACAGAAGACAAATGATGTGCCAAATGAATCACAATCACCAGATGGCATATTACCAAACCAAGAATGTGACTGTTTAATTCATTAAGCACAATTTAAACCCACTGATAAAGATACAGTTGACATTGCTAAAGAAACCAAAGTTTATTAGAGAGGAAGCATCAATAGACAATCAGAAGCGCTACAAAGGATGTATTTTAATACAACCCAAATTTCAGGAAAAGTATATATAAAAGACCTGTAGCAACAAATTTATTTTGAGTGTAAAAGTGTGAAATTTGTCTGTTTGAAATATTCATGAATAAAAATTGGCTTATGTGAGTTGTAAGTCTTTTAGTTTTCATTTTATTCAGATTTAAATAACGTCCCAACCTTTCCGGCATTGTAAATAACCGATCTCAATAAAGTCAATAGCTTGTGAGTATTAATGAGTAAAATAGTGCAATACTGAAACATGAAATGAAGGACCACATCCTGCATCTCTAACAAATCAGCTTGTGGGTTTAAGGTGCCGGAACTCATATACGTGGTTGGACTCCAGCAACCTGGGTTCGATTTCGGCTCTGGTCCTTCCCTGTCCTATCTTTCTCAGTTCTATCAATGAATGCCTAAAAAACCCCAAAAAACAAATCAGAACAAGAGATGCACTTTTAAAAATGGCAACGTGATAGAGTGTGAACAATATATATATATATAGAGAGAGAAAAAGAACTAAAACAAAGTAGTTAATAGAATGACCTGACTGTAAACGGCTCTGGATAAAGGCGTCCGCCAATTGCCAGAAATGTAAATGTAGTGCCTTCTGGATTGGTAGGGATACGACGAGCCAAAACACAAAATCAGGCTTTATAAAAAGATAATTTTGTGAAGCTGTTTAATAAAAAGAAGGCTTTTTCTTGTGTGAATTCAATAACAATATTGAGCTTTCCTTCAAAAATTCCCAGCACATATTTCTTACATGAAAAGAAGAAACCATTCCTTCAAATTGCATACCAGCATGTTGCTTCTTTCATGAGACCACATTGGGTAACTCGTTTACCAAGATATAAATCAGTACTCCACTTGTTTTGTTCTTTTCTCCAGTGTAAATTAGGGATAAGTTAGATAATATAGAAACAGCTGGATCCAAGGTAGTCCATGTGTCTGTGTGAAAGCGAGAGATCTGAGATCTGAGCGAGGAGAGAAATCTGGTGGATTCTAGACATTCGGGAAGTTCTAAAGCAGTCAGAATTCCTACTGACTCCAGTGACTCAAGGACTCGAATCCATTCAATAAACGATTCAGAAGGATTCAGATCTGCAAATGAATTCAGATTTCTCATCCCAAATGTAATCAGGCTCAGGTAACTGAATTAATCAGGCTTTGTAGTTTAATCCATCATACTGGGTTTGGCTGTAAAACTGTTACCAACCAAATGACCGTTTCCTCATCATTTATATTCTCCTCATTTGGCTGTTGCTTTTAAACAAATTTCCATATAACTAAAAAAAGGACACAACTGAGCACTTCTGTTCTAAATTCCTAGCTCAAGGGTCAGCAGCTGGCTGGACAGCTTTTAACTTACAAACTGTGGGACCTCCCAGGAATTGTTTTATATTTTAGCCTGCGGAGTGGCTGTACAATAAATATATAATCCTGTACTGTGCTGCTGTGAAAAGTCTTACAGGGTATGCCAGGCTTTACCCTTTTTGCAGTGGAAAATCTAACCATGATACTGTAGATGTGTATTAAAGAACAGCCATTGTAATTATAAATGCCATAATGTGCATATTTCAGAACATTTACTGATAATTCCCTCATATTAAACTGTATTTTAACAGACTTATTACTGTTTGACTTTATCGCAATATAAAAAAGATTCAGGGTTTATAACCTCACCCATTAGCCATCACCCAAAGATTTACGGTTTATAACATCACCAGTGCAACACAAAATCAACGACTTCTCCCGCCATAGTCACTAACTGTTCAACCTAATTCCATCCAGGAGGAGATACAGATCCCTCCAAACCAGAACCAGCATAGACCAGAAATCTTCTAAACTCTAATGTCTCACTACATGTCCCCACCTTGCAGTTTTGCTTCACTCTGTACATTTTCTTTATATATAATATAATTTATTATGTACATATCTGTAATTCATTGATTACACCTCAGGTTATTCATCTATAAATATATAGTAGTTGTATATACGCTGTATATTATCTCTGTTACTGATCCCTTACAGTGACACACAACAAAAAAACAAACAAACAACATTTAACTACAAAACAAGAAACTGATTAAACTAATTTAACTGACAAAACGTGGACACAAACATGGCCAACAACCGCAACATTTAACATCACTATTGACATTACCGAAAAGCAAGATCCAGACATACAAGATCACAGGGGCAAAAAAATACACAACTTAATGGGGGGAAACAATCAATTAAACAACCAACACCTGGACACAATGATTGGCCAATCAATCAATGACAAGATAGGGAGACTCACACCACAAGACAGACAATATAAACAAACATTGAGCACATGGTCTACAACATTGACACAAAGTCTTGCTGTTGCCCTCTGGTGGCCCTGCAGGGCAACGCACCCGGCAAGCCTGACCGAGTTCTGACACTCTGTTACATCTTGCACAAATATAATTACACCTTGCACTTTATATGCTGTAAATACGACTTGAACATCCTTCTTTATGCACCTAAGACATAGCCTTATGTATTAATGTACATATTTATCTGCACAGTTTCTACTATTTGCACTTCTGGTAGATGCTAAACCGCATTTTGTTGTTATGTAGCTGTACATTGCAATGTCGATAAAGTGGTATCTGTCTATCAATTTGTCATCACTCAAAATTTTGGGTATATAACCTTACCTATTTGGCATCACTCAAAGATTTGGGGTTTATAATCGTATCCATCACATGTGGGTCTGGTTTCTCTCAAGGATTCTTCCACATATGGAACGAGTAGCATAGAGCTGAGTGCTTAAGTGGGAATATCAGGATGGCAATCATTCTTTTTATTCATGTCAAGAACTACAGCGCTTAGTAGTCTCTGCATTTAAATTAAATTAAACAAAAAACTCATCTTGATGTTCTCTCATGTTTTCCATCAGGGCTCTTGACTCTTTTACTGCAGCTGACACTAAGAAGATTATATAAAAGTTTCACATTTATATCCTTGTCGGTCCCATAGATAAAAAAAAAAACCTCTAGTCACTTGCTGTGAAGTCATCCTATAATAAATCTGCCATTAAAAAAAGATGAAAAAAAAGAAGGGATGTACAGACAGCAGCTGTCTGATGTGGTGTAAGGTTTATAGTAATAAATGCAAATTTAATGCAGACTATTAGGCACTTCAGGAAGCTGAAAGTTTATCAGCTGTCATCATACTCACACAAAACGTCTACTTTCACCTTTCATACCACATCGACAGAAATATCACTATAGGTAGGATTGAAATGGAAAGCCGCTTCCATCACTGATCAATCAGAGAATAGCTTTAGGCTTTACAGTTTTCTGCGAGAAGTGCACAGATTAAATCGAATCATATTTGTGAAGGCACTCGCAAAACCTTATGAAGCCCGAGTCTATGAATATTATACTCACACAAAGGTCATGGAACAGCTGTGTTTGCATGATGAAATTGAGGTTGTGAACTCATACTTCAGAAATCTGGAAGGTTGGAAGGGCCAAAGATTCCATAGTCCTGTTTTCTTTGAACTTAATCCTTCCACATAGCAGAACCACTTGCTTCGTCACCACTTCCTCCGCTTTTTTTTTTTTAAATCACAGAAGTCATGAAACTCCTTACATTTAGTTCCAAAAATGGGCATGGATGGCTACAAGAAGAAAGGAGGGGAGTGGGTATAGCAGGGCAAAGCGGAGGACAAAGAGGGGTGACGAGCATTTATCGTTTGTCAGAGGAGGCCATACCACCCTTACTTAAAATCATGGGTAAAATCTGAGAAAATGCAAGATTCGCATAGCTAGCAAAGTTAAAATTTGCATCGCTCACCAAAAACAAACTGCATCGATAAGCAAGGTGGAAGTCCAGCATTTAGCTCTAGTAGCTCTACTGAGAAAAATGCAACGAGCGATTATAAAATTCTTTGAGCGCAGAGCAGAAGTTTTTGCCGCTCCTCTCCGCTATCATCCTCTGCATGTGACCCATGAAGGGCTAATTACTGTCTCTCACAGCTTGATGTGATGTCATGAATAATTAAAAAAAAATGTCTTCTCATAGGAAAACCCAACTTAGTCTCCTAATAATAATGGACACTTACGTGCCATCAAAGTCTGTCACAACCTGTGGGTCAGAAAGAATGCCTAATATCTCCCACTTCCAAGTTGACTTTAGTATGTATTTTAGAACTTTCCAAGGAATTTCAAGTCGGAAAGCAACCAGAACCATTAATACGCTTGAAGAACTCTTTCTTTTTATTGTGATTGTTTATATAGGCCTACCCTTCTTGTTGTTTATTTTTTTTAAGTTTCTCTCTCTTCTTCTTAAATATTCTGAAATGTGGGGAAGTGGTAGCGCAGTGGCTAAGGTGTTGGACTGCTAATTGGAAGATTGGGGTTTAATTCCCAGCACCACCAAGCTCCCACTGTTGGGCCCCTGAGCAAAGCCCTTAACCCTGAATTGTTCATTTGTATAAAAAGAGATAAATTTAAGTCGCTTTGGATAAAGGCGTCTGCCAAATGCTGTAAATGTAAATATTTATGTCCTGTTTCTAATAGTTCATTGTATAAATGTTGTTAAATCTCTTCAGCAGCTGAAAACCTGTAACAGGCAAGAATGGGACCGAATTCCAACAGCAAAACTCATAACCTCGATGCCCAAAGATCTTTAAACTGTTTTAGGAAGAAGAGGCGATGCTACACATGGTAAACATGTCCCGTCCCAACTATTTTAAGACCTGTAGCAGGTATCAAATTTGAAATGAGCTCATTTTCTGCATAAAAGTGTGAAATTTCTTAGTTTTAATATATGTTATGTTATCTAATTTAAATAAAATATTGGCTTATATAATTTAAAAGTATTTTAGTTTTCTATTTTTTTCAAATTCATAAAAAAACATCCTATCTTTTCTGGAATTCAGGTTGTAATAAATAAAAAATCATAATATAACTTAACCCAGAAGACCAAAATACAGTTGAAAAAAAGCTAAAAATAGAAAAATCTTTTAAAATCTCAAAAAATATAGTTTAGGGTTTCATGACCCTTTAAAACAACCTGCAAATTACTATAATAAACTATAAATATTTAAAAAACATTATAAACTATAAAAATAAATGTACAAGACAGAAATACTTAATTTCTATATGTGTGCAATTGGGTGTAAAGCTTACACACTCTCATCACATATTCAGATAAACTCACATATTTTTTTGGGCGGTTTGCAACCTAACAAGAATAAAAAGTCAGAAATTGTGTCAACAATAACAAAAAAGAGAGAAAGAGAGAGAGAAAGAGAAGAAGAGCTGATTGTTTTCTTTCTTGTGGAATGCATCTGAATGCCACAAAAAACCCGAAAGCAATCATCACAGATGCTTTCAAACCATTTGAACAACAGCAGATCAACAGAAGCAACAAAAGGCGGACAATGCCAAAGCACGAAGTTAAACAAATAAATAGTGGAATTTGTTGGCTTGAAGTACCGGCTATTGTCTGCTGTTAAGGACATTAACTTTTGTTGGCTCACAGAGAATACTAAATCCTATTACACAATGCCTAATAGTGACTTTTTTTGCAAAGTACATGTGTATATTTCATTTTAAATTTATTTAAATAACCTTTCCTACATTTTTTAAGTAACGGTTTTAGTTAATTTTAAGGTCTGGAGGGTGTGTGTGTGTGTGTGTGTGTGTGTGTGTGTGTGTGTGTGTGTCCTAACCCTAACCCTAATCCTAACCCTAACCACAAAAACATCAGTCATATCAGTCTGTTGGATTCAGAGCCCCCGGGTGCAGTCGGTGTATCATTTCACCCTAAGGCATAAGCGAACTAAACGGCTCCTTAGGGCCCCCTGTGGCCACCGGGGCGCCTCCAAAAGTACATAAAATGACAGATGTTTTTAAAAATACATTGTCAATGGAACTGCTGTCAATAATCTTGCTGTTTTCTTGCACATCCCCTTGTCTATCTGCACATCTCTATAATCTAGTCGGCACTATTTATTGTACTGTATAGTGTTTTGTTTTGTATTGTCTATACAGTTTAATTTCACTGTCTGTTTTGCACTGTTTGCACCAGGTTGCACACATGCACTTTATGTTGCGAAGAACCTAATTTATTCTTTAGTCTTCGGCTCTGTGTTGTTCTATTATGTGTCTCTTTGTTGTTTTGTGTAATTCTGTTTTGTTTTGTGTAGCACCATGGGGTCTGGAGAAACGTTGTTTCATTTCACTGTGTACTGCAGCTGCTATATATGGTTGAAATGACAATAAAGCCTTGTTGAACTTGAATAGACAATGCTAATTATACAAAAATGCAATATTAAATGAAAAAATAACAACACAAAACACAATGTTATGTTAATGAGATGCAGGTTGCATAGAAGTGTAAAAACATCGGTATAATGTAAGCAACACAGCTACAACGAATAAAATTGACAATGGGTGTGTTAGACCTATAGTGTGCCAAGGTTTAACAGTAATTAGTCATATTTGCGGAACCGATGGGCCACCAAATAAAATTCTGTTTAGGACCCCCAAAAGTCTCGGGTCAGAAATCTGTGTGCCAAAAAAAATTGTAAAACTACAGCATACAAAAGCAATCTATAAACTTGTATGAAAGCTTGTATCTATTTTCCAAATATATTGCAACAGTTAAATATATACCATATACACCCATATAGGGGTGTAATGTTAAGATGTCCACAAATCTTTGGTCATATAGTGCATTTCATTACATTTTAAGGTTTTAGCACTAAAATGGTTTTCCCCCTGCTTTAAAGTAGACTAAATTCTGATTTTAGTTCTTTACTGACATTATTAATTTGTAAGAATGACAGGCCCTGACATTAAAAAAAAGATTTACACTATAGAATAGATGATCCAGCTGTGCATTCCTTCATCTAATATATAACAAATCCCCAATATTGTATTAGGTTTATGATGTAACTGGAGTCTGTTTCGCTCATTTCATTAAAAACTTCCTTAATAATCTGCCAACTAAATGGAATTATATAAAAACGATTACCATAACAATAACCTAACATTTCTTATTATTGAAAAAGTCATTATATTTTCTCCTGACTTGTATGTTTGCTGTTCTTTTATCACTGCCATAACATTTTTTCAATGCAATATCAAAAATACAATGTGAAATATACTTTTCAACTAATAGACAAGGAAGAGCGCAAAAACTCAGCAGTATTTCTCCCCAGACTAACTGTGGCAAAAAAACGTGGAGTTTTATAAAGAAGAATATTTACCGTTACAAAATACAAAAAACATTCCATTTGATTTCGGTCTGTAGAAGAACCACATCTGGATGTGACGTTCAGGTGTAGGCAAATGTTTATCCCGTACATTTTTTTTTTTTAGAAATATCCCTTTAAATATATCCTTTACTCCTTTAAAGGAAATGTTCCAGAAATTACGTCAGATGTTCTTTTAACAATAAGCCCTCACCAAGCCGTCAAGTAATATTAATAGATCCTGACATTATTTTCACCCAGCAGTGACAGATCGCTGTGTTAATGATGATTGTATAAAAGCTCGGAGGTAGATGTTCAGCAGTTTGTTCTTGTCACGGTCTTATATCAGCTTTTAAATGATTGCTATGATCACAAGTCAGTTTAAAAATTACAGGCAACAAGACTAATAGAATAAAATAAATCAGTTTTAAATTAAAAAGAAATGGACCAGAAAGTGCCTGATGACTTGTTGGCATAAAGACAAAAAAGTTAGCTCAGCGAATGATTGACCACGGTTAACCTGAACAGGGACCTCTGGCACACCACGACAGAGCAGATAGGACTGTGTTGAAATCTATGGTGGGGAATTGCAGATTTTGGAAGCTGTTTCTTACGATAGGTCCCTGAGGTACCCAGAGCCATTTTTATTTCTTTCTGTTCTTTCTTTCTGCCCGTGACATAAGATTGAAAAACATTATAAGGGGCTAAAAAGAGATAATTTACATGAATATTATCTTAATTTTTCTTCTCTAAATTTTTTTTATTTATTATATATCTATCATTTTTATCTAAAATATATTATCTATTCTTAAATATAAAAATATAAATATTTTTATATGATGAACAGATTTAATCTAGTCTTTTATCGACACATTCTTCGATCAGCAATCTCCGATCAGTGAACATAAACCGAAGCGTAACCATTCTTGCTTGATGTGTAAGAACAAACTGGTACCGAAGCTATTGCACTTAAAGCCACTTAGGACTCATGGATCTTTTCCGATCCTACCCCCCTTTATATCACTTCACGCATCCACTCAATAAAGACAAACCATTAACATGTAACAAGTGATTTTCTAATATAAAAATATATTTGAACAAGAAGGTCCTGGGTTCGATTCTCATGCAAGCATGTTCTGCCCTTGCTTGCGTGGGTTTACTCTGGGTACTCCTGTTTTCTCCCACAATCTAAAAAACCATGTATGTGAGTGTAAGTGTGTGAGTGTGTGTGGGGCCTTGTGATGGACTGGCGACCTGTCCAGGGTGTACCCTTTTCCTTTTCCCCCTTTTAGAGATGACTGGGATAGACTCCAGCAGATCCCTGTGAATTAGGGAATAAGCAGGTATAAAAGATGAATAAATGAATATCTGTAGAAATATAGATAATTGGCCACAAAATGTTCTTGCACAAAATGTATATATGTAAATATATTTTTTAGAAATTCATTTTAGCAACTACTGTATGTTATATAGGGACATTTGACAGTTTATTGTCTGTAATAAAATTGAAAATACATGAAACATAAATGAAAACCATACTTTTAATCAAGACATCATCATGTACGGATTTTGTTTAGATTATTTTAAAATAGAGCTAAATTCCTTTATCTAATTAGCTAATTATTTGTAGCGAGGAGCAGATTTTGCTAGAAGCATAAACATTACTAGCTACACTAAACAATTGAAATCCTACATCAGTTCTAAATTACTCAGCAGTGTATCCAGTGTAACACTGTAACACTGTCCACAAATAAACCGAAAAACTTTAATTAAGTAAATGCTGAAAGTGGTGGTTTGTGGTTTCTTGGCTGAGACTGATAATTTATTGATTCGGAAATAATTTACAGACAATGATGATTCCTGGATTAACATTGAATCACAAAATGAAATTAGACAACATCCAGGAACAAAATTAGTGAATTTAGACTCGATTCTGACGATC
The DNA here is from genome assembly GCA_005784505.1 of Bagarius yarrelli. Classification (NCBI taxonomy): domain Eukaryota; kingdom Metazoa; phylum Chordata; class Actinopteri; order Siluriformes; family Sisoridae; genus Bagarius; species Bagarius yarrelli. Next base: position 1,399,295 of record VCAZ01000020.1, read on the forward strand.
CAAAATAAACATGAATGAATTTAGACAGTGAATTATTAACAATCGCTAATGCCCCAGTGACGGTAAAATGTTCTAGAATCGTGAACCTATAGAACCGCAATACATCAACATTCTTTTTATAAAACAGAGATTACATTTATTAATTTAAATCACATCCCTTTTGAAATTAAACAATCACAAGACACTGTTTTTATAACCATTTATTCATTCATTCATTCATTCATTCATTCATTTATTCATCTTCCATACCCGCTTATTCCCTAATTTGGGGTCACAGGGATCTGCTGGAGATCTGTCTCTGAATGGGTGAAAGGCAGGAGGGGGACACCCTGGACAGGTCGCCAGTCCATTACAGAGCCACACACACACACACACACACACACACACACTCACTACTATAAATTTTTTAATTTACTTTTTATTCATGCACACACACACCTAAATAAATTTTACTGCACACACACTTAATTTCGATTATCCTGCTTAATGACTAAGCTACACACGTCCTCAGCTCACACGTCCACACCCATAAACCCTAATCTTTAAATGAGCCTTCGATAGCTCAGTTGGTAGAGTGGAGGACTGTAGTTGCATAAAGTTGTCATCTTTAGGTCACTAGTTCCAGTCCAGCTCGAAGGATTGCATTGGGGCAGTGTTAGCGCAGTGGTTAAGGTGTTGAACTACCAACTTGAAGACCTGGGTTCGATTCCCAGCACAACCAAGCCACTGCTGGGTCCCTGAGCAAGGTTGTTAACCCCCAATTGGCCAGTTATATAACAGGAAATAATGTAGGTCACTCTGGATAAGAGCATCTGGCAAATGTAAATTCTGTTTAAATAATCAGTTTGTAGGACTTAATACATTTCAAGCATGTTTTTCTCAATGCTGCTCTCATCATTCCAGCCCCTGCAAACAGTAAAGCCATCTATGAGGGCAGATGCCATGAAGCTGTTCACAGATACATGTGTTTTCACAGCCAATTTTGCTGCTTTTTGACCTGTTGTGGGAATCTGCAGAGCTTTTACGAGTTGTTTTTGTACTTTTCTACATAAATTATGTTTCTGAAGTGGACTTACACACCAACAGACACAAATATTTTTGTGCTTTTACTCATCAAAATTGTTTATGGTCGATTTTAACCATTAAATGACATACGAATGCATACTGTATCTAACTGACGTAGATTTAAGCTCTGGGATTTACGAAGACAAATAATCATTTAGATTAAAGGTTCGATCGATGTACATATTGATTCCAATTGGGTTTCCTAGTGTGACTGACCCTAGGTCTATATACTGTCTGTCAGTGTATGGGGCCCAGTGATGGACTGACATCCATCCCTCTCCGCATACTTTCTTGCCAGACACAAAGTATTCCATCTTAATAATAAATCCATCTTAACCCTGTCATCGATATGTCTATACTAGTAATTGTGTCATCAAGTATAATTACAGAAATGATTAATGAGAATAAAATGAAAAAAAAAAAAGATTTAATTTGCAGTAAAATACAATCCTGATTAAATCTTTCTTAGAGCATAAAAATGAAAAATAAAAAATAATAAGAAAAGAAATATTGTTTAAAATGTACAAAAAGGCGAACGTTTCATGTAGTAACAGAAAAAAAAGTGCCAAGAGAGATTTTAAGAATTCGTGTGGAATTAAAAGGTGCAGTAGGACATTTCAGAAAATGCTAACTGTAGCCTGATAGCACTGAAAGTGTGTGTCTCACCCTTAGTCCAACTGCCGTCCAAACCCACGGCTCCTAATGCGTGAATGCGCACATACTAGACCATCATTTGTCCTTCACCAGAGTGAAAACTTTATAATACAGTTAGTAACAGCACTAAAAGCCGATTCCCCGCTGCTGTTGCTGCTGTAGTTGAGTTAATTCATAAAAGTATGAATCACAAATGACATAAGCTACGTTTTACTATCAAAACACACTTAAATTACGATTACAGGGAATTCTGTACCAGCTGAAAGCTCAGATTGAGAAAATATCCTCTGTATCCGTAAATCTTTAATAAAATCTGATTGTGGTGATGTCTGACTTCTTAAAGTTTTTAACTAAATAAAAATATATCTATAAATAAAATATTAAAAATGTTTCCAACTGAGCTTGTCCTTTAAAAAACTTTAATTAAAAAGATTGTGCCATAACATTCTATACACACCTACATGATCTACCTACAGACAAAACATTTTGACCTTGTTTATGGAGTATGCATGCCTGTTGTTTAATTCTGTGCTTTTTGTTTTTCTTGGTTTTGACATTAATTTAATCTTCCGAAACCTAAATTAAGCAACAACGAATATATTTAAACAATTAAGTAATGGCTAGAAACTCTGATTGGGATAAACATACCCTTAAAAAAAAGGATTGAATTAGTTAAATTTACTTGGAAGACATTTCTTTGCATAGACGTTCTATTTCAATCTAAACATTAGGCTGGTGTACAAATTTACTTTTACAGAATTTGGCAGTCGTCCTAAAACAGAGAGACTTACATTTATCTCTTTTATACAACTTAGCAATTAGGGGTTAAAGGTCTTGCTTAGGGGACCAGTAGTGGGAACTCGGAGGGTGCCAGGAATCAAACCCTGATCTTCCAACTAGAAGAAAATAAGTAACCATAAGGGTTCCGATGTGTTGAAGTGAAAAGGCTATAAAAAGAAAATGTATCTATTATATTTGTTCACCTGCCAATTCCTACTTACCTGTCAGCTCTTCTGAACCATAAAACAGACACTTACTGCGGACACACTTAAAGCCAGGCAATTACAACTGCTGCTCACGCTGGCAAAGTGCCACACACTCCGAGTCAGAGCAATTCAATGTGCTGTCTATACTTTTTCACATACATTACCTTTTAAATGCCCAGAATTGGAACTAAAAGTTAATTATATGTAACTATAACGATAAAATTGTCAAACAAAATTTAAAAAAAAGCTATTGAGACAGGAAACAACCGAGTAGACAACAATTAGGGGACTTTCTCAAGAGCCCAACAATGAAAGTGTCGGAAGGCTGAAACATAGTAGATACTGCCTTAATCACGAAGTTACCAAACTACCTTAAGATACCATGATGAAGAAACCAGAGATCACCAAACTCGGTCCTGCAGAGTTTAACTCCAACCCTAATCAAACACGCCTAAACTGGTTAATTAAGTTAAACCTACAGGTTAGTGTGTTAAGGCAAGTTAGAGCTAAATTCTGCAGGCCCTTCAGGACCAAGGCTGGTCACCCCTAGTGTAAACTCTGACAGCCCTCAAATTGTGCACAGGGACATTATCATGTAGAACTTGGAATTTGGGCTACTCAGTTTCAGAGATAAGTAAATGTCATTTTAGATCCTATATAATTGCGTAACTCGAACTTTATAGCAACAGTTTAGGAAAAAAACACACATTTGTAAAAGAAGTTTCCAGATTATTCTAGCTTTCCGTTACAGTTTAAAGATTGTTGCAGAAATATGTATTAAGTATTTTTAGCCTGCAATTAAATCAGGACGTTTTGTGTCAGTTATCCCCAAACCGTTACCCATTTAGTGTTATTTCTGTTGAATCTCATCACTGTCAAGAATCACTAGAGCAAACCTTTTGTATTGAACCCACAGAATTTAATCACATTCCTTAACTGCTGCAAATGCAAGGCTTTTACTCACTCGCAAAATTTTTCACATGATAAATGTTACTTTATAGCTTTGTAGCGTTAAAGCTTTTTTTAGCAATTCAGGTAAAACACAACTCCCAGTAAGATTTGATTTACTCTGCTGTCTAAAAGAGTCTAATAAATAACTGTGCAAGTGTTTTTCTTTCATGGTGAGTCAGTGCTTAAGTCTTAATGGAACACAGGTGGAAAAGCTCATCAAAACCATGAAGTAGCTCAGGTGCAATTGAAAGACCTGCTGTTAATGCCGTACCTGTGACTAACCTATATTAAGGTGATTTATTTTAAAGAAATGCTCTGTTTTAGGTCAAACGTTAGCTCTTATATTAATTGTTTTGTTTTTTATATATATAACATATCGATTTTTTCTTACAACTTAAGTGACTCAGCTGTTCTGACATTGATGAGAAATTCATTTTAGCAGCTACGGTAGATCTTGCATTTTTTCCGTCCTCTGATTGGTTGATCAGAGAAAAACAGTTACAGCCCAGTTCGACTAGCGAAACGTGTCTGTACAGGTGAATTCGGATTTTTACACCCACAATGTTTGACAGAGAAGGAGAAATTAACTTTGTTTTGGACATACTTCCAATTCAGTATCGCTGTCTTACAGTCTTTGAATGTATTATATATTTTATTAATTTTTTAAAATGTTTTTCTGATGTTATCAAATAAATATTAATTCTAAACTGCTCCAGATGATGTACATGGCACAGTTGCGGTTGGAGTGTAGAGGTTTGGAGTTGTCCCAACAGGGTTTTTTGCTTAAATAAAAATGGTTTTCACCCACAATATGCGAAATGTCTCTCTCTCTTTAATGCCACAATGTGTAATATTGCGGATTCAAATATACTACTCGCCTCAGATACTCAGTTCTGCATACTATATATTATGGCTAATAATGTTTAGGACCATGCATAAATGATGCTAAGGGTAGATAGGAGAGAGAGAGAGAGAGAGAGAGAGAGAGAGAGAGAGAGGATGTGCTATTTTTTGCTTTGCCACTCACTAACCAGCCCCTTATTTGCTTGTGCCTAACACCAATTTCCCAGAAGACATCATTGCACCTGGTCATTCCAGCAACTCATGAACACTATCTTTTGTAGACACTACCTAGGGGTTTATCACATTTACGTGTCCTGAGAATTTGTGTCCTGCCCAATAAATGAGACAGGTTCTCTAGGTGGCCTGTTGTTGGCTTCATCTTGACATCTTAACTAACACCTGGGTAATAGAGAAAGTGGTTTCTGTTAAAAAAAGCCAAAGCCAGCATCACAATGACATTGGCTGGTGCACCTAGTGGGAAAGCAGCCTGGATTAATTCCTTTTTACAACATAATTTTGCCTTTTCCCGCTTTCCTAGAAGCTAATCAAATTTCAGTAATTTAATGAATAAACACATAATCAGTACCAATTAAATATCCAAGGTAAGTTTATTCCCTGTTTTCCCCATTAGCTTCTTCATCATTTTAGTATCTATACTATAGTATCTGAAGAAAGCAAAATAAATACATATGAAGCCCCACGGCAAACTTGCAGGCTCCGCAATAACTTCCTGCCATGAAAGCTGCCTTTCTGTGCTGAATTTCTAAACCAAAAAGAGCCTGAAGATCTAATAGTCTTGTCTCTCGCCTGAAGTTTATAACAAAATTCATACAGTCTGCACATTTAAAACACGCTCACACTTTCCTGCTGGAAGGCAATGAAGGCAAAAAAAGCCATTTATCCATCCATCCATCCATCCATCCATCCATCCATCCATCTACCATCCATCCTCTATACCTGCTTATTCCTAACCAGGGTCACAGGGATCTGCTGGAGCCTATCCTAGCTGTCATTGAGTGAACCCCACACATATGAGCAATTTGTCTTTTAGCATTTAGTGGGAATTGGTTGCCCATGGTTAAGGTGTTGGACTACCAACCCAAAGATTGTGAGTTCGATTCCCAACTCCCCCAAGCTACCACTGTTGGGCCCCTGAGCAAGGTCCTTAAGCCCTAATTGCTCAGTTGTATATAAGAGATAAATGTAAGTCACTCTGGATAAGAACATCTGCCAATTGCAGCTGAAGGGGGTTCACATCATGGTTTCACCACTCCTGACTCCGGCTAAGCATCCACCATCATACTGAAGTAGCAGCCGCTGTGCCACTATAAGCTTTTATTAAAAATTTGCCCACCTCACTCCTAATCCTTTTCCTCCACAATGACTGTTTGTGGATTTGCTGTCGTCCGGTGCACATCACTTTATAAACGTAAGCACCTATTGCGTAAATGCTGTCTTCTTTCTGTATGATCAGTTTATGCTGGAAATCTAATATTAGCCATAGTTAAAACAAGGTGAACAGTTAAATAAAACATTTTATCTAAGCAAAAATTGGAATTTAGACTCTTATAAAGAGAATTAACCCCTATAGACAAAGTCCTGTGTGGAGTTTGCATGTTCTTCCCGTGCTTGTGTAGGTTTACTCCGGGTACTAAAGTTTGATTGGTGATTCTATATTTCCCATAGGAGTGTGTGTGGCCCTCCTGCTTTTTGCTTTTTCAAAGGTGGCTGAAATAGACTCCAGTAGATCCCCCGAATTAGGGAATAAGCAGGTATAGAAGGTAAATGAATAAATTCATACGGGATAAAAAATACATTACCGACCTTATGAACATCACTTTATATGATAAACAAATTTAAGTCTAAGATTTTCATTTACACATAAACTTTGATCAGCGAACATAAACAGAAGTTCAACCATATTTGCTTGCTGTTGGGGGAAGTGTATTTATGTTAGCACCACCAAGCCACCACTGTGGGCCCCCGGAGCAAGACCCTTAACCCCAATTGCTCAGTTGTATAAAATAGATAAATGTGAGCCGCTCTGAATGTGAGCGTCTGCCAAATGTACAAGATATTTTACAAAAGATATTTTGTTTCAGGTGCCCCAAGTTTAATTCAGGCTCGGGGAACTTTTTGCGATTCCGAAACCCATCCCCCTTCCCCTCTCCACCCCTCACTTTACTTACTGTCTTATCTCCCTACGGAGAGCAAAACCCCCTTAAAATGTGAATGTATTTTCTTGGATTGAATTATAGATTTAAGATTAAAGATACATAAATATATTTTCGATAATATATTACATATTATTAAATATATTAAATCTTATATATTTTGTTGTGTGTTTTGTTATATTTATATATTTCATTCAGCACTAGAAAAAGTCTGGTGACCCTTGTGAATTAATTTATGGGAAGGAAATATTAGCTGGGCATCCTGTGATGTAGTGTTCTTGCTGAAAGGCAGTTAAACACACATTTTATGAACAGAGCTTTATGTGAACACCTGTTTTTAATATACTAAGAACAACCCAAGGTTCCTGAATACTTAGTAATTGACTTAACTGCCCTTTCTTCATGTCATGTTTAGGATAATTATGCTAATTCATATAAATTACGGTAATTACAAGTTTCCAAATCAAACTACACAGTTTGACACACAATACCGTTATTGAGAAATTTAAAAATGAATTTACGTCTTACCTGGAATTTTTTTAGATAAACAATACACAGAAAAAAATACACAATGTTCCGAGTTTATTAAAGACTAAAGGCTTCTTGTTGGTGTTGGACAATGATAGCTTTGTTTCAGAGTCCAGATGATTGAAGTGTTTTGAGAAGACACTGATTACTAAAGTTGTCAAACTAATTTTAGGTAAAGGAATTTATTACAGGTTTAAAAAAAATCTGTTCAGGGCAACGAATGCATCAACAACCATTTAAAACTTCTCTAAACATGTTATTGGAATTTTCTTGAAAGCAGATTATATGTTATTTACAAAACAGAACGTAAAGAAATTATTATTTACACAGTAATAAAAAAAAAAATGTAAATACTCATTATGATCATGTATAAGTATTGTATATAATAGTATATATATATAGTATATAGTATATTATAATATATAAAATGTATAAATATTTCAGGTAGCTGTAAAACCAATAAATTAATTTAGAAAAAGGCATGGGTGCGTCACCAAATGATTTAATTTACGAATGATATCATCGACTGTCATGGACACGCCAGGCTCTTCCACGTTGCACCGCTCACATTTCCCAGAATACTAACTATCCACACCTGTCTCTCACTCCCCAATCACATCTCACGCACTATTTATTGCCTTCACTTCACCTTCACTCAGTCAACGTCTGGTCTAAGCCGTTGAAAGAGGGACTTTTTCCTACGTCTCCTCGTTTCCGCGATTTCCAAGGTTTCCAAAGCTTCTACAGGCTTCCACACTGCCTAAGCTTAAGAAAGTTCCAGATTCTAAAACTTACCTAGTGTTTCTAGTTTCCTTCCAAAGTCCTGTGAGTTCCCTGCCTTCTGGATGATCCTGTATTCTTTAAGTACGTCGCTAAAACAAAAAACTCTAAGTTTGCTAATATTCTTCTGTTGAGTTCTGTTATCACTTCTGTAAAAATAAACTGGTCTGTTTGGTTCTAACTCCTGCGTTTGAGTCTACGTCCCGCTACATCAACATATTTAAATAAGAATGAATGAAAGTTAAAATAGTACAAATGTTCTAGATATTTTGTCAGAACCTGAGTTTATTGCTTTATTTTGCGCTTTAGTGGAATAACATAGTTTATATTTTTTATTTCAGTCCACAATCTGAAATTAGAATTTATGCTCCGTAGCTGGGACCAGAACTTGTTATATGTTGGACAGCATTGCTTTACGATCATCTGCCCATCTAAAAACTTGTTCTGTTATAAATGTCTCATAAAAATTTTAAGGTTTATTTAAACAACACCTAAAATGCTGTATTAAAGAAAGTATATCCTTATATTATTAATAAACAGACACACGTAAACAGTTTGAATTGGTTTCACACCAAGTAGCAAAGACTTCATTTAAAAGCTATGCCTTAAATACCAATGTTCCAAAGGATGGGACCAGATTTTGTGTTATATGAACACCATATGAATAGTTTTCAGTCATGTGACCTGTGTGGCGCCCTGGCGGGCAAAACAATTAGCCAAAATGGTAGCTTATTCTGGGATCTCTGTAGAAATGCAGCACACGCCGGTCAAATTTCCTTCTGCAACAGAGAATTCATGATCTCTTTTATCGTAACTGGGGAATATCATGAAGCAGATGGTTGTTAGATTTAGGAGATCTTTGTGATGGAAACTCAAAAATATAATCTCGTGTAAGCCCACAAAGAGCTTTAAATTCCAAATCTCTTTAGATTCAAAAATACTCTAAATGCAGACCTGAAAAAAAAGCAGAAAAGTTTTTTATTAGCTTGTTTTCATAGTTTCTGTATTTATACTGAAATAAGCTCTGGCTAATCACATTATATCTAGCATCATTTTACAAATGTTAATAATTTACTTAAAATGCTCTTTTCTTGATCGTTTACAGTTTTGCATTTAAGTTTATTCAGAATGCTATCACAAAAGGAAATGAATATGCAATATATTTACCCCCCCCATTTTCTGCCCTTTGTCCCTAACTAAAAAAAAATTATTTGACCATATAGCAGGTATGACTCACATAAAAAATCATGGCAGTGGATAAAGTGGTAGCTCAGCTAATTGGAACAGGGGTTTGGGTTTGGGTTTGATTCCCAACAAACCCTAACCCTAACCCTAAGTTACCACTGTCGAGACCCTGAGCAAGACTCTAAACCCCCAATTGCCCAGTTGTATAAAAGGTCACTATAGATTAGTGTGTCAGCCAAATGCTTTGAAAATAAACAACAGAATAAATGTTCTCTTGGAACATTGTACAAATTCCTGCTCTCAGTTTTGGAATGCTGCCGGGAATGTTAAAGTTTGGAACTGCTGTATGTGATATTATAATTGTCTAAAACAATCCACCGACAATATCCAGATAGATGTGCTGGTTTTTCTCCACTTTCATGCAGATTGTTGGTCTTGAGTTCTCAGAATAGTTTTACAAGAAACTAATTAAAAATGTCTTAAGTGAAACAAGAAACTAATTAAAATGTCTTAAGTGATCGAAAACAATGACCGGGGTGTCCTTTTTAGTCTCAGTTGGAAAGTCAGAATTGAAAGATGCTGCACTGTTGCAACAGCCCCGTGTTAAGCTTTTTATTATAAATGGAGCTTGTAGGTTTTGAAGATACTGTGGCAAACGGTGCTCTAACACTACACAGAGTGAACACTTCAAGCTGCTAGTGCTTATTAAGCCCTTCTGTCAGAGGCCAATAAACTGATCTTGGCACATTTGTAGCTAAAGGCCGACCACATGAGACCTTGGAGCACAGATGCAGTCCACCCACAGCACTGGATTTCTTAGGATTCATAAGAAATTTATCCCAAGGGAGATGAAACGAGATCTGCAACATCACATTACATCATTTCTTTCATTCTTTCTTTCTTTCTTTCTTTCTTTCTTTCTTTCTTTCTTTCTCGCACACACTTCAGAACATCTAAAAGGGCTTTTTGGATGTAGCCTTTATATAGAATCTGCAGTGATTTAACCATAATTACTCATTCATCTTCATTATACTCTTTACCCTAGGCACTGCAGGGCACCACACATCCATAATCATTCACAACTAGGGTCAATTTAGCATAGCATTTCTATCCATCACACAAAACCACATTTACTATGTAAAAACATACAAATCTGAGCACAGACACACTAACCCAAACTCAGGAACAATTAAACTACACTAGATTTGTGAGATGACATCACTACAACTTTTTAACACCTACTTTAGATATAAAAACCAAAATCTAGTAAGTGACATAAAAACTCTAATAACAATATCTTCACAGTATTAAGAGTTTTTTAGTCATGTTAACTGTGCTGCAACTTGTCGGGCAAAATAATTAGCCAACATGGCAGCTTACACTTGGATCAAGTCACTTTGAAGGGCTTTTTGCACTTTCTAAGAGAGCAAACCGAGTCATAATGTGGTTCAGTTTGTGGGCTGACAGGATGTCTGTTTTTCTCCATGCCGACTTGTCTGTGATACACACCTGCTACCACTTCTCCTCACACTGGCTGAACAACATGAGTTATACTAGGAAAAAGCTGACGAGCCAGTTAATAAGAATGACCTGCTTTGATCTTGTTTTCGCAAATATAGACCATTAAGATGGATTAGAGAGTTCGATTTAGAACTCCCTATTACTTTTCGATTTGTATTAAAGAACTGCTGCTGAAGACTCTCTTAAACTTATCACAAGACGAACAGACAAACAGATTCATTCAACAGTCTACGTCAATGTCGATGCTTAAAAAATCAAATCAGCAAAACACATTTCTCCATAAAAAAGCGGTCTTTAGAAAAAAAAAAGATTCCTTCTAAGTGCAAAAAACCAAAACAAAACATGTAGAATATACTATAAATGAAATAATAGTATTTTAACTAATTGTTCAGCTTATTTAAAGTGGTAGTACAGTAGGTTAAGGTGTTCGACTGCTAATTAGAAGATCAGGGTTCATTTTCCCAAGCACCACCAAGCTGCCACTGCTGAGCCCCCTGAGCAAGACCCTTAACCCAAAATTGCTCAGTTGTATAAAAAGAGATAAATGTAAGTCACTCTGGATGAGGGCGTCTGCCAAATGCTGTGAATGTAAATAATTTGTGGAAAGTGGTAGCGCAGTGGTTAAGGGGTTGGACTGCTAATTTAAAGATCACAGTTTGATTCCCAGCACCACCAAGCTGCCACCGCTGGCCCCCTGAGCAAAGCCCTTAACCCTAAATGGCTAAGTTGGATAAAAGAGATAAATGTAAGTCGCTCTGAATAAGGGCATCTGTCAAGTAATGTGAATGTAATTGTACAATTAATTAATTATTGATTAAGTGACATTTAATTTACAGTCTCTGGAATAAATCTAAGTGTGAGATATATATTGTTAAGGAAATGTGATTGACGATGAGATCACTGTATACCTTAACTGATTCCGCACATCACGTGACGAGTCAGTATGTGTGTGTGTAAGGTCAAATCATTCATAACACGTGCATCAGAATATTTTGTGGTGGTTTTCCAAAGAAGAAATGCTTCATTTTGCTACCCCCCCCAAAAAAAACAATCGTGCACTTCTGTAAATAACCTCTATGATAGCTGTACTCATGTTCCCACACAAAATAAAGCTTTTTTCCCCACAGATATTTAGCCGTAGTTACTTAGTGCAGATATCAGAGCCTGATAAAAAATCTAGAAGAGCAGCATTCTGGAGCGTAAATGTTGACGTTAGCTATTCAAACTCACCTTCTGGCTGCGTGATAATTTCAGCCTTTAAAAATGTTATACCATTCCAGTCATTTTGTCTGAAAGTGAAAAGACTGACCATTCACACAGAGCTGAAAGAGTCAAGACAAGTGATGAAATGATAACTACAGCTTTTACTTTCCCGGCTAAGAAACTGCGACTTTTTATATAGAGGAACTTTCAGCATTAGGTTTAAAAATAATCTTTTAAAAGCTTTTGACTTCTTCATTTTTTTTTTTTGTCTCTAAATCCGAGCGTACATCTGTATTTCTGTAAAACTGCTTCCTTACAGGCAGGGATAGAAGGAATGATGGGGTGAAATAAGAAACCAAAATAGTTACTGATGTTGCAAACACTGGGTGGATGTCATAACAGGGAATTTGGAAGTGAAGCAGAGATGTTGCTGAGGACCTTTAGTGACTGGTAAGAGTAACATTTATCCCCACCCACTAGCATGTTACTGGGATTTGTTCACTCCGATATCCTTCCCTTTTACCTTATACTTAATGTTTTTAATATAGAAATAAATAAAAGGGCACGACTGTTGAAGTGATTGACAGTTCATAGCTTATGATTTTTTTATAAGCACTTTAAAAAAGCAGACACAAAGCAGCTGCTGTTCCGTCATGAATTAAACATTAATTCCCATTTTATCTTTGACCTTACATTGCCGAGCTCACCAAACCGAATGACTGACTTACATCAAGATTTCTCATGACAAGGCATAAAGTCTCACCTGTGCTGATCAACATTAAATATAAATAGAATTTAAGGACAGGTAGCTGAATGCAGCCTCCTAAAAGAGGCTAACGGAGGTAAAGCAGCTCAAATAAAGGCACTGGTGGCTCAAATGGGGGTAGCCAAGTCCAACACTGTTGGGTTCTTGAGCAAGACCCTTAACTCTTTTTGACCCAGGAGCGCTGTATCATAGCTAACCCTGTGCTCTGACCCAAAACATTTGATGAATGAAAAACATTTCACTATATGTTGTACTGCGTATAATTATGTATGGGACAAATAAATGTTGAATTTATTAAAGAATGCTTTTGCCCGTTGTGCTAAAGCTACTCAGACAGGGGTTATTCTATTGAGCTGCATTTACACTGATGCCCAAGTTCGACTTTGGGACTCGATAACGTTATCTTTTTAGACCTGTATCCAATATCTGCATTTACACTATTAGTATATCGCTGTTGGTGTCCATCTGAGGCGACGTCACGCTCCACCTTCGCTTATTCATTGACGTTCAACTCGCATTGACAGGTGAAAATCCGATTTGTCTGCTTACAGCAGAAGCTAATGCACATATCTAATTCATATCCGATTTATTAGCACATACACATGAGGCCTGAATCCGATCTGAAAATATCGAAATCCATGTGTTTTTTTACCACTGTCATGAGTCATATCCGATCTGTGCCACATTGGAGGAAAAAAATCAGAATTGGGTGACTTGATACGTGCTGCGTAGACCGCTTGTTTTCAGTCATCATAATTAAAGCATTTGCTCCATTCAAACCGTTAGATTTTTTTCAGTTAATAAAATGAGACAAGTTAAACCTGCATTTGGACACCATTTTGATCCAGTGTGAAATGAGTCCAGTCTCCCCGACCCCTTTCCTGATTCCTGGGTATTCAGGACATTATAAAGTCGTTTATACACATTAAACCTTTTACAATGCTTTTTAATGAAATGCAGAGGGTTTTTTTTATTAGATAGGCTATGCAAATCATGCTAGTGACAGTTTATCGGATTCAACTCTAATTAAATTTCCTAACTTCTGTCCTCTAGGTGTTCTAATGACTAATGAAAAAAAGGCTGTGACTAATAATCGTTTAGCATTAACATTTGATTAATATTACAAATAATGAAAAACTTATGTTAATATATATATATATATATATATATATATATATATATATTTGGGTGTATATTTTTATCCACTGTACATTTCTGCTTCTCTCTATGAGACATTGAGACATGTGAGAAGGTCATGTGTCAAACAGGGGCTAATGGGAAATGGAGGTAATTGTTGATTTGTAATAATTATGACTAATATCTGTCTAATTGATAAAAAATAATTTATTATTATTATAATCATTAATCTTTGAGACATTCGTGTCAAACTGTTTTGTATATCCGTGATTTGTACACCAAAAAGAATTATTTTATCGAAGCTCAAATACACGTGTAAATTACCCCCTTAATCGTGACTGATCAGGGTAATATCACTTGAGGTCATTTTAACTGTATCAAATTTGCAGTTTTATTTCCAGTGTTCATCCATCATCTTAACCGCTACGAGGGTTTAGCCCCTTTATATGCAATAAAAAAAGTTCTCTCTCTGTTTATTATACACACCTTAGTCATTGAGAATGCTCTATAACTTCTATAATTTTCTGGAGTGTTGATTACAACAGCACTATTTTCTAAGAAGCAGCATCGAAAGCGGTTCAAGTACTATTTCTGTATGTTTAGGGTTCGAACCCTAAATTGATTTTTTAAGCAATTTTTTCAAAGTTAAGCCGCAGAAGCAGGATTGTCTCACTTTATTGGCAGGATTGACCACAGCATGTGACCTGTTAGTGCTGGATGTCTGTCTGTAGCCGGTTTTAAGGGTGAGTGTTTCTCAAATGTCTTATCAGCACTAAACAGATCCTCATTTTTGAGGTGAAGAATGAAAGCTAGAGCATTTTCCATAGTGGAATAGGACATGATGGAAGATATACCATATAAATCAGTGTGTGTTTAGACAAAGATTTAAGATTTAAGACCTGCAAATGCAAATGCAAATGCAAAATTGAATGAGTCGTTGGTGAAAATCCTGTCTTAGACATCAAAAAGTGGACAAAAAATGACACACAAATATAAAGATAATGTGGAACCAAATCATATCAATAATTTGATTAATAAATGTAAAAAAAATCACACAGAAATTTTGAATCGTAACCATAAACCAAAATCCAAATAAGAATTAGAAACGAATACCATGTAAACAAATTAAGCCAAAATAAATCCACCAATAGAAAATTAATTAATTATAAAAAAAAAAAAAATAGGAGATAGAGCTCCAGCTGATCCCTGTGACCCTAATTAGAAATAAGCCGTTATAGAAAATGGATGAATGGATGTGTCTAAAAATGAAAAATAAATTATGAGAAACAACGAAGTATAAAATAAGTGAAGAATTTTATAAATGATATCATAAATTGCAGCTTTCTTTAGCCGTGTCAATTACAGCTTTGCCGATTGTAATAATAAATATGCAAGTCACTTCAATAATTTATTATTATTTCCCTATTATAAGCGACTATCCAAGCTCGCCATTCTTTCTGCAAATTGAAGTACAAATTAAGCCCTAATGTCGTCCTGCTGATAGTCGCAGCAGTGTAGACGTATAATACTCAATTAGTTGCCTGTACGGATATTAGCTCATAGGCCCACAAGGGCCTCGTGGGATTAATAATAGAGCCCAGCGAGCCAGCTATTGCTTTTTACTCTCTTTACAGAGCAACAAAGCTTCTCAGCCTGAGCACTGTACACTGTAGAGAATAACTGCAGTCTCGAGTGACATTGAGTGGTCTTGGATTTCCATCGGATGCAGTTTTTGACCGGTTCTGAACAGTGAGCTGGAAATCAATCTGGCTGACTTTGTCGTGTATGCAGAAAGTCACCGCAGGATTTAAACCCAGAGCAGAAACATGCTATTAATACCACACCTGTTCTAGTGTGTGTTTGGGAAAGGACTGAAATAACTGACCTTCACTACTGTTTACTGTATACTCGCTCACTCACTTGTTTAGAAGCTCACTCACTTATTTAATCACTCATTTATTCACTCAAACAGTCACTCACTCACATTACTTACTCTTTCACTTGCTCACTGGACCACTCCCGTATTTGCCTATTCTCTTATTAAGTAATTCATTTAATTACATACTCACTCACTTACACACTCACTTACACACTCACTCACTCACTCACTTACACACTCACTCTCATTTTTCTCATGCATTTACTTACTTTCACTCACTAACTTACTCACTCAGCCACTTTCCTCCTTATGCATTCACTTTGTGGGGATTACCCTCTCCCTCACTTACTCACTCACTCGCTCACTCACTAACTCACTCACTCACTCATTTGCTTAATCACTCACTAATTTGCTCACTTACTCCCTCTCTCTTTTACTCTCTCACTATTCCATCTACTCACTCACTCGCTCACTCATTTATTCAGTCACACAATTTATTTACTTACTTACCCACACAGTCGCTTGTTCACTCACTCACTCACTTAGTCAGTCAGTCAGTCAGTCAGTCAGTCAGTCAGTCAGTCAATCAGTCACTCACTCATTTATTCACAATTACCTACTCACTGGAGGGTAAGTTTCTCTGTGGAACCCTAATGTTTCTCTATTGGCAGGGTTCCAAACAGGACCTATTTAGAAATCTCAGCAAACTTTAGTGTTGAAGAAACCATTGGGAGATAAAGTGTGATATTTTCTACTTATGTGGCCGAAGATCAGGTTCAGTACCATGCTGCAAAAATGACAATGTTTTTGATGCTCTTATGTTCTATATATGGTTTACACACTTGTGCTGGATGTATATGCAAAGATAAATATATATCCTACATATACTTCAAAATCGCATTTAGAAGATACCGATGAGTGACCATCGTGAGGAAGAATAATAAAAAGTGAGTTTTTGTGTGTTTGTGCACTTATGGTGTGATTCAAGGTCAACAGCTGGTGTGATTTAAGCACAACAGGTTTTGTCTTCACGATTGTAAATACCTTTTTTATACTGACTCTCCAGAACGTCTCGGAAAAACTAAATGATTTAACGTACCACAAAATCAAATAAAAAAATATAACAGACTGAATTGCTATGGCAAAAACAACGAATGTAGAATTGAGTAAAACGGCTATGTGGCGGTTAAGTAATTTCTCCACCGGCATCATGAGGTCACTCATTCTACTCATAGTTTCCTTTTTTAAGACCCATCATGACAGAATAATTCCACTAATACATATTTTTTTTGCCCTGCTTTGGGAAAAGAGTTGCCCAAATGGATTACATGTACCCATTCTTTTGGTAAAGTTGGTAGCGCTGGTACACTTTTACGAAAATAGCAGATTAATAAATCGTGAAAAAATATTTTAGAATGTGCTGAATACATACCGAGAGGAATTTATACAAATCCAGTGGCGGCTGGTGTGACTCTGTGTGATGGTGTATCATTATGTGATAATGAATAATTAAGTCAGCGAAAATATTGCCAATATTAATGTTAAAATCAATGTTTAAAAAAATAAATGAATATGTAATAAATCATTTATTCATTCATTCATTCATTTTCTATACCCGCTTATTCCCTAATTCGGGGTCACAGGGATCTGCTGGAGTCTATCCCAGCCGCCTCTGCAAGGGCGAAGGGCAGGAGGGGGACACCCTGGACAGGTCGCCAGTCTATCGCAGGGCCACACATACAAACACTCACTATGTAATAAATCAGTGAATTTAATTTTAATGTGCTTTTCAAAAGTTTACATAGCATCTGCACACAAGAAATGTTAATAAATGCAAATACTAACAATAGAATAGTATGTCCATTTTATTGGACAGATAAATTATTGAGCAATACTGGTAAAAATGAGGTCATTTTTTCCACCTTTGGCAAAATGGGATTTTACATATTCCCGTCTTGCTGGCGTGTGCTAGCAATCCAGCAATGAAGCTTGAAACACATGGGGACAAACCAAATGTGTTCCCACAAAGATTACACAATCTTTCCCCACCACACAAAGAGAACACCAGATGCAATACAGATAGAAACAATTACACTGAATCGAAGGATGCGTTTGATGTTCATATTAAACAGACTTATAAGTGTAGTTATAAGAGACAGAACTGTATAGCATGATGTACCTCCTTTATACAATATTGTACAATTTACTTTCCTTATATTTACTGTAGCTTTTACCAACCGGAAGTATAAACACGACTTTACCCCCCTGTTGAATTGAAAGACAAGATTGTTTATGTAATATGCCACTTATAACCAGGCAGAGGCAAACTAAGATGAAGTTCTATTCAAAATGAATAGACGAGGCCCTTCTAAAAGATTATTTTGTTAATACATCTTTATATTTTTATACAACATACGGAAGCAGTTAAAATACTAATACTAAAATGGAAATTGTTTATTCTTTTAAAGGAAAGTGTTTATTTTTTAACAAAATATCAATCTATATCTTTATGGGAGAAAATTCAAACTTAAAGCTACGAAACAATCTTTATATTTATAGTAACAGATTCTCACCTTTTAAACACTATATTATACCTGCTGCTGCTACATGCAACCCTCGCTAACCTGTTTCCCACTAACCCTATGAGTAATACCACTATTACCAGTTATTCATCTTGCAAATATTTTAGTAAAAATATGATAGAATTAACATAAAAAAACATTTAATTCATATTTTAGCCATATAATTATTCATAAGTCAATCTTCTATCTGTCATATAAAAGTAAATGCTATGCTAGCTTGACACATAAGGCTAAAGCAAGCACAGCCAGTGTATCGCGAAAGGGGACCCCCGAAGGGTGATGCAGATATATCGCTCCAAATGGTTTAAATGGTCAGCTGTCAGGGTCTCCCTCAAAATATGGGGTCCAGCCAACTGCCTGCCTTGTTTGCCCCGTGGCGAGTAATCCTAATTTAATAAAGCATCTCATATCGTCACAACATTAAAATAGTGTAAATTAATGTATAATGTTTTTTATAATAATAATAATAATAATAATAATATAATAATTTATTCTATTTAGTGTCCATTTCATTAACCTATTTAATATTAAGTTATTTGACATATTTCAACATATATTAAAAATATGTAACAATAGTTACTTTCCCTGGTGATAACTTACTTTTAAGTAAATTTATATTCGGAACTGTTTTCATTTGTCTTATATCTTTGTTTTTATTTTAATTTCTTAGTTTTCTTATGTAAAGCACTTTAAGAAGAACTTGAATTACCACTATAATTTTACAGTGTATAAAAATGTGCTATATAAATAAACTTGCCTTGCCTTGTCCTTATAATGATGTAACTCAGAAACTAGTAACTATAACTAATTACTTTTTTTTTTTAATGAATCTCCTCTAACACTGAGCTTAACACATAGTGATTATGTATAATTACAAGTAGACTTACAATTTTTACTTTTAATTAATATATATAAATCAACCTACAGTTTACAAAAAAAACCCATATATTAATAGATGAACTAAGATAATTTGCTGATTCAAAATGTTTATTATTTTTTGCTTAAATTGTAAGGAACATTTAAGCAACTTTAAAAAGAATTCTGGCTGGCACAAAGGAGAGATTTTTAACATCAGCTGTATAACAATTCAAAATCGTAGAAATACTCATCTGCTCAGATATACATAAAGCTAACTAACTGCTCCTTCTGCATCATGTGGCAATAGAACATCCTCCTAGTCAGAGTGCCAGATTCTCTCTTCCACATACGGTTCATGTTCTTACAGAGGCCCACGGTTGGATGGAGTTACTGTGATTGACAGGGGGTGTTAAGAGAGTCAGCTTACAGCATGAATAAGTGATACTTATAGTGAAAAGGCTTTGTTTTAAATATTTGCTTTTTTGTCATTGGGAAATATTTCAAAACAAATTTCTAGATCGTGATTATGTTTCCTGATGCCGTTATTTTTCTAAAACATTTAACAATTAATTAATTTCTTTTACACACATCACGATTATTAAACTGACTCCTTACTCAGCATGACAACGGGAAATAAATAAAAAACGAGATCTGAAGAGGGTTTATGACAAGTAGCTTTAATAATAATAATAATACTAATAATACTAATAATTGAAATAAATGGTGACTCCAGAGTTTTTGTGATACACACTTTTTAATAATTTGACTCTATAATACAATCTCATTTTCATCGTCCAGTAAATGGAATGAAATAAATTTGCAATAAATCTATGGGTTTAAATACATTTCCTTTTGTTTGGATCCCATATTCATTAACTACTTTTCGTTTTTTTCCATGACCTTAAAAATGTGAAAAAAATCGAATCCTTCAAATTTGTAACGCAATAAAGAATGAAAAGATGGTGAGATCATCGCAGAACATCTTTAATACACTCCGACGCAATTCCTTAATTCTGAATTACATGAAAATGACGCTACACGTAAACAAGCGTAAGGAAAAATAACGTTCATTAAACACTGCTGAAGCTCAAATAAAATTTTTATGCAAAGCCACAAAACAAACCTTACACACACCCACACCCATAAGTTGATCTATTTCTCCTTTCAAACTCCACATACTTCATTTGGTATTTAATGAGCTCTGATACTTGTGCAGCTACATAAACACTTTTCTCTTAAATAATGTAATAAATATATATATATTTTTTGTGTCATATACATATAAATAAATATTTCATATGTACATCTTCACAACATTGATGAGCACAACAAAAATCAAACACACACACACACACACACACATATCAGGACATTAGATACAACTCGGTCCGGGTCCTGTACAGCTTATATCTACTGCAGACAGAAGAAGAATCGAATAAAAATCAAAGGCAAAAGAAAAAGACAGCAGCTTCGATTTTCGTACAAGGAAATAAAGAGCAAATCAGATAAAAAGGGTCTCCAATCACGCTTTTTATATGCGATCCTATGATGATAAAATAAAAAAAATAAAAAACGTGAACCTCAATATAGTCTACAGGACTACGGCCAACAAATCTGATACAGACACTGACCCTATCGTTAATGGGAGTTCTACTGAACTACAATACATACAAATATACATACATATATATATATTTATATCTTTATCTCTTTTGCCTTGCATTGGGTAAGTGATACTGCTGGATTGGGATGAAAAGGGTTAAAATGTACACTCCTCTGGCAAAAAAAAAAATGTACACGCTGTGTGTGCTGGTAAAATATTCTGGAAATTAATTTTTTATAAATTATTTTAATTTTTTTTTTAGTGTTGCTTTGTTAAAAAAAAAAAAAAAAATTAAAACTAAAACTAAAAAAAAAACCCTTCAAAAGGAAAACTATTCACAGTAAGAAATTTTATTCTTATATAATTGAAAAAGTTCTACCATTGTACTGCCTACTTTAATGTGATATAAATAACATTTATGATATAAATTACATTAGCTTAGTTAATAATTAGTAGTTTCCGGACCTCACTTTTAATTACAGGGAGCATCTGTACTAAATTAAAAATAAATTTTAAAGGTTTAAAGGTTTGGATGTGATATAAATAAGAGCCTCTGATGCTCTTTTAATGTTTTACATATTTAACAACTACGATCGTCATAATTAATCATTAAATCACATTTTAAACTGTACCTTATTAAATATTTTCTGCAGCTACTCTGTACCCAAAATATCCGTCTGTAAGTAAAGAATTAATCATAATTTTATTATATATATATTTTTTTATTCATTTCTTTTTCCTTATTGGTGATACATAGTGTGTGTTCCAACCTTTATGTTGTTTATTTTATTATTTCACTTGTCAAAACGGCTGTATAGTTTGCACCAAATTATATCTGAATTGCGCTGCTCTAATTTCGCCTATTTTTTCATAGTAACATTTTCGAATAATAAAGGTGTGATTTTATTGTTGCACTTTTAAAATCTTGTGAACTCTTTTTAGACTTTCTTTTTTTGCTTGTGTTCTGGCTGTAGTGACACCTGTACCTGTTCTGTACTGCTAGTACTAGCCAATGGTAGGAATCCTGATTCAGATTTTCTTTTCAGAGTCAGATAATAGCCAAAAATATCGCACAATTTGCTAATTTAGGACAAAAAATCATGGGCCAATCCTTAATTTAGGAGTTCTAAAAATTTTTGCTCAGAGACATTTTAGCACTTTCTTAAGCTCCCAAACCTGTGAAACGTCAAGAGTAGAAAACGAATCACAAACTCTAGTTAAAATTGGCGGTTGACTGCAATCTGGGTTGGAACGTAAATATTTTAGAAAGATTTGACGATAATGAGCTGTTGCCTTAATCATGAGGGTATTTTGATTGAAGAACTCGTCAGGGACGCCGTCACTTCACCAACAAATAGAAACAACCTAATAATGCCACAGATCAAGGTTTTAACATGACAATTAACATTAGTACTTTTAAATCTTTATTTGAATATGGCAACGTAATAATTTGCCCTACAATACTTCTATAAATGAGTCTTTGATAGTGACTCGTCTCTGATCAGCCAATCACGGTATGCATAGCTAGCAACCATAACAACGAGGTTAAAAAAGAGAAAACTCCTGGCCGAAAACTTTTACAGCTATTCAGAAAAACCTTTTTTTAATTAGTAAGATAAAATGTTATGTGAATACAAGCCCCGATTATTATTTGGTATAAAACACATTATACTGAATAGGCCGTTTATACTGACAGCAGTGGAACTCATTATAGTTTTTTTTTTAATTGCTTCTGCTTATACAACTCCATCTTCACTATTTTTTTCTGATGCTTTTCTTTGCACCGAGGTTATTTATGTGAGTTAGTTTAACCTACCGAAAAAAACAAGTTCGACTTCGAGTTCTGTATATTTACTTTCTATATCAGAACCCCAGGATTAAATGATCTGACGTTAGCTAGGAACATGAATTAAATGTGCAGGTTCATGATTTCATGCTTCCACAAGGTGTTCCTTATGAGTGTATACATACACAGAGGGTTGCAATACATAAAGTGTTTCTTCACTCAGGTAAAAGTACAATTGGTCATCTGAATAAATGCTCTGGTTCTAGAATCTTCAGGTTCTAGAACTTCGATTATAACTATATCAGTTATTAAATTGATTGAATGGTTAAAGTACAGGAAGATTCAACACTTCTGTTAGTGATATTAGTTACTGACTGATAACTTGGTGACCCATTAACTAACCAATCACAGATGATGGGAAAGTAATTGATAGCCTTATTCCCAAACTTTAAACTGTTAGCTAGCTGATGGTACAAACTAGCTGTTACAATGCAACCTTCGAGTGTAAGTATCGAGTGTATGTTACAGTGAATACATTATAGAGCGTGAATTAGCTCTAACGCTATTATTGCTGTTAATGTTAGTACTGAAATTTAGTTACTTAAGCTATCTGATGCTAAAAGGTTGTCATGACAAAAACGCAGAAAGTGGAAAAAAGACAGAAATAAGTAGTAAAAGTAGCAAAAAAAAAAAAGACTGTACATTGGTATATATTATATATTTATATGTATAAAAGCATTAGCTGAATGTACAGAACTATATGCTAAGCTGCTTTATCTTGACCTCTGACCCCCACACTAGAGAATATAAGGCATGGGAGAAGTAAGAAATGCTTTAGATCCTGAGTGTCACTGCATTTTCAATATCACATAATGGTTAGGTGTGATTTAGTGACCATTTGGCAGTTTGTATGAGCTGTATTTCCAAACAAAATATCCTCGCTTTAATACGAAAATCTACGGCGCGCCACAGAGATGACATAAATATATAGATTGGTATGTCGTTTAAGTACTTGGAGAACGGGTTTTTTCCCTCTATAATAACAATGACAAAAAAATGTAAAATATCCATCAGCATCTGTCAAAGCATGTCTTGTCACTTAATGAAACCGATATCAGGGTTTGCGTTTCCAGTCTGAAGTAATAGCCGTGTCATTATAAACGTCTGAAAGAGCACTTAAAGAACCTCGGCTACAATTTTAATGCACTTCTGGGGAATCTTGTAAGTGAAAAAACATCACGGTGAATTTAATTCTGCCTCATGTTGATCAATGCCTCCTCTGTCTGAAGCTTACTTGGAATTTTTTTTTTATGGAAATATGGCTTTACTTTTATGGGTAGTCTATCCAGTAACATGCAAAAATAACTGATTGGAACCAAGAACTTAAAAGCGCTGAAAGAACACATGCCTTCTTGCCTTTTCTGCTTCATCCAACAGTGGAGCAATCGCAAGTGAAGCAAGTTCTGGCCTTTTGGATAAAGTAGTCATGGCTATGCCAAGACCGCTATTAAACAGCACAAGACTTACCAGAGGTCACCAAACTGCAGAGTTAACTCTAATCCTAACTCTGGGTTAGAGTCTAACTCTAACCCAGAGTTAACTCTAATCCTAATTTGGCCCTCCAAAACCGAGCCGGTGACCCCTGATCTATACTAACTGTCTCATAGTGTACACCGCAGTTACCAAACACAAGAAGCCAAAGCCTCATATAAGATCAAGAGCTCAGTGGTCAAGGTGTTGGACTGCTGATTGCAAGATCATGGTTTAATTCCCTGTACCGCCAGACTACCACTGCTGGGGCCCTAAACAAGGTCATTAAGCCTTTACTGTACAAATGAGATGATTAGGTGGATAAGGGCGTCTGTCAAAACCGAGTCGGTGACCCCTGATCTATACTAACTGTCTCATATTGTACATCGCAGTTACCAAGCACGAGTAGACAAAGCCTGATATAAGATCTAAACCTAGTTGAGCTCAGTGGTCCAGGTGTTGGACTGCTGATTGCAAGATCATGGGTTTAATTCCCTGTACCGCCAGACTACCACTGCTGGGGCCCTAAACAAGGCCATTAAGCCTTTACTGTACAGATGAGATGATTAGGTTTATAAGGGTGGTTAAGTGGATAAGGGCGTCTGCCAAATGCCTTATATAACTGTAAACCCCATTTTAAAATTTGTGTAACTTGAGCAAAATATGGATCAACAAAGTCTTTTATATGTTTACATGGTCAGTAAGTCACTATTTGTCTTACAGTAAATCTTAGCAGTATTTTTTTTTTTTAATAAATAATCCTAATCCTGATCAGTCATCCATGTAAAGTGTTAATCATATTGTTTAATCAGAAAATAAATAATAATAAAATAAAAATAATGATATCGCTAATAAAAATATTCATTGGGAATTTGTGCGGGATTATTGTGCAGGTTAATTACTTGGTTTTCTATTAGCTTCAGTCTAAGCTAATTGTTTATTACATGATAGCATTTCGGTGCGTCTGTACCGTAAAGCGTCACCTTGACACGTGGGTGACGTTGTAAACGAATCGTTACTTTGCCTTTGTGTTTTAGATTTCAGTGAGATCTTATGTCCTTTTTACTCATTTGAACAGCTTCACTGTTCTCCTCTAATGGCACAGGTCATAGATTTGATCAGAATATGTTGGATCCCTGGGGCAGCGCAACTTTAATCTTTTGCCATCTCATATATCTCTTCCAAATGTTTTGTCAGCATGCTCTATCATAAAAGAAGCTGCCCTGGAAAAATAAATTCTCGCAATTAACATAATGGCTGCCTACTTGTGCTTGAAGATTTCTGTCTTTTTGCGAGACACTTGAATGATCAAAGCCAAAAAAAGTTGTTTTTTTTTTCTTTAAATTGACAGGGTTTAAAAACTAGAAGACTAGAATTATTTTTCAAGGCAAGGTTTTTGGTTTGGTTTGGGTTTTATTGACAGAACCCTCATCCTTTTTTATTTCTATCACTGTTTGCTGAAGCGATTTGTAGAAGAAAACTGTAGCTAAAACACTAGACTGTAGTTAAATATGTTAAAATCTTAAAAATATTCTTTAATAGGATATTTTCTTGGTTTAAAAGCTTTCTTTTCTTTTCTTAAAGCTATTAATTCTATTTTTAATGACCATGCAGAAAACTATCTTGGCATGGCGTTGGCTTTTTTCAGCTCTTAGTCTTTGAATCTGGTCCAGATTGCGATGAGATAGTTTAGACATCAGATGTACAAGGTGAATTTCGAAAAAAAAAGATTCCTAATAACAGTGACAGGAAAAAAAGTTAAAGCAAAAATCTTATTTGTATGACATTTTATAGTGTCTTAAATTATATTGTTGGTCCTCATGAATAAATATTTATAAAAAAGGAACTTACAAGCAAGACAAACTCACAAGCTTCTAGGGGTTGAGCGACGGTACTGCTGTCTCGGGTAATCTTTCCGTTTTATCCTGCCTAATGGAATCAACAAATTGTGGGAAAACATTTGAAAATCTGTGATACTATAAACAGTGAGGTTTTAACACACATTCTGTGATAATTGACTGTCTTTGAGTGTAAATTGAAAGACACTCAGCTGCATTTGAACATGTACAATATATATATATATCTATAATCCATCCATCCATTTTCTATACACGCTTGTTCCCTAATTCGGGGTCAAGGGGATCAGCTGGAGTCTATCCTAGCCGTCTCTGAAAGGGCAAAGGGCAGGAGGGAGACACCCTGGACAGGTTTTATATATATATATATATATATATATATATATATATATATATATATATATTTCAGCTATTTAATAACAGCAAAAAAAGAATATTTATCTCAAACAGACATGTTCCATCTATCACCACATTAAAAATGTCACTAACAAAGTTCGCCAAAAAATGTCGTTTTTGAAGCTGCAGGTATTTGACAGACTTCTTTTCAACTGCTCCAGGCTTTATTATCCTGATACGACTTTATCCTGATTGACCTGTGTAGCTGAGCCAGCAGTCTCTGGCTGAAAAATCCTTCACACAAAAACAGCTGACAAAGGAGAAAGTAATTAAATGCAACTTTGACCATTACAACCAGACCCTGGGCTCCGTTACAGTGTGTTTTTGTAGCTCGGATTGTCTACCTGATTATTCTTCAGGGGATAATCAAGTAGTCTCACCCCCTTTCTCAATTGATCAGAGGGTAGCTTCCTTCAGGCTTCCTCTTCCTGAATCTCTATTCTCCATCACACTGAGAGACGAGACTTGAACTTGTGCTTAGATTGGCACACCACTTTTGGACTGCTATACAACTGAAGGTCTGGTACCCTGTTTGGACTACAGCTGTTGTCTGGGTTTGCTTAGCAATGAAGGGTAGGGGGAGTGCACTGAAAGGAACGTTGTAGTGCTTGAAATCAGGTGAGATCAGACAGCGGATGACTGCTTGATGCTGTGGAAGCTGACCCGAGTAGGCGAGGTGGGAATAGACATGGCTCGTGCCACCCGGGCTCGGATTGAGTGCTTGTCCTGCCAACGATGCCAGCGCTTTCTTACAGCAGAACGGACCTGCAGAGAGATAGAGAAGTTAACGATCACATCAGCTTAGTGATTAATTTTATTTCCTAGCTACTTCTTACAAATAGTAACTAAGTAAAGGTAAAAAGTAACTAATTACCAGGGAACAAAACAACCGTATTGTATTACTGTTCAAATATGTCAAATAACTTGGATGTCCCAATAATAATCAGAATAAATGAATAAAATGGGCCTGAAATAGTATAAATTATTATTCTAAAACATTATGTCTTGGTATCATTTGATGATGTGATTTGCTTCATTAGATTAGAATTACTTGCTAGCAGCATGGACAGACTCTTTCTTCCTGGTTATAAGTTACACGTTACATAAACAGTATGTCTTTCACATCAACGAGGGAGAAGTAGTGTTTATACTTCCAGCTGGAGAAAGCTACGTTTAAACTTCTTGGACTTGCCATCGCTCCGAATCCTGTAGTACGTCCGAATTTCATTTATATTTACTTAACGTACAGTCAGAAGTGCGTACTTAATTAAATGTAGTACATACATAAGTAGTACGCTGTTAACGTTGGTGTGTGTATGTGTGTGTGTGTGTGTGTGTGTGTGTGTTTGTGTATGTTTGTGTATAAACTACTCTCCTCTGGTTGGCAAGCGATAGAAATTTACTCTACCTCTGACCTGCTGTTCTATTAAATCCCAAACAGACACAGCCAAACCGACATTCTTAATAAGCAACGAAAAGGAAGTTTACTGGCTAATAACTTTGTATTCTGTCAAGTTATACATATATTTTTTTATTTTACAAAAAAGAGACAAGCCATCCTTCATTTGTTAGTTGTTTTGCAGTCTATGGCAACAGGGTTTAAATAGACAAAACTGATCGTGATTTAAACAGGAAACAGGAAATCATGTTCAGAAATTATACCAATATCAGGTTAAAGAAAAAGTCAGGGTTGGGATTAAAACAAAGACAGAAAGACGGACTATAAATGAGCTTAAAACAAAAGATAAAACAAAAGTGCTTATGTGCTGTAATTCACGAGAGGACCTGCGCTAGCGATAGCTTTGCATTAGCTCATATAGTCTACCTGTTCTAACAACGGTTTTTTGTAGTGTCTATAAAGACCAGCTGGGTCGTCGGCGGGACAGTGAAAGGATTGTGTCCCAGGATCGAAAAGAAAAACAACTAAACAAATCCAAATATTGTTAGAAAGCTAAAATTTATGTAATTCGAATGATGGGAAGCATCTTTCAAAAAGTGATTATGTAAGAATTTAAATAGTAAATGTTTCTTCTTACGCTAGTAAATGAACTTCTTAAAAAGTTCATAAAAAATGTATTATCTTTAAAAGATTCGAATCTAATTCGATCAATTCCAAGTTAACCTTTTACCATAATATGGGTTTTAATATTCTGCTTTCATATTAATTGCTGTCATTTTTCATAAAAGCTTAATTGCATGTTCCTAGTTATCCAACTCATCCTTCCAGGGTTCTTCAGCCTGAATATGAAGAAGAAGATACACACACAACATCAGTCTTTAGTCACTAAAATTTAGTGTGCATCATAATAAGAGAACACCATGATCTTTTGCTGACTTGTACTTTAAAGTCAATAAAGGGAGGCTGGAGGAATTTCCTCTAATCCATAGCTTATTTAGCTTATACCTGTAGGCAGAAGTGTTGATGTGTGCGTTTCATTAAAGCTTTGGAATTTTAGGCATTTTACACTGCGAAAAGCTGCAGTCTTGTTTTTCCAGTTAAATTACGACCGGCAAACGCTTTTTTTTTAACACTAAACTTAAAATAAGTACGGTAGATGCTTAGTCTAGAAATAGATGTTCTTCAAGACTTTATAAAGGAAAACCGCCCAGAAAAATGTTTCTATTAAACTTTGCTGTAATCTGCTTAGGGATTCCTTTGCTGGTGTGTTAGTTGCTGTATATTTTTCCTTTAGAGGAGCAATTAAGTCTCTGACATGACAGGGTGACATTGCTTGTGCAGTTACAATGGCAGTAAATGGTTTTAAATTTAAGAGATAATAGCCAGGTTTTGCTATGAGTGCCCAAAATCAGTAGTGTAAGAGCTTCGTATAAGTTATTATTCATCATTATTATCCAGCAATATTCAACATCATATTAATGAGAACTCGAATAGAGAGATTTTAGAGACAGAAAATGCTATGACTTCAACATGACCACTTTGTACAATATTGTTTACAATGTATGCAGTTAACAATTTCGTACGTTGGCTAGGAAAGGAAAAATCAAGGAAAAATGAAACAGATTAGAAAAATTGCTGTAAGATGCTGTAAGGCCGCGTTTATACTGCATGCATCCAAATAACCCAATTCCAGATGGGATATGACTCACGACAGCGTAAACATGGATAAAACACGTAAAGTCTGATTTCGGCTTCAGGCCTCATTTATACCTCGAAAAACAAATCAGTTATGAATCGGATACATGTATTAGCGTCTGACATGTAAACATACAGATCAGATTTGTACCCGTCCTACCTGTCAATCATTGAATAAGCTCCGATGGCGCATGACGTTAATTCAGATGGATACCGAAGATATCTAGTATATATAACTTATTACAACTGTGTATTTTGATGATTGTTCTTTTTCTCACTTAAAATCTTGTCACTGTAAACATTTTGTTTATAAACATAAAAACATTAATGCACAATTAAAAAAATATATATTTATAACTTAGCAATCAAGGCTACAGTCAATCAAGCAATCAATAAAGCGAGCATTGTTTTGCCGACCTTTAAATAAAATGCGGAAGCAAAATTAATGAATAATTATTTAGTCTTGGTTGACTGCATTTATTGATTATCGGACAGCTTTTACTTTCTTTTGCAGTCAGTAGGTCTAGCTTTGTTTGTTTTTCTGTGTATAGTGTAAATGCAGATCTTGGATACGGGTCAGTTTTAAAAAAAAATGTAAGTGGGTCATCCAAAAAAAATGTATATACACACAAAATCGGACTTGGGCATCGAGACCTGCAGTGTAAATCAAGCCTAAGGGCATGGAAAGATGGGTACTATTTGTTATCACGTGTAATGGGCTGGTCTCTGAATTAAAAATAGGAATGTAAACTGGCTCAGATCTATTTTTCTTGTACATGTGTAAACAGCACAAACTGCATTGAATCTAATCTTTTCAATTGCCACTTTCATATGTGGTACTAAATTCGACACAGATCCATCAGATGTTCAGCGATGCAACCGCAGTGTAAAGGTTGGAATTCATGCAACTTTTACGTCATTTTCGGTCGTAGGTCATATACAACCTATTTGGCTGAAGGTGTTGCTTGACACTTCCACCACTCCTGACTATCAAATGTACAAGCCATTATTATAAAATTTGTCCCTTTTTCTTTTTATCCTCTTAGTCCTCAACGACTGCTTATTGATTTGCTGCCGTCCGCTGCACAAGCACCTTATAAATGTAATATAATGCGATATAAATGTACTTTTTTTTGCATGCAGGTCAGTTTAAATAGGTTATTGGATAAATATTTCCTGTATTGTATGTTTAAGACTCTCATCATTTAATCCTAATCAGGTCAGAGTCTTTAACTCTGTTATTGGTGTCCAATCATGGCTCATTTGCCTCTGCTAAGGGTTATAACTGTTGTAGCTAATAGATGTCACCTCCTAACATTAAACAGCAATGGCTTGTATTTAACCACTGCATACACGCTCATGCTTTTAATTAAGGACCACATACTGATCGGAGAGAAAAAAAAAGGAATAAATTACATGTTAGGTTCTGTTCTTTTTAGATTACATGAGTTCCTAATGGGAATTAAGCAAAATGTCAGCTTAATCTCCATGTGACCTTTAAAAGTGTCCTCAGCTAGTGAGGCTATAACGAGGGAAGACAGCTGTGCGCTGTGCATGTGCTGTGTTTGTCTATAGGGAAAAAGATGTTTGACAGATATTTCGGGAAGCAGAGGTGGGGGGTAACGAATTACATTTACTTCGTTACATTTACTCGGGTAACTTTTTTTGGGTAACTTTTAGAGTATAGTTAATAATATCTGCCTTTACTTTTGAAGAGGCTGCTATGCATCTCCTGCCTAAGTTTAAATAATAAAATAAATAAATATTCGACTTCATTGTGCAAGGTATGTGTACAGAGCCAATGAAATGCATTTTTCGCATATCCCATCTTAGTAAGTTGGAGGTCAGAGCGCAGGGTCAGCTATGATACAGCGCCCCTGGAGCAGGAAGGGTTAGGGATCTTGCCCAAGAACCCAACAGCGGTTGGCTTGCCAGTGGTGGGGCTTAAACCCAGGTGTTTCTGGTCTTCAGATCAGCAACTCGGTACCTTAACCATTTGAGCCACTACTGCGAACCTTGCAACCTACCAACAGTTTAGCTGAAAGATGAAGCAGTGTGTGTGTGTTACTGGAGACAAATCAGCATTTTTACTCCAAGAAGTAGAAAATAAAGTTTTATAATGCGATGACCAACTGACATACAAGAATTTCAGCTCCAACCTGAATAAACACGTAGTGGTAAATGTCAAAATGACGCCTATTTGAACCCTGTTTATAATAATTCTGTATCTATGGACACTTTAACCTTATTGTATAACCACATTTTATACACTGTCTAAGTATTTCCCTTTATTTGCCTACTCGTGCAAGCAATAACAAATAATCCAAAGAAATATATATCGGGAGGAATATGCAGGGTGGGCTGGGGTACGGGAGAATCAGTGAGGATTCAAAATCTCGGGAAGCAGATGTGGGTATAAGATCATTTAAAAAGAGGTAAGAAGGCATTTATATTACATTCATACCACAGGTTATTATTTTTTATCACAAGTGTCAAAAAAGTTCTAAAGGATTCCAGGATCTAAATAAAATAAAAATTCGGTTATATTTTGAAATTATTCTTGTAAAATAACTATGGTCAAATTCTGTTGTTATTGAAAGCATCCTTTGTTACATCCAATAGAAAGTTATTACAAGATATTACAAATTTTCAAATTGTAAATCTATTAATCAAACCTACACTGTTTGATTGTTACACACGTTTATATAAAGAGAACGCAAACATTCCACACATTAATATTACTATAGGGGACGGGGTGGCTTATGGTTAAGGTGTTGGACTCCATCAAGCTCCACCAAGCTACCACTGTTGGCCCCCTGAGCAAGGCCCTTAACCCCTAATTGCTCAGTTGTATAAATAAGATAATGTAAGTCGCTTTAGATGAAATGAAATGATGTGTATTGTAGTACTTTCATGTCGTACTCTTATGCCCCCTGTTGCCCTTTATTGAGATTGATATTACGTTAGCTTAAAAATGTATTTAAATAATAAAAACTATCAGTTAAATCAAATTAGTAACAGCTAACCGAAGCTATATTTTATTCTAAATATTAAAATTTACCATTTCTGTTTTTAAAGTAACACTGGGAGTGTGTGATCCCACTCGGCTGTTTACTCTACGCATGGACTGCAGAACCCACAGACACATTTAAGTCTTTTGTGTTGGCAGATTTTGGAAATCGTGTCGTAGACAAAGCGCACACCATCTGTCACACAACTTACTTATACTGCAGGAAAACACATCGAATATGCAAGCGTATCTCAGATGACGTCATGCCGACATATGTAGAAGAGAAAACTCAAAAACAGGAAACTTTTTCCCACTGTTTCTTTAAAAATAAAATACATGCTAATTCTGACCATGCTCTAGCAGGTACTAAGAGAAGTGTCCCATGTCAAGTCAAGTCAAGTCAAGTCACCTTTATTTATATCCATAGCGATTGTGTCAAAGCAGCTTTACAGAATCAAATAGTAGAGAATATTAATATTAATATACTACTAACTGGATTCATGCATTTGGCACTTTCACCACTTCTGACTCCAGCTCAGCATCCACACACACCTCCATACTGAAGTAACAGCCACTGCTCCACTACAGGGCGGGAAATGGTAGCTTAGTGGTTAAGGTGTTGGACTGCTACCCGGAAAATTGTAGGCTTGATTCCCAGTACCAGCAAATTACCACTGCTGGGCCCCCGAGCAAGGCCCCTAACCCCTAATTGCTTAGTCGTATACTTAAAATGAATGTAAGTCGCTCTGGATAACAGTGTCTACCAAATGCCGTAAATGTACAAGCTATTAATAAAAAATTTGTCTTCTCTTACTTCTCATATTCTTGGAGTTTTTACGACTGCTTATTACATCGCTGGCGTCTGCTGCACAGCACCTTATAAATGTAATATAATGCAGTATAAATGTACTCTTTTGTGCAGGTCAGTTGTGTGTGTAATTCATGTATTTGCTAAGTTGGGAGCCTGTATAGCAATTACCGAGCCTCAACTACAGCATACAACAAAATAAAACTTCAGCTGGTGGAAAATTCTTTGCTTTAAATACAGATAGGTGGACCTGTTGTGCAACTCAATCGTTCGTTACAATCACAACACACTACATCACCGACATCTGGGTAATCCCGTGCTGCAGACACACACTGTCTATGAAAGCGATCACCTGTCAGAAATGCTACAGGAAATGGTATCAGTGTGGAAAATTGAGTAAAGGCTGATATTTCTTGGACAACAGATAATGCTAAAAATACCATGAAGGCTGCTGGATTTTAACCAAACAATTGATGTTCTGCACACACAGTAAATCTCGCATCACAGAACGGAATTGGCATTGACCAGATGTCAAGGCTTTGAGACAGAGTGAGAAAGACGGTCATTTTTTTTTTTTCATGGTAGCCAATGTGTAAAGTTAAACATTTACATATACAGCATTTGGTAGACCTCATTATCCGGAGCGGCTTACATTTATCTCCTTTATACAACTAAGCAATTGGGGGTTTGGGGCCTTGCTCAGGGGCCCCACGGTGGAAGCTTGATGTTGCTGGGAAACGAATCCCTATCTTCCAATTAGCAGTCCAAAACTGCACTACCACTTCCCTGTGGTAAAGATAACGTTGAGGTAAATCATTGTTGTTGTTTTTAATTATTATATTATTAAAAGTCAATCTAGTGTTCTTGAACCCAGCTTCCACAGCAAACAGAACCGAACTGTAGCTCCAAAACCAGGAACCAAACTGAACCGTGGGAACTTTCCTTTTTTTGTACTTCCTTTGAATTGTCATCTAAATTTCTATCATATACTTAATGTGGAAATGGTGGCTCAGTGGTTAAGGCGTTGCACTGATACCAGAAAGACCAGTGTTTGAGATAAATGTAAGTCGCTCTGGATAAGGACGTCTGCCAAATGCTGTAAATGAAAATGCATTCCACTCCACCAACTACTATATTTTTAGGTTGGTAGAGGAAACCGGAGAACCCTAAAGAAACCCACACAGATATGCAAACCTCCACAGAGGCAGCAACCCGCTGCGCCGCTTAGTCTAATACTGTAGCTTATTTAAAGTGTATCTGAGGTCGAAATTGGTATTGTATTACTAGGTTATGTAAACGGATCAATGCAAAGGATGTTTACAACTTGTTTGTCCTTTTAATACCGATCAGAAGTTAGATAATATGCCTCCTTAGATTTAGTTTTTATGGGATTTTGCCATCGTTTCAGAGTGACCTTGAATGGGGCTTTTGCATCATCTTTCTTCTCTCGGCATGAGGGAACATTTTATTACATCTCTAGATTCTTTATTTATTTAATTTTTTTTTACCCCAGGTAAATAAATAAATATATGTTAGAAATAGAAGTAAATATCTTCGAGGAATCCAACCCATCTATATAAACTGTAATTAATCCTTTGCCGGGCTGAATATTTTATGACAAATCCTGTTTTTATCATTAGTGACCTCTTTGTTATCGACTACATCTGAAAGCAAAAACTGGAGTGATCTTATCGATCAGACGGGTGACGCCGACAGAATCTGTACAGTACTCGACTTAGCTAGCGTTGCACTTTTGACAGTTTTAAGAGAGAGAGAGAGAGAGAAAGATATGCTCCAGCGGGTCTAAAAAACGGTGTTAGAATAGTAGAAAGTGGAGCGGAGAACAGGAAGAGAAATGCAAAAAAATGGACCTACCTCACTGTTCAGGAAGCAATAAAACACAGACACAAAGAAGCCCTGCGGAGACGAGCAGAGACAGAAATGTTACGTCATTTTAGGATGCATTTAATGCAGAAATAAAAGAAAAAGATTATGCATGTGAGTTAAAAAAAAACAAACAACAAAACCGCAAGTAAAAGAATTAAGGAACACAGCAGTAATTTGACTCTAATAAGGAAACAGTTATTGTTTTTTTTATAACCGCTATAGTATAAAAGAGCCTGTTTTGCTGTTCCTTAAAAAAAACAATTTAATCTAATGAACCAACCCTTTTCCTGCTTTAACTGGAACCATTAGGTCTGCTTTTCTGAATTAAAGCTGTTTTGGTGGCCATTTGCCTGCTTTTTTTGAGCCTCTAGTGTAAATATAAAATGTGTATCATGCAATTCACTATATAGTTTGTTAACATTTTCTTTCTATTAGATACCAAATTAAATTATAAAGATAATAAATGCATATTTTTTTTTAAACCTTGACGTTAATTTATACTTAATACATAATTACACAGTTCATAGCTTAACAAATAAAACACTAGAAAACACAAATGCTTTTATAAGGTTAATAATGTAACTCACTTTTCTCTTTAACTGCAACTTTAAATCTCAAATTTATACTTTTTCCAGAAGAATTTATTTTATAATTATTTAGACAAATTTAAAACAAACATAATAAATATTTTAATTCTATTTTAAGTTAACCATCTAGAGACGCTTTATTACTTGCTCGTAGCATCAGTGAGGACTGGCCAAACCAATGCAATAAATCATTATACGAACCTAATTTCCAGAACTTTTTCCAGAATTTTCCAGGAAAAACTTTCTCAATATGGATTATAATATAATGGAATATAATTATTTACATGTATTAGTTTATTTGGACAAAAGATAAAAGAAAAGAGTTTTAGAATTTCCTTTGTATTGCACAAATTATTTTTACAGTGCATATAATTTTTTATGTAATTTAATTTATATATGTAAGGTTGTTGTTTCTTGTTTCATGTTTTATGTTTATGTCTAGGCTAAACTATGCTAAGCTATGCTAGCTAGCTAATCTAATATATGCCGGGTAGCTAGCTATTCAAGTCAGTTCATGTTTTATGCTTTGTTTCTTTCCTGGTTTTTCTTGTGATCTTTGTTTTCCCTTGTGTTCCTGTCACGTAAGTAAATATTACAGTTGCTTAAAACTCTTTTTTTTATTTAGGAATAAATAAATAACAGGAACCTGGACTGCATCAAAACGCTTTGGGAATGAAATAGCCATAGTGTCAAGTCACTGTCCAGTGTGTGTGAGTTAGTGTGACACAAGGACCCTGGATTCTGAGGTTGTCACCAGATCCAGATTGTAAAATCGTAAAAATGGATGTGGAGAAGACCAGACTACAAATTTCTGACAGAGGTACCCCAAGGGCTCCAATACCCTGGAGTTGCTCTGAGCCCTTCCTTAACAGTTAGGTCAGATGCCTCATAAGCTAGATTGCTGGTCTGTTTGTTGGCTGCCATTTCTCTCTTGGTTACCCCAAAACAAAAAAATAATTGGTCAGACCTTCTCCATGGGGCATCTCTGCAGATGAAAAAGAAGGTTCAGCCTTTTACTGGTATAAGTCCCATAAGGGAGGAGAACAGAAAGCCTTTAACTTAATAGGAATAGCACTTATAGGCATGCGAAGTCTGGGCACAAAGGCAAGGTGGACAACGCCTGAATATCGCCAATCCTCTTAATAGAGAAAACTTCTAACATAAACACTACTACAAGAGTCAGGCTCATGTCAGGCTCCTCCTCAAGCGGTTCGTACGGGGGTCATGTTAACACAGGGAACCTCAGCTACGTTTACATTACATTACATTTACCCTTTAAAGCAAACCTCAGGAACTTCCTGCATTTAGTAACCGTTCCTCCAATCTACTTTTGGAACCAACATCCTTCTTTTTGGCTGGCCGATAGATATTTAATTTGGCTGCCGCTCTGTCGACAACCTCCACCAGCTCCTCATATGCTGGGGAGGACGGTGGTGACTCTACATTCCCCTCTAAGGTTATAAAAATGTTCCCAAAGTGTTTTGACATAGCTTGAGTTCCTGAAGAAGCACTAAACATTATTAGCCCTGATTTTTTGATAGCAATGTTTAAATTCACATCCTAATACCTTTGACATATCTAAAGGCCTCTTTTAAGAGCTGCACAAAACAACATAATGCGACGAATGATTTAATGGCTTCCATATTTTAAACTGTAGCCAACTTGCCAAGTCGGCATCAATATAATATGACTTTCCAAAATGGCAAAATACCAACTGCAAACAGTTTATTTTTAGGCCCGACTTTCACAACCGTGACGCTTATATAAACGCTGGTGGAAGTCATTTTTAAAAATAAACCATTATGAAGGTTTAATCTGTTTTAAGAAGACAGATGACAAACTAAATTATAATACCAGCCAATAAAGCAAAATAACTCATGTTTTTAATGCTGTAATGCTCTAAAGACTTGCAATTAGGATATTGCTTACTTGAAAGGACTCGAGAAAGGAATTGAAATAGATGAAGACGATTTGGGAGATTTCGTCCTCTCCGGGGTTGACGAAGAAAAGCATGTAGGTGATGCCAAGGAGGGGCAGCAGGACCAGAGTGGCCTTAACCGCTTTTCTATAAAGAGGGAGATGTAAAAAAAAAAAGATATTAGTTTAAGAATCTTTAAAGAGTTGTTTTGTTTCTATAACTATATGAGCTACTATTTGATTCAGTAGTCTACTATTTGATTCTGTAATCTACCAATCTGATTAATGCTCTTGTGAATAAATCATGGAACTGGTATGGTCAAGTGTCTGGACTGAATTTCTGGGCATATCTTGTAGGGTTAAAGTAAACCCTTTGGTTATCTAGTGAAAATGTTACCGTTATACAGCGTTCACTAATGTTTAAATCCGAGATCGGGTGGATTGATTACTTGCTGTAACACATATAATTAACATACATGCAACCCTTTGGTATTGTGTAAAGTGTAGCTTTCTATAAGGCCTTTAAGTGTAGCAGCTGGCTAGTTTTAGTGAGGTGAGACATTTTATCTGCAAATGAATGTAAAAGTGCTTGAGTGTCACCCAATGCTAACAAACTGTCAGGTTGAATTTCGACATGAAATGGAAAAAGAAGCATTCGCGAATGGTAATGGGCTGCAACAGAGACGTGCAGTCTTGTGAACATGGCATATTTTATTCGGATTTTATTTGATATTCGAAGATTGAAAGGACTGATAAGGAAATTTCTTAGATGGATGTACAGATTTCTGAACCACCTGCTCCCCAATTGAATTTATCCTTCACAGAAAATAACAGCGTACGAGGAGTTCTTTTGTACTGTATATAGAGTTGTATTCGCATAGTGAAAGTGGCTTAACATATATGAAAACTGCCTCTGTTGTGTCCCTGAGCAAGACTTTAAAACCATTTCTGTACCAGAGGCCCATTATTATGGCTGAGGCCCAATTCTAATTCTATTTTTATACCCCTACGTCGACCCCTACGCCTACCCCCTTTTCCCTTGGCCCCTGACAAGTGACAAGGGGTAGGGATGAAAATATTCCCCTAGGAAATAGGACACCACTAGTATAAGTCATTATATGTGTAGTAAAAAGCTAATGCTCTTCCACTAGGTAATGCTATCAGGCATAAAACTACGCTGTGGGACTATTAGTAGTTGGCAAACTTGATTGATTTTTTTTTTTCTTTGAAGAACATGACGGTAAAAAATAAACACAGCGATTAATGTAATAATACAAATAACTGTTGGTTGTCAAGTTTCTTATTAATTCCAAAAAATAAAATTTTTTGAATCTCCTTGGTTGCTTGGGCAGCCATGTTGCTGCTGTAGCAAAGATATTTCGGAATATTTCTCATACCCCTATGTTTGAAAAGTGATCCCAAGGGTATCTTGGGAAATTTCTCACACACCTGTGTTTAAAGAGTGATCCCAAGGGTATCTTGGGAAGTTTCTCATATCCTGATGTTTGAAGGGTGATCCCAAAAGGATCTTGGGGAATTTCTCATACCCCTATGTTTAAAGAGTGATCCCAAAGGTATCTTGGCGAATTTTACATACCCCTATGTTTAAAGAGTAATTCCAAAGATATTTTGGGAAATTTTACATACCCCTATGTTTGAACAGTGATCCCAAATGTATCAAGCGGAATTTTACATACCTCTATGAATAAAGAGTGATCCCAAGGGTATCTTGGTAAATCTCTCATACTATTATGTTTAAAGAGTGATACTAAGGGTATCTTGGAAAATTTCAAATACCCCTTAGGTTTGAAAAGTGATCCCAAAGGTGTCTTGGGAAATTTCTCATACCCTTACATTTGAAGAGTGATACTAAGGGTATCTTAATTTGAAGAGTGATACTAAGGGTATTTTCTGATCCCGAAAATCTATTTTTTATACAACGGGTAGGGCTAAAGGGTAGAAAT
This sequence comes from Bagarius yarrelli, assembly GCA_005784505.1. Taxonomy (NCBI): domain Eukaryota; kingdom Metazoa; phylum Chordata; class Actinopteri; order Siluriformes; family Sisoridae; genus Bagarius; species Bagarius yarrelli. Next base: position 1,438,845 of record VCAZ01000020.1, read on the forward strand.
AGTTTTGCTCCTGCCTATAAATACACATACCATACCATGCTTGGGTATGGAGAACAAAAACTATTTTGACATACTGTCAATGTAATTCCTTGATTAAAATCCGATAGAGAATTGAAAAAAGTATAATCACCGGGGAAGGCTGTTGCCCCACAGTGAAATCACTGCATATGACAGATCTGCATTACTGTCATCCAATGATTGGCGAACGAATCAATCAGATTACAAGCAAGAAATTTAATCATCACTTGCAAGCAAGAGATAATAAAGATTAATGCGACGTTCTCAACCCGTGATGTTCAGACGGGTGTTGCAGCGACTTTTCAACACAATGACACCAAGATAGATTTAGTTTGATACCCATGGATTATTTTGGCACAGGACACTAAATGTGCCTGGCAATCAGATGAATAATAGCTACTAGATAAATAATAGCCACAGGATGTCATCATACAGGACTTACAGAGGAACTGACATTCTTTAGAAAAAGACACATTTATTAGACCTCAGTCTTTGTTTTGTGTGCAAACGTTTGCACCCCTGATTTCCTTTTGGTACGAGTGTGTTCTGACACATGAAGGTTCCTTTTCTTTGGAGGAAAGACCATGTCACAATATCACAGCTCTTTCCCCATTTGACAGTGAGTATTAGAGTGTTTTCTTCTCTGACTAATAGCTTGTTTGCAAGAACGTGATGCTGATGACGCAATAAATCCAGACGGAGGTGAAAAAAAACATCGAGAAACATACAGAAAATGATGTATTGAAGTATTGTAGTGCTTTAAATAATACCTTTAATATAATATATATAAAGCATGGATGCTTCAACGACTAGGGAACCAAAGAGCTAAACATAACAACTGTTTTGGTTTTTGATCGTGTGAGTAGCATTTCTATTTTTCCTTGTAATTAAGCTACTAAACAAGCATTTAACACTGCTTAATGTTAGCATCACGGTTCTTTAGTTTCCTTTATTAAGGTTAATTATCTCAATATTCAACTAGAACACAGCTGAAGGCACAGATTAATCACACAACTAGACAAAGATTTATGGCAGCTCATGTAATTGCATAGCAGGGTGACTGATTTAAAGTCGCAGTATTTTATATAACTTAAGCGTTGTGTTGCACTGCCTGTAGTATATGTAGTGTTAAATATAATAAATAAATATATAATAAAGAAGCGATGCACCGACTATAACCGGAAAATTTCTCTCTGTATGTAGTCGGTGTCATTGCCAGTATAAAGCTAACCATAAAAATATTATATGTATGTTACATTAGCTCAACAAATACTACAATACTTCTTCTGACTGCAGATTCAGGTTTTCAAGCTAGTTTTTCCTACATTATTCAGTCAATTTCTTAGAAATTTCCCCCTTAGGAGCAATAATAAAAAGCTCACAATAAAAGCTCTACATTTTTTGCACAACCGTAATACAAACTATTCCGTTCCAGATGAACCCCGGAGGCTTATTTTTCTGGTTAGATACATGGCAGTAAGCTGTGGTGACAGTACAGTCCAATCACAATGGTTACAGTGTAGTCTAATTGCATTTGTTACACTATGGTCTAATCATATTTTTTTTTAGTATAGTCCAGTCACATTTGTTACAGTATAAACCTATTGGATTTGTTACAGTGTAGTCCAATTACATTTGTTATAGTATAGTCCAATCACATTTGTTACAATATAGTCCAATCACATTTTTACAGTACATTTTACAGGGTAACTGATCTGAACTGGTCGCAGTATTTTGTATAACTTAAGCGTTGTGTTGCATTGGCTGTAGTATATGTAGTGTTAAATATAATAAATAAACATATAATAAAGAAGCAATGCACCGAATATCACCGGAAAATTGCATTTTTTTCCCCTTTCAGAGCAGATTTCACTCTGTATGTAGTCGGTGTCGTTGCGCAGTACGAAGCTGATTGGCCTGTACTGTAACCACAGCTTTGGTTCTTGCTGTTTATCCAGCAGTAAACTCTCGGAAATGCTGTTTTAGATCTCTAAGCATTACAGATTAGGATTTGCAGGATATTTAAGGGTCATTTCCATATCAGCAAACTAATCGAAAAGTTATGCCATGTATCTAACCAGAAAAATAAGCCTCCGGGGTTCATCTGGAACGGAATAGTTTGTTTACGGTTGTGCAAAAAATGTAGAGCTTTTATTGTGAGCTTTTTATTATTGCTCCTAAGGGGGAAATTTCTAAGAAATTGACTGAATAATGTAGGAAAAACTAGCTTGAAAACCTGAATCTGCAGTTAGATTCTAATCGGATTGCTTACAGTATAGTCCAATCAGATTTTCTAAAGAATAGTCCAATCAGATTTCCTAAAGTATAGTCCAATCAGATTTCCTAACAGTATAGTCCAATCAGATTTCTTACAGTAGAGTCCAATCACATTTGTTACAGTATAGTCCAATCAGATTTGTTACAGTATAGTCCAATCAGATTTCTTACAGTATAGTCCAATCACATTTGTTACAGTATAGTCCAATCAGATTTCTTACAGTATAGTCCAATCACATTTGTTCCAGTAAAGTCCCAATTTACATTTGTTACAGTATAGTCCAATCAGATTTGTTACAGTATAGTCCAATCAGATTTCTTACAGTATAGTCCAATCACATTTGTTACAGTATAGTCCAATCAGATTTCTTACAGTATAGTCCAATCACATTTGTTCCAGTAGAGTCCAATTACATTTGTTACAGTATAGTCCAAATACTTTTGTTACAGTATAGTCCAATCAGATTTCCTACAGTATAGTCCAATCAGATTTCTTACAGTATAGTCCAATCACATTTGTTACAGTATAGTCCAATCACATTTGCTACAGTATAGTCTAATCACATTTTATCCTCCAGTTCATGTTACACAGTGTAAAGTGACACTGACACATACACTTAAACTGTGCATAAATTTTGCAGATTAGGTGTATTTGTAATTTTATTTATCCATAACGAGCAAGCAAATGGTGACTAATCTGTACAAGAACTGATCTTTTACTACATTTGTAACCACAGAAACCACTTCTTAGAGTAAACACACACTTTTTAGACTCATTAGTCGTGGTCTAGATTTATCGTAACACACCTTAATTGACATGCTAATAACTTTGGAACCTTGACTGGAACTAATCCTTAGATTAGAATAAATCTGTAACAACCACTATCATCAACTAACAAACCCAATAATTAAAACCCCAGATTTTAGATTGGTTATGGTTACGTCCCGGCTCACCTGTACTGAATCGTCTCTGATGTAGTGGAGGCTCTTAGCTTCGTCATCAGGATCCTGACGATGTTAAAAAGGAAAATAAAGTTGATCTGTGGAAAAAAGAAAAAAAAGAAAAGTGAAGTGAAGGAGAATTAGCTAGGCGATGGTATAAAACTCATTTCTTTTTTGCTCTATAATAAGAAATGATGATGCAATACAATAATCTAATTTATACCCTTTATGCAAAAATATCTTCAGTGCATTTTTACTAAAACGAATTTCATTTAAGCCTTGTGTCAAGTCAAGCCATGTGTGAGGTAAACTATTAAAAAGTTATTTGAGTCGAATAAAAGATGTCATTTAGGAGTCGCTTTATAATGCCATTATCCAGAATTAGGGGTTGAGTCGTGTATGGGATGATTTTTTAATAAACATGCTTTCTTCCACTGCAGCTTCTACATTGTTCATCAGGAATCTGAATCTAATTTCTTATCCAGATTATTATAAGATGCTCTTGGATGTTGTCTTGTGTTTAAAATTCCATTATAATATTTATATGAAAGAAAATTAGCAATGTTAAAGATGCTGATGGTCCAACCCCCCCTCCTCCATTTTTTAAGTTTTCATTTTATATATATATATATATATATATATATATATATATATATATAGAGAGAGAGAGAGAGAGAGAGAGAGAGAGAAAGAGAGAAAGAGAGATAGATAGATCTGATTAAATCTGATTGGACCTGTTTGTACTATGGCTCTGTGCTTTAAAATTACATACATCAATCATACAGTATCTGTATTTATATGCCACATTTTATATTTTATATGTCCACGATATGGGCAAAAATATTAGAACACCTGACCATCACATCCATATATGTTTTTTTTGAACATCCTATTTCAGATTTAGTCTCGCTCCTACTCCTACAATCTACAATCAAACCTCTAAAAATGTCTTTGGTGATTTGTTTATTTAACGATACTAAAATAGTATTAATGATTTCAGACACTAATAAAAGGTTAGGAGGTCTGAGGTGCAGTCAGTGTTCCAGTTCATCCAATAGGTGTTTAGTGGGGTTGAGCTCAGAGTCAGGATTTGGTGCATGACATGAGAGTTCCTTCACTCACACCATAACACACCATGTAAGGCAAGGCAAGTATATTTATGTAGCACATTTTATACACAGCAATAATTTAAATTACTTTACATAACAGAAATTACAATTATTTTAAAATAAAAGAAAAACATTAAGAAGATAAAAATGATTATAGTCAGTTGGAACGTATCACACTGCTTATTTAGTAAATGCAGAACTAAACAGATGTGTTTTGAGTCTGGATTGAAAGATGGCTGCTGATTTAACACATCTGATCTCTTCGGGTGACTGGTTCCAACTGCGGGCTGCGTAATAGCTAAAAGCAGATTCTTCTTGTTGAGAGTGAACTCTTGGTATGTATAACTGACTTAATCCTAATGATCTGATTGGTTTATATTTAATGAGTATATGCAGCTCAGACACTTATGCGGGTGCGCTGGTGGGGTGTCCACAAACTTTTGGCCATATAAAGTCTTCTATTAGTCTACTTTTTATGGCAAAGATGGTCAAAAACAACTTTCTGTGTTATGCTAAACTGTCTATGATGTTATAGGTATAAAAATATAATATATACCTATAATAAAATCTATCTATCTATCTATCTATCTATCTATCTATCTATCTATCTATCTATCTATATATTTTCATTTTGAATACATTTATTTAAATTAATATTTAATTATTTAGCCCCCCCAAAAACATCTAAACATCAATACATTTACTTTTATTCACATTAGTTCCATTTTATTCCGGCTGAGCATTAAGGATTTAAGGGCCGTGCGGAACATACCAGAAGAACAAGGATCATGGGGCTCTGGTAGATGTAGTCAGTATAAACTCCAGCTCGCTTTCCAAACCAGCACCTACAGTAACACATAACGGGCAAATAAAGCAGTGAGATTCTGCAATAAGATGCAGAAAAACATCAACACCTCCCAAAAAAAAAGATGTGCCCAATTTCTACAAGCGCTTTGAGTCAAGATGTAAAGAGATGAAGGCTGTGATGGTGGATTTAGGTTATAAAAGAAAAAAGAATCCTTTTAAAAACATTACAAAGTGCTTTTGTCACACAAAGAATAAAGGAGCCTTGGGCAGAGATATGGTCTAATTCCTTTAGTTAAGCATCTGTGTACAATGGGGCATTTAATGTGTGTGAGTGTGTGTTTGAGCGAGAGAGAAATGAGAGCAATATGCAGTTTGTGGTTTATGATCTTGGAACAGTTTGCAGATCGAGAAACTTAGATGCTTACACACACACACACACTTGCACAAAAGCCAAACATACACATGGAATGAGCCTCAGATGCTCATCGCTTCAACCCATGTGTATATTTGGCTTTTGTACAAGTATGTGTATATGTGTGTGTGTGTGTGTGTGGTTGTGTTGGATCTCCAGTGTAGAACAGATGAAATGATTGCCTGGCAGTGAAGGTCAAGCCTATAAAGAGGCAAAACATACTGCATGCCAAAGTCAATTACACAGCAGCTTTAAATGCAAACACTTTTGCTAATGGAGGCTACATGGGAGTTGACTTGATGTGCTGCCTGATGTGCTGCAAACTAAAACTCTTATCGCAATTCAGTGCATGTTTATTATGGATTTTCAGATGATCTTAATCGTTAAATTTGGTTTAATTGATAGATGATGCCATTAGAGGTAAAATGATTTTTCTATATCCCAGCTTGTTACTTTGAAAAAGTGATAAGTTCTAGTTACTTTTCATAAGTTACATCATTATACAAGTAATTCATTACCAGAGAAAGTGACTACTGTATTGTGTTACTTTTCAAATATGTCATGTAACTTGGACGTCCCGATATAAAATCAACTTTATTAGATTAAATTTATTAGAATTTTATTAGATTATAGTGTTAAAAAGTAGTGTTTATACTTGCAGATTAGGAAAGCAACATTTAAACTTTGGCTCTCGATTTCAGTTATGCTGCCATAGCTAGTCTTGCCAAACTACACCATTTGTACTTAACGCTTATACAACAATACACTTAATAATCCATATCTCTCTTTCTCGGAGACGGGTATAATTTGCTCCTGAGGTACCAGTGACCAGTTTCCGGCCACTTTCCTCGAATTCGAGGAGCTTCGAAGATGGACTTAGACTCAATTTGTTCCACTGACCCAAGTCTACAATTTACATTACATTTGATCACCATTACAATATGCTGTAATTAACAGACATTCGGTGTCACCCAGATGAGGATGGGTTCCTCTCAAGGTTTCTTCCTACTTTATCTCAGAGATTTTTTTCTTTCCACAGTCACCTTCGTTTTGCTTGTTAGGGACAAATTTACACTTTTTAACTTCGAGACAATGCCTATGTCTATGGCTGAGATAGGCTCCAGCAGATCCCTGTGACCCCGAATTAGGGAATAAGTGGGTATAGAAGATGAATGAATAAATGAATGAATACAGGTTATTTTCTAACCATATATTACTGTATATCTGTAAAACAGCAAGTTTTTTTGTTTTTAGCAGGTAAAAGTCTCCTACTCTCAAGGCATTGATTATGGAATTAATTTAATTATTCACTCTAAAAGGATGGTATAGGTAAAGAAGCACTTTGTACAACAGAATTCGATGTGGAATGTTTTGTTAGGTTAATGCATTCGATTATAAAAGCACTAAAGGTTTAAGCTAATTGAAGAGGGTAAAAATACAGTAAGTGGCTGAAAACACAGCTGCCAAATTTCAGCTGTAAATTGATAGTAAAAGGTTTTTGGGGTGCATTAATTTAAAGCTTGCAGAAATCCTGTAGTCTCAGAACAGATATTATAGAGAGTCAACACCAAAATCTTACCTAAGATATAAATCTATACACTATAATGTATGAACAAAAGTTTCTGGACACCAAACCAGCACACCCACATCCACATTTATCTCTTGTATACAACTGAGCAATCGGAGGTTAAGGGTCTTGCTCAGGGGCCCAAAAGTGGTAACTTGGTGATGCTGGGAATCAAATCCCAATCTTCCAATTAGCAGTCCAATACCTTAACCACTGTGCTACCATTTCCCCATAACTGTGTCTTCCTCAAATGATTAGAAGAAAGTCTAAAACACATAGTTGTCTGGAATGAGTTTCAGGAAGACATGGTGTGTTACGGTGGAAGTAGAGAAACTCAAGTATTTGGTCTCAGTAATACTTTAGTGGCGGTAACCACAGTATACCTCCAATATTTCGTGAAAACTCTTTATAGGGGTAAGAAAAAGAATACATCTGGATTTGGATGTTAAATAATAAATGTGATGGTCAGGTGTCCCAATACTTTTGTCTATATAGTGTGGTTATATATAACTACAAAGCCCAGCAAAGCGACAGCGAGAGAGAGAGAATAGGCTAACGAGATAACTTACTTTTCATTGTCGTAGTACAGCTTACCAATGGCCCATGCAACGATGATAGGAAAAGGAATACCTGAGGAAAAGAAACAAAGGCCGCCCGCTCACGTTACTTTTACTGCTAAATAGACAACAATAAAATTATCACTAAGAAATGGACATCCATTAGTCCACCTATTGCAGGGTAAATTCTAGCATCTGTTTGTACATCGGAAGGAAAAATTCCATCTGTTTCAGTATATGTTGGTCTGAGGAACATCTTGCTATAACCTTTGTATTGTCTTCCTATCAACAATGCAACCTTTAGCATGTAATAAAAAATTAATCGCCCAATTTTGGGTCACATTAATGTTTATTTCTAGCAGTTTTATTTAAAAAAAAGATAAAAACTTACACGAATAAGATGACATTAGAAAAATTAAACAAAAGAATACAGAGATTTTCCACAGAATAATGTAGAATTAGCTGAACAGTTAACACTCTGGGATCAGAAGGTTAAGCCCCAGCATTGCTAAACTGTTATTGCTGGGCCCTTAAACAAGGCCCTTAACTTTCCGAGGTGCACAAGAGGAATTCTGATTTAAAATATTATTAACACTACCATTTCGTTGACATTATCAAAACATTCGCTAAATGAAGGTTCAGCCATACTCACACCATCCGATACAGATGAACATCCACTTCCTGAGCTTATCGGTGGAGTAGGTCAGCACGATGGCCGTATGGAGGTAGCAGCCCTCACCAAACATCCAGAAGAAGTTGGTCACATGAAAGTAATTATATGCTGCTGTAACCAGTCTGCACCAGATCTATCAGCCAAGAGAAAGAAAACTGTCATTGATAGAAATCTCACTCTCTTTCTCACTCTCTTTCTATATCCATTTCAGGTTGAATTTATAATGTGGACAAACTGACTTAGTGGGTTGCATGTTGGCCACTACCAAAGGGGGGACTTTCGATTCCCACCTTTACCCTGCGTATGTGGGACGTACATTTTCTTTCTGTGTTTCAGTGGGTTTTTTTTTTTAGGTGCTTGGGTTTTCCGTCCAAAGCTATTTTCCTAAAATGACTGCCATCTTGAAATTGTCCATAGTGTGAACATACAATAAGTGTTATTTACATTTGCAGCAGACGCCCTTATCCAGAGCGACTTACAGAACAATTGGGGATTAAGGGCCTTGCTCAGGGGCCCAGCAGTGGTGGCATGGTGGTGCTGGAAACTGAACCCTGGCCTTTCTGATATCAGTCCAACACCTTAACCACTAAGCCACCACTTTCGGTTATAGTCCACCTGTCCAAGGTGTCCCCCACCCATGTAGGACCAAAATTCATGTTCATTGGGATCCTGTGTGGCAACCTCCCTGTTACCCCCCCCCCATATCCCAATATATTGTTTACCCATATTTCACCTACCTAAAATTTTTTATTATTACTGCAAAACCAATGCTGTCTAAAGTAACCTGAATTCTTTACTAAGCATAACGTTGAAAATGATACATTTTGTTGTATTTTGCCAGGTTGTGTATTTTTTTGGAAAGAATTTCCTTCTTTAACCCTCACAGTCCTGAATAAAAATTTGCACTACTGAATTAACCCCTACAGTTTCTTAATAAAATGTAAAAAAAATCTCTGCAAAAGACTGTGCAAAGCAATTCCCATATGTCCTTTCCGAAAATAAACTGTACTAAACAACATGCAACGTCGCATGCAATTGATTTAATGCTGTTACGATTTCAGGAACTGCGAATAGACGGACTATATATAATGCGTGCACAGCAGTCCATCTAAGTTTAAAAACATGCATTCGTACGGCCAGGGCAAACACTCGTCTGTTGCTAAGTGTTTGAGAGGTTCGGCTGCGTCTGCTATTGACAGGGTGTTATGTTTATTAATTTTCCCACTATTGAGGGGTTCATTAATGGAGCACACAGAAGCAGGGGGTAATTGATTTAGCTCGGAGGCTCATTTGACAGCTACTCAGTGCTCAAGCTGTTTACTTAGGCACATATGCCTTTGAAATCTCTCTCTTACTCTTACTCTTACACACACACACACAGTGACACACACACACACACACACACACACACATAGAAAGGAAAATTTTGTGTCTTGACTCAAGATAAACATACATTATACATTATTTAGCCAGTGTTTTGGGCACCCATGTAAGTGTGTCTTTGCCAAACTGTTGCTACATAATCAGAGGATACAGTCTCTCTCTCTCTCTCTCTCTCTCTCTCCATTCTTTCTCTCGTTCTCTCTCCTCCCCTCTCGTTCTCTATTCTTTCTTTCTTCTCCCCTTCTTTTATTTCTTTTTCTCCCTCTTATTCTCTCTCTCTTTTTTCTCCTTCCCTCTCGCTCTCTAATCTTTCTCTCTTTTTCGCCTTCTTTTATTTTTTATCTTTTTATCTCTCTCTTACTCGCTCTCTCTTTTTCTCTCTCTCTTTTTTTCTCCTTCCCTCTCGCTCTCTATTCTTTCCATTTTTCCGTCCTTCTATTATTACTCTCTCTCTTTCTCTCTCTCAATTCTTTCTCTCGCTCTCTCCCCTCCCCTCTCGTTCTCTATTCTTTCTCTCTTTTTTTCCTCCTTCCTTCTCGCCCTCTATTCGTTTTCTCTTTTTCGCCTTCTTTTATTTCTTTTTATCTCTCTTTTACTCTCTCTCTTTTTTCTCCTTCCCTCTCGATCTCTATTCTTTCCCTTTTTCCGTCCTTCTATTACTCTCTCTCTCTCTCTTTTTCTCTCTCTTCTTTCTCGCACTCTCTATTCTTTCTTTCTCTCACACCTCTATTCTCTCTCTGTTCTTTCTCTTTCTCTCCCATGCTCTCAATTCTTTCATGCTTTCTCTCACTCGCTCGCTCTTTATTTTTTCTCTCTCTCTCTTACACTTTATTTTTCTTTTGCTCGCTTGCTCTCTATTCTCTCTCTCTTCCCTTTTTTATTCTTTCGCTCTCTATTGCTCTCAATTCTCTCTCTCTATTTTTTTTCTCTCTCTCACACTCTGTATTCTTTCTCTTTCGCTCTCTATTCTCTCACTCGCCTGCTCTCTATTTTTTCTCTCTCTCTTACACTTTATTTTTTCTTTTGCTCGCTTGCTTTCTATTCTTTCTCTCTCCCTCACACTTTATTTTTCTTTTTGCTTGCTCTCTTTTCTCTCTCTCTCCCTCTCTCGTTTTCTATTCTTTCGCTCTCTCTTGCTCTCAATTCTCTCTCTCTATATTTTTCTCTCTCTCCTACACTCTGTATTCTTTCTCTTTCGCTCTCTATTCTTTCACTCTTTCTCTCACTCACTCGCTTGCTTTCTATTCTCTCTCTCTCTCTCTCTCTCTCTCTCTCTCTCTCTCTCTCTCTCTCTCTCTCTCTCTCTCTCTCTGTTTGTGTGTAGAGGGGATTTATATACCCGTTCACTTGCTCAGAACAGAAAAGTCTTCGCTTACACTGTGAACGATTCGTTACACATGGGATGATTTTGCTTTCAGTTTTAAACTGGCGGAATGAAGGATGTCTTCCCCTCTGCTGAGACTGTTTAACAGTGATGGATGGAACATTGATGACATTTCAATCTTTCTTTGCACAACGTGATTCTGTTACAGAAGCAATGAAGTGAGAAAAACAGGGTAAATGTCATGTTTTGACAACAGCTTTTACATTGTCCCAGAGAGCTTAATTTACCTGTGCAGTAGATTAATTCTCCAAAACAGCACCTGGAGCGCATGTGACTTACACATACTCCTACCCCTAGATTAATTGCCCATCCGTTTATCCACACAGCCATCTTTCAGACCATATATTCTACACAGGATGAAACAGATCCTAGAGACTTGAACCTGGCGTGCAAAGCAGGGGACAACCTGGATGAAATGCCAACCTGTTGTATGGCACAATCACACACTCTCACACACTGCGGACAATATAATCTAAATTTTTTCACATATACTTTTTAACAGCACAGTGAAATTATTTTTCTGCATATCCCATCTTAGTAAGTTGGGGGTCAGAGCGCAGGGTCAGCTATGATACAGCGCCCCTGGAGCAGGAAGGGTTAGGGGTCTTGCTCAAGGACCTAACAGTGGTTGGCTTGCCGGTGGAGGGGCTTGAACCCAGGTGTTTCTGGTCTTCAGATCAACAGCTGGCAGTGGTGGGGCTCAAACCCAGGTTTTGCTAGTCCACAAATCAGCAACTCAGCACCTTAACCATTTGAGCCACCACTGCCGAGATGCCAAACAGTCTATTGGGTATGCGTCTAAGTGGTAGCATTGTGGACTACTAATCAGAGGGTTGTGAGTTGAAATCACATAACCACTGTATGGTTTAGAGATGGTGACACTGAGAAAGAGGCAGGAGGCAGAGTTGGAGGTAGCAGAGCTAAAGATGTCGAGGTTCTTTCTGGGACAGAATTAGAAAAGATTACATCAGAGGGACGGTTCATGTTAGATGTTTCGGGGACAAAGCAAAGACAGACAGGTGGTCATTGAGATAGTTTGGACATGCGCAGAGACGGGATAGTGGAAATATTGTTAGATGGATGTTGGACGGTAGGAGGTATAATAGATGGATGTAATCAAAGAGGACATGCAGTTAGTGGGTCTGAGTGAAGAGGTTGCAGAGAAAGAGGGCTGGGTGGAGGCAGATGATTGGCTGAGGCGTCCGCTGAAGGGAACAGCCAAAAGAAGAAGACTAGTTTTCCAGTACCAAAGCTCTTCTGTCCATCAAGTAGAACAGTAGCGAATTTATTGATAGCTTAGCTCTTTCAAGCAAGCAGCCTTGAACTAGTTTTAATATATATATATATATATATATATATATATATATATATATATATATAGTATTTAAAGTGTTGTTTTTTAGATTTTCTGACAGCTACACCATCTTGCATCCTTTGTAGTGACCACATCAGTCACTACAAACAGGCCAAGGTTTAGTGTCGGCGGTATTCATTACAACTAAAGTGTATTTAGTATAAGAAGTATGTCATGTACTTGCTCGACAAATCTTCTACAACACTTTTCCCAGTTTAATAGATCATTTCAAGCATTAAAATGGTGTGTGTGTGTGTGTGTGTGTTTTAGCTTACCACATTGCTTTCATGCACCTCTGGATTCATGGTCAGCTGAACAACGAACCATGTAGCATTGCGCAAAATGAAAGCTGTAATCAGATTCCAGTGAATGATGTTTCTCAGGCATCGGATGCTCCTGCGCGCACACACACACACACACACACACACACAAACACGCGCTAGATTTACTTACCCTTTTTAACTCCTAGTATATTACCAACAGATGACCAACTTCACAGTGACTAGTTGAGACATGTGTGTTGTGGAGAATCTGTAGCTAAGCTGCTTTATGATACACGGTACTAAATTTAGTACAGTATTACAGAGAAAAGGTTTTTTTTTTAATATTTAAAACATAAATAGGTCACATGACATTTAATCTTTACAGCCCCGTTATCTTTGATTAACCAATCATACCAATTATACACACACCCATGTGTATACACAAAGACACAAAGACAAACTAACATTTAAACAAGCAACACAATCACACACATGCGAACAAACACACACACACACACACACACACACACACACACACACAGAGGCTTATATGTCCATTTCCTTTCAATAAAACAACATTTGGCCTGTTTTTCGATTGTGTTATAATGCCACAAAAAATGCTGGCGAAATAAGACCCCAGGGTTTCCAGGTTATGTACAAATGCCTATTGTGTGTGTATTGTGTGTTTGTATTGTGTGCTTAGGTTTTAACAATACTGGCCTACAAAAAGTATCTAGAATTACGTGTGTCTGAAGTCCATCCCTGTGTCAAGTACATAGTGCTCTGAAGAGCAGGACTAACAGTCACAGGGTTTAACGGGTTTTTGTTGTTAAAATGACAGAAAATGTCCAGCTGAGAAACAGAAACGGTTTCAAGAAAATGATTAAAAGAAAGAAACAAAGTAAAAAAAAGAAAGAAAGAAGGAAAGTAAATGAATAAAAAATGTAGAAAATTATAAAGAAAGAAAAAAAGAAAAACGATAAAGATAGAAAAATGAGAACAAAAAAAAATGAAAACAAAGAAAGAAAGAAAAACTAAAAAAGTAAGAATAAAATAAAAAAAAGAAAAAAGAAAAAAGGAGGAAAGAAGGAAAGACAAGATGGAAACAAACAAAAACAATAAAGTAAAAGAAAAACCAAGAAAGGAGAAAATGATGAAATAAAAAGAGGTTAAAACAGAAGGAAACAAAGAAAGAAAAAAGTGAAACAAAATAAAAAGAATGACATAAATGAGGAAAGAAAGAAAGGAAACATAAAGAAATAAAAATGAAGAAGATTAAAAAACAGAAAAGAAAATGGAAAATATGTAAAACAAAATTATACAAGAAAAAAATTGCAAGAAAGAAATAAGCAAAGAAAGAAACAGTTTGAAGGCTTAAAAACCTTTTATTAAGTTATAAATTAAAAAAAAGATAAATGCAAAAAACTTGTACTTTTACATGTACTTGCAAAAAAGGCAGCAGCAGGAACAGAAACCAAGAATCTACACAAAGCATGTTCCAGGTTAGGTTACAGCTCTCAGAATGTAAAAAAACCCCCACTACAGTGTGTAACGTGTGTGTGTGTGTGTGTGTGTGTGTGTGTTCAGCAGCAGTAACCTGAGCCATCATCTCAGTGTGATCATGTGACCAGCAGCTTCACCAAATCACTTGCTGAGAATATGTTAAGAATGATGGGCACCAGTAGGCTACCATAAACCCATAGGGTATACAAATGGACACACACACACACACCCACACACACAGTACACAGTCTAGGTGCCTATAATTAAATTCAGTAACGTGAGTGGGTTTTTAGGAAATTAATTCACAATAGCACAATAGCACAATAGAAAGAAGAAAGGATTGTGCCTAATGCTTATGCAGTACAAAGAGAACAGGGAAGTGTATAAAAAGAAAGGTAGAAGCGAAGGATGAACAGATAAAGGAAGTCAGATTGTTATTAAATGCAAATGTGCTGAGCTGAATGAGCTCATAAATGACTTTCTCCTACACAATATAAGCTGAATTATTGGGACACCTAACCATTAAATCCATATGGCTTTTATAAACATCCTATTCCAGATTCAGTCTCACTTCTACTCCTGTAATAACTTCCACACTTGCCCAAATGATTTCTATTAGATTGTGAAGCATGGGTGTGAGAATTCAGACACAATTAGGGTTGCCATGTTATATACGCAAAAATAAGGGACGGCTGGTGCAGCGGGGGGGCATGATAGTGTTCTAAGGGTAATAATCATTACATTACATTAAATGTTTGTTTTTTTTCAAGAAAATAATAAGACTTATATCAATGGACATCACAATAAACCATGTTTTTCTATTAAAATCAGCGTCAACAGATGTCCTCAGTAGCGAAATACACAGGTATGAGAAGAAACAGCAAGTGAGAAAACAAAACATGAGAATTTAAGGAACGTGTGAGATGATAACCATATGTGAGATTTGAACCATATTTATGGACTTATTACATTATCAGATCCATAATTTATTAACTATAACTTAACACCCAAAATTAACACTGACACTCAAAAGGTTTATTACATATCCATCCACCCATCCATCCATCCATCCATCCATCCATCCATCCATCCTTGATACCCGCTTATTCCTAATCAGGTTCAGAGGGATAAGCTAGAGTCTATACCAGCTGTCGGGTAAAAGACAGGCGTTACATCCTGATAGGTCACCAGTCCATCACAGGGCCACATACACTCACCCTCACTCCTATGGCCAACTTAGAATCACCAATCAATCTAACATACATGTTTTTGGGCTTTAGGAGGAAACCGAAGTACCCGGAGTAAACCCACGCAAGAACAGGAAGAACATGCAAACTCCACACAGAAAGACCCCTGCCTGGAAATCGAACCAAAGGCATTATATTTTATGAAATATATATATAATAAATCTTTCTCTCTCCTCTCTCTCTCTCTCTCTATCTCGCTCTCTCTTATGTCCTAATAAATTAATGCCTATGTGTCTGACTGTACATCTCCGCATTAATAAACAAACTATATAATAACATAGGGATTGGAATTCATTTACATGTTAACATTATTTCTTAAAATTTTTTATATAGTAGTTTTATATATTTTTATAAGTAGGCAGTGTATAAAATCAATTGGAAACAATCAGAAATTTACCGAGGTGAACCTGTCATTACACTATCTGCCTCCGAAGATGCTTAAGGGGAGAAGAATTGTGAGACGTTGCTCTGATTACTATTGATCTTGACCTTGTCAGTACTTTTGTCTTGGTTTTAATTACACCTCTAAAACCTTCGAAGCGGGACGCGGATCTGGAGCTGCCCTACGCTGTCGTTTTTAAAACTGACTCTTTTGCCAGCGCTCTGCCAATAGACCCACCTTCCCCGTGACCCTGATTAGCCTTTGTTTAAACGTGCCTGTAGTAATTATTACCCAATCAGAGAAAGAATAGCTACGAGCCCTCATAGAATATAGGTGGAATTTGTAGAAATGGTGAACAACTCAAAAATAAGGACAAACGCCGTTCCGTATTTCAAAGGACGGGTGGCAACCATAGCCACAATAGTAATAATGAGTTTAGTCAGGAGGTCTGGGGTGCAGTTGGTTTTCCAGTTCATCCCAAAAGTTTCTGGGGGGTGGGTGGTCTCAAATGGTTAGGGCAGTAAGTTGTTGATTGGAACACTAGTAAGACTTTACCGCCCCCCACCATTAGAGGCACTGTATCATAACCAAACCTGTGCTCTGACCCCAACCTTCCAAGATAGGAAATGCGAAGAAAAACATTTCACTATATGTTGTACTGTGTATAATCATGTATGTGACACATAAAAGTATCTTGACTGTGCAGAACATTTAAATTCTTCCACCCATTAGAACACATCATGTCTTTACGAAGCTCAAGGGTGGTTCTAGTCCTTAGTTCTTTCTTAATATTTGTTTAATAGAAAAAAATAAGAAAACTACTAAGAAATATGCCACAAAAATGGTATTAAGTTAAAAAAAAAGTATTATAGGATGGAAAAAGAGAAAGGGTAATAATGATGCACATTAAAATGCCTGACTGTAATAATGGAACTATAGATAGTAACAGAGTAAATGTAATTCAGGCCTGAAAGCAGTGACACATACACACATGCTGCTTTCTTTCACGTCTGTTCACTCGAACAAAGCAGTGAGGATGTTTACACTCATGTGTCGAGCGAACAAAAGAATTAAAGATCGAAGACACGGGGAAGTGAAATAAAAGTATGCAGAACAGAGGAACAGGAATAGAGTCGGTTAATACGCAAATAAAAATAAAAAACTTTGGAGAAAAGAAATAATGAAAGATAAAAAGAAGAAAAAAAGAATAGAGCAAGGTATATAGGGTTAGAGGTAGAGAAGGAAACAGGGGTATTAAAGAAGTATGCGGAAATGCAAAAGGGCATAATGAAGATAAGAGGAGGAAAAGGAAATAACCTGAATAAAGGTGAATAAAGCAAGTTAAAGAGAGAGAGAGAGAGAGAGAGAGAGATAAAGAGAGAAATATGTCTGTTGGTCTGTTGCCCTCTGATGGCCTGGCACGCCTGACTGACTGTCTGTGTTGCACCAGTTTGCACACCATGCACTTTACATCTAGCTCTGTAGTTTTGTGTTGTTTTGTGTAGCACCATTGTCCCTAGGAAATACTGTTTCATTTCACTTTGTACTTCATCAATGCTTCTTGACTCTTGTAAAGATTAGAGGTAAATTGAGGTAAAAGTGCAGTAGAGTTTTTTTTTCTTCTCATAACTGCTTTAACTCTTGCTTGTAAAAGCTCACAAATGTTGATTTTATTTATTTAATCGTATTATTTAGCAGCATTTTAACTCGAAGCTATTCATAGATCATATAATGAAATAAAATACATTCATCGGTTACTGGAATATTCCAAAATACGCATCTTCCAAAATTCTGTAACAACCCATGAAACTGCAGCGTCTTATCTCAGATTCAGTCCTAGTTGTCATGCTCTTGGCTTCACCTCTGTGTTGGTCTTGGTCTTGATTTGGACCTGGCTTGCTTTCCTTTTAGCTCATCTCTAACCAAAGCAGCATGCTGAACACTATAATGCTAAATCAAATTACACTGTGTAAAAAGAAACAGCTGTACACACCAGCTTTGGAGAAGAGCTGAATTCAGTGCCAGGCTTCGAATCGGACATGCTGTGTGTCTCTTGTTAGCTTGTTCAGTTTTTACGGACGTCTTTTTACACTTTGTTTGACGTTTAATCGATCTGTCTTTTCATCACGTGCAAATAGATTTGACCCGTTTGTCTCAATTTGTCCAAATAACAAATAGTATAAATACATAGAGTATATCACAGACTTAAGCTTAAGGAACACTTTACCTTTCAGCAGGACATTGATTCCACAAAAACATTCATTTTCTAAAACGGTCAGAATCTATAAACTGAGAATCTGTGGCGATTACTGGCAATGAAACTTCATCACACATGAACAAGCAGGGGCACATCTGCCAGAAAGACCGAAAATGAACGTTGCTACCGAATTTAAACTGTTATAGCTGTAATTCTAGTGAATAATGGTCAAATTGAAAGATACAATAAACACTGTTCCGTTTTTAACATTATTCTGATAATAACTATTTGGGTCTCTGGTGGTCCAGCGGCGAATGAGCTTGGACTTAATTCCCAGGCAGGAAACTGAACCAGTGACATTAATTAATTCTTAGTCCGGATTTTGAACGCAAATAAAAATAAAAGGGCTGCGTCATGAAGGGCATTTGCTGAAAAAAACCTGTGCCGGATCAAAGTAATCAGCTTGTTAGGACCCTGAAAATATTGTTTGGAACAATCTTATGTTAATTCATGCCATTTGTAATCAAGATGAATCCCATATTGTGTGACCAGAACCTTAGCTGGCTCAGGGATAAAAAATGGAAAAAGTACAATGCAAAAAAAAAATTACACAGAATAAATGTTTTTTATAAGCTTTTAGTCAACAGCATGGGCATATTTAGCGGGACTAGTTCTTAAGTCTAAGACTTAGGCAAATACAAATAATGCCAAATTCACACGGTACGATTGTTGCACAATGCACATATCTGGGATAACATTCAGTGGCTGCTGTGTTGACATTGCATAATGGATCAGCGACAGGTGGTTACACACTGCAGGACTTTACAATGGGAAAAAACGCACACAACTAGATCTGCTTCCGCTTCGTTTCACAACCAAGCGCACACGAGAAGTAATAAGGAAGCAGTGCAAGATTACACTTAAGAGACTGGTAATATTATTAAAATAGTAGCCTGCTGTAATGATCATGGATGAGGTTTCAACAAATGCCACTAAATGGACCACCAAATGCCCTCATTGGTTTATGGTTCCCAGGTGTTGTCTGTTTTCCCCATCAGTCTGTGTGTTTATATACCCCCTGTGTTTTGGCATTAAGGTTATGATGTTTTAATGTTTTAGTGTCATCTTTCGTATTGTAGTTGCTAATGCTAGTCGCTAATTTTAGCTGCTAAGGCTAGTTGCTACTGCTAATAGCTAATTGTAAGCTCTTTCCGAAGTATTTCCTAAGTTTGCCCACTCGCCTGTTTCCTTGGTTTGTATTTTTGGTTACAAAGTAAAAGTTTTGTTGCATCCAATGTCCTCGTTCCTTCTTTTCCACTTTACTCTCAGAACGTTACACCCACAAAAAGTTTGTGATACAAACGGTCTTGCAGCAAAAGAGAAGAAAAAGGAAAAAAAATGTAAAAAAAAGATCAAACAGAAGCATGCTTCCTGATCTTGTGGTCTATACCTCCCCGCCCAAACTTCCCGTTGCCTGTATCTTGTTCTCTCATTGGCTGTAGGCCATCGCCAGTATATTTTTCAGTCAGAATTCAATTGGCACAGCAGGATTCTGAATTCCAGAGCGGTCCAGATATTTAGCATGCTAAATATTTTCCAGGCCTCACCGACACCTTGCAGAGTCTCTTCACACTGTGTGATTTTTTTCCCTATTTGCCTTCAAATTTTGGGAATTTGACTGCAACTTCGCTAAACCTGTCGCTGAGTAAAAATCAGGACTAAAATTGTACAATCTAAACTTAATAAGCCCACAAAAAATACTAACATCCCAAGTAACCAAAAACGTGTTGCTATTAGCCCATTTATCCATTTCATTAATATAAAATGTTTCTTCCACATTGTGTAAATTTATACTTTATAGTCATTATTAAATTAAGACTTAAAATAACTTGTTCATGTTTATTACATATATAACCTTATGTGAGAGAGCCCCAAAATACAGTAACTCTATGGGTGTTTTACTTTGTGTAAACATTTGACAACATTGTGTTTATGTTTTAAGAATCTACAGTCTGGGCTAAAAAGAAATCAGCCACTAAACCATGCATGTATTTTTCGATGGCATATGTTAACAGGAAACGCAATGATGTGTATGCAAATGATTTTTTCTAAAGCTTATTATTACTACCTTAGCCTGAGTATGCCTAATACATACCATTTCTCTCTTTCTAAAGCTGATCATTTTATAAAGTCCTATGTAAATCCACTGTGTATTACTCATTCCCCTGCCCTTAGGAATTCCCATCCTGGTCCTTCATATTTTAATGCATCCATGCAGGAATAGGTTGCATAATCAATGTTGACTACCACAAACAAAACCATACAAAGTAAGTATCCCCGTGGAAAGAAGAGCTGGGTTATTTGATGGCATACATTATATGGGTTAAGCTGACCAAGCTATGGAAAATCTATTTTAAAATTTATGTCAGTAGTAAAATGCACAATATGAGCAGGTAGGTTCAGATCAATGGTTCTGAAAGAACTGGAAATGACGAGGCACCAGTGACAAAATTAAGATGTGCAGCAGGGGGTAATAGGGATTTGCAGGAGATGTGCATTTTAGGATGGTGCAGCACTTCTGATCTAGAAGTGAACATCACATGTATAAATAATAACGCTAAAGTTCCTCCAGCTGCTTTATTAGCAAGCACTAACAACATAAACAATAAACCGATAGTAGGTACGATATTCGATAGCATTTTTTTCCTTATAGTATATAATATCTATAGCATGAAGTATTCAAAATAAGGACTCATGTTACTGTCCAATTTACTTAAATAGGTCGAATGCATGCAAGGAGTCTCAAGTTACTCACATAAATATAAGTCAGTATTTCCTGTGCGATGAATCTACTTTAGGATAAAAAGATTTAGGTCACTATTTTTTTGCAGGCCTAAAGACACAACTTGCCAACTTGCACTTTATAGGATAAAAACAGGATAAAAGCAAAGGTACAAACTATTCTTTCACACACACACACACACACACACACACACCTCTTTATCTCTCTCTCAACATGCACTCCTGCTGCCTGATGTGATGTCGACAGCAGATCACAACACATTTCTACTGCTTTGGCACTTCCTGTGTCTCATTTTTTGCTGCTTTTAAAGCCCAGGTTTTTTTTCACCCTTGCATTAGTAAATAACGTCTGCTGCGGTAATCTCAAACATTGTCCCCAAATCCCTTTTTAGTGATAACCTTGATGTCATGTAGTTTTGTATTCGATTCTCAACCTGTGTTTTTGTGTAAATTACATTGTGTTCTCGTGACAGTTTTAGCCCTGTGCTTGTTTGCTCATAACCTGTAATTGATTTGTTGCCTTATTGTGTTTAACTGTTTTGTTTTTAGTCCTTGATTAGTGTGTGTATATATATATACATAGCGCTTTCTCTCCTTTCTCTCTCTTTCTCTCTTTTACTTGATGTTTCTTTTAAGCTCACTAAAGCTTTGATACATTCATATTTCCCCTCAAGGTTAAAACCTTGTAAAAGAATTGACCGAGAACCTAAAGGACAAATGTTGTGCTTGGCACCCAATTACAGTCCGAACAATTCATCACAACACCTTTTTCCGACTGCAGCCAATTAACCTTGAGGGGAGAAAAAAAATCATCTGGGTTTGAATATTTCTTGCAGTTCTATAAGTTCTATTAATGGATGACGAAAATTTCATTAGCGCTTAGGTATAGTGGGTCAAAATGAAATATTTGTGTAGACAGGTATACTGTCACGGTACACTAAGATCCTCACCGGCACCAGAGTACTAATTAGTCACACCTGCCACTCATTTCCTAATTACACTCAATCTCCTTTACGCCACGGTATAAGTGTACGCTACACCTATAGTCGGGGTCTGGTCTTGTTTGTGTTTACGTTTATGTATATAATATTCCCAAGATCTCAAGTTCTCTCTCTAGTTATCGCCGTCTCTCCCCACCTGCTTTCCGATGTCCTGGACCAACTGTTGTTGCTTCATCCTTTCCTGGTGCTTTATTTCAACCATACCCTCTGCTTTCCAATCTTCTGCCGATCTCTACTTTATCTATGGTACTCACTGTTCCATCTTGTTTTCAACAAACCCAGCCGCCTGGGTTTTAACGATCTGCTTCTCCCGTTTGCTATATTGTGACATACTGTATACAGGAAATGGAAGCTCAGTGGTTAATGTGTTGGACTGGTAATTAGAAGACCAGGGTTTGAATCCCAGCACCACCCATTCACCACTGTTGGGCTCCTAAGCAAGGCCCCGTAACCCCAATTGCTTAGTTGTATAAAGGAGATAAATGTAAGTCGCTCTGGATAAGGATGTCTGCCAAATGCTGTACATGTAAATACAGGCATACATCTTAAGAAAATAAAACAGTCCAGTTGGTCCTTTAAGGGTTTTAATCAAACAACTGATTAGGCTTTAATATATCTAGAACCATAAAACTCTTGTACTCTTTTATTATTAGGATCAGTATCCCAAATGTACCTCAAAAGAGATAGAGGTCTGATAAAGACAGACATTTTTGGGGGGCTTTTGCCTTTATTTAAACGGATAGGACAGAGATAAAATTGGGTAGGCCGAGAGAGGGGTGGGACCAGAAAGGATCTAAGGGCGGTTCAACACCTAAACCACCGCGCTAGCACTTCCCCACATCTCTGAATAAAATTGCTAGTAAGTTACGACAGCTTCATATCAAAAAAACAAACTAACGATCAACTTGACACCAGTCTTTATAACTCAACGAAAAGTCATTCAAACGAAAAGAAAGTAAGCATAACCACCAGCAGCGCAACCGTTCATGCAAATGTCTTTAAAATGTCCTTTCACCAGCAATCCTAATGGGACATTTCAAATAGTTCCGATTCCAAATAGGTGGTAATAACACCGATGGTGCTATGGAGAAAGTTAAGCTCATAGCCCATAAGCTCTCCCGAGTGAAAACCTGGACATGAGCCTGGACTAAACTACTGCTAAAACCACCAGCGGTATTAATAACAAACTATTAACCTGAATGTGCACCATGAAATAGAGTTACTTTAATAATCCATTTTCACCTCGTTTTTTTTATCCAGCAAAGTGTTGAATAATTGCATGTAATAGGTGGTATGAATGAAATGAAAAGAGCTAGTTATTCACCCTGCTACTCTTTAGGTGGACTTTGTGCTTTAGCTTTTAGAACTTCACTTATTTCCTGGTTTGGGCCATAGACAACAAACACACTTTGGCACAATGCAGCCTTTACTGTTTATGTGTGGTTGCTGTCAGATGAGTAGACAAAAAATGTTTATGTTGGCACTGTGGGGATGAGCCGGAGCCAATGCCCACAGGGCTGCGTTTCAGCTGTCACTTTTGCATGAACATATCGTGCTTCTCTAACAGCTGGCTAAACTTACTGAATTAGTTTAACCATCTGGTGAAGTATACATTAAGTCCATTTTGTGATCTTCAATACCCGCTTATTCTCTAATTCTGGGTCACAGGGATCTGCCGGAGTCTATCCCAGCCGTTTCTGAAAGGGCGAATGGCAGGAGGGGTACACCCTGGACCAGTCCATGACAGGACCACATGCTTACACTCACTTCTATGGGCAATTTAGAATCCCCAATCAACCTAACATACATATTTTTGGACTGTGAAGGAAGCCGGAGTAAATCCATGCAAGCACATAGGTGAGAACATGCAAACTCCACACAGAAAACCCCCTGCCTGGGAATGAGTGAATCGGTGCTGTGAAGCAACATTGCTAATCACTAAGCCACCATGCTGCCTTAACAAGAGTTGTCAAATGTAATATAAAAGTAAGAGAATAGACCAAAATATAAGTGAATAATAAGATGATGGGATGTTTTATGATTCCAAACGCAAATGGACAATATTGCCAAAACCTTTTTTTTTCTCCCAAACTTAAAGACAATCTACCTGTTCACATGAAGGTCCCTGGAGAAATTGTTTGCAAGTTAAAGTGAAAGAAATCAAGTGTCCTGCACGGAGACCTGACCTAAACCCCACTGCGATAAACCGAAATGCCAACTGCACCCCAGGCCTCCGTACCTGACATTAGTATATGTCCCTTGCGTATGTTGAACAGACAAATGGAATATGATTTTCAACATAGGGGTGTGATGGTCTGGTGTGCTCCCAATCAAAAATAGATGAAAAAAATAAAAACTCTAGATAGATGAATCCTCTTTCTGAATTGAACAAAAAAAAAGAAATCCTTGTCCTCATTTTCTAGCCCAGCCCAATAGCATTTGTCTGCATTAAAGGGAGTTCATTACGGCAGCTGCCTGCTCCAGACTCCAGCATTATTACTCAGGTTTCATCGCCGTGGTGCCTTAGTTTCTATCGGCTTGAGTCCTGTGCTTTCATGAATAATTTGTGCCAAAAGAACCTATAAACCCTGTCCAATTTTTAGTTTAACCGACTCCCTGTTGTTTATGCAGGGAAAAGAAAATGAATGACAAAAGGTGAAACAGGGCAGACAAAATAATAAATGACACAGATAAACAGGAGTGTGTTAAGATGGCTGGTATTGTGTGATCTGTGGGAGGCCTAATTTAGAGCGTCCTGTCACTCTGTGCGGTCCCTGCTGCATTTAAGTGCCTACAGAATGATGTCCCAAACAGGCCAGCTACCCGAATGATGCAAAGAATAACTGGTAGCAACACATACTGGGGCTTTGTTGAAGCCAGAGGTATGCGTCCACATAGTGCGTGGCTGGAAGTTGGCAAAGTGCCAGTGCCTCACACAGTGACCATGTGTTCGGAGGTCTGCTGCCTCTCTTCTCCTGCTGAATCTATCTACGTCAGCGAGGCCACAAATAGCCGCACTGAGGACCTCCTTGTATT
Organism: Bagarius yarrelli; assembly: GCA_005784505.1. Classification (NCBI taxonomy): domain Eukaryota; kingdom Metazoa; phylum Chordata; class Actinopteri; order Siluriformes; family Sisoridae; genus Bagarius; species Bagarius yarrelli. Next base: position 1,463,759 of record VCAZ01000020.1, read on the forward strand.
GAATACAAAACATGATAAAATGACCATATTAACCTTTGTGAACCTTTTAAAAATCTGATTTAACAACGTTTTAGAATTGATGAATCTTTAATTGCTCATGTTTCCCTTTTTTGGGAGAAAATTAATGACTACTTTTGTAAACGTCTTTAAACGTTCAATAATAAATACGAACTTAAGGTGTGTCAATCAGACTTATAAACACTGAACAAAATTTAAATGGTTTGATTTTTTTGCCACTGAGTCTCTGTTCAACTTTTGTCTATCGTAAAAAAATTTAAATGGGTTGGATTTTTTTTGCTCTTTAGCTGCCAGTCTCTGTTCAGGTCTTCTGTTGTAATATGTAGCTCTAGTATCACTAGCAAAGTGTCAAATGGAGCCATTGAAATCCAAAATAAATGTTCTCTCAGTATTAGTACTACTAGCCTTTTGCTTAAAAGAAATCACATCAGCCAATGATTTGTATAAAGTTTTAACAGAATCATCAGCCAATCAAATGGCATGTTCAGCCCTGGCAGCCCGCCCTCCCGGGTCTAGCGATGTCCTCAGTGCTACCACCCCCCCAGCATTTGTCTGGAAGGTATAAAAGTGAAACTCAATAGAAAGTAAATGCGGCAACAGTTTTGCCGGCAACGCTACATCGGATCATTTATAGGCGCCAAACCTTAAAAATGAATACCACTCCCTAACTGGTATTAATGCAACAGGGCAACAAAGGTTCCAACGGTACTATTTTAAAAGTTGTGGCTATGAGCGCCAGACCTCAACAAAGGTTTTGTGGGCTAAAAATGGAATACCTACTCCCTAATGGTATGGCTATTAACAAGGTCAACAAAGGTTTTGCACCAAGCAGAACAAACTATTTTGCTGGCCATTTTAAAAGTTAAAGTGGCTTAGTAAAAAGGACAAGGAATAATTCTGCTAGGCTTTGACAGTTTTTAACGGCTACCAAGCAGAACAAACTTTTGGCAGCTTCTAATCCCGGCGCTTTAATCATCAGCAGTCTAATCCCCGAAGCCATCATCACATGTTAGTCGCGTATATATATACGTTATATATAGTTACTGTGTTAACAGGGATGGGTAAGTTGTGTGTATGTGGTTTACAGTTGCTTACCTAAGCCCACGGTACACCACTTGACTTGATACTTCTTAAACTAGACATGAAACTTAAACAGTGACTAAGCACGTTTAACAAGACTTGTCTACAATGACTAATTTGACTGCAATGATACACCAACATGAACTAATAACCATGAACATAAAACAAACAAACATGAAGCATAAACACGACACAAAAAACAAGAAACATGAACTTTACACAATGTCAACATGCATGATTTCATGCTTTATTGCATATTTTCATATAGATTACTTTACATTATGTTTTGGGTTTATTGTCTACCAATTGTATTTGTATCTGCCACAGGGACATACATAGAAATTATATTTACAGTATTTAGCAGACACCTTCATCCAGAGACATTTTTATCTCTTTTCTACAACTGAGCCAATGAGGGTTGAGGGTCTTGCTCAATGGCCCAGCAGTGGTAGTTTGTCAATGCTGAGAATCAAACCCAGTTGGTAGTCTATCGCTTTAACCACTATGCTACCACTTCCTTACACAACCGACTATTCCCTGACACAACCTACCATTTTTCATTTACACTGCTGAGCTACATGGGACCCATTTCTCCCCTAGATTTACAATTATTAATGCCTAAATCATTAGAAAAGTGATGGTCCCGGCTCTGGCCTCAGGTGCAGAATCAGTCTCTCTCTGCAATTTAAGACTGGAATTCTGGAACTTTGCCTCTGATTGCCAATCTGCCTCTGTAACTGATCCATAATGCAGCTTAGTGATTTGTGTTCAACTTTCTTATAGTAAATTCTCCCACATCACTTTATTGCTGTGCTTCCCTTACTGTCTCCCTGCACCACATTTAAAACACTAATGCATGCCTATACAGCCAAAGACAGATTAACACAGACTGACCTCAAAGCACTTATCACAGCCCACGTTGCACACTTCACGCTCCTCAGATCCTCCGGCAATGCTTGACTGACCCCACCATCTCTCTACGGACGGCTTGCAACAAGACTCTACTTTGTTCTGGCACCTAGGTGGTGGACCGAAACGTCTTCTAGATGTCTAAATGGTTGAGTCACCGGTTGGCTTCAAACCACATCCAAAGACCTACCACTTTTTTGAAGTATTAAAAAACCTAAAAAAACCCACTGTGCTGTGGGTGGAGATTCTCGCTATGTTACCTGCTAGATTAACTTTCCAGCAGACGTTATGAGATTGATGGAGTCCTTGTAGGCCCTGTGACCCAGTAAACCAGTATCAGGATGTATTTGTAAATAAAAGCCCAATGCAGGACACACAAGTGTCCTTTATTTTCACTACATTGTAGTGTTGGGTTTTCCTCTAGCTGTCGAAGCCCCTGACAGAGACATGAATGCAGATGCAGGTGTAGTTAAGGCAGCTTTAATGAGCACCCAACAACAAATCCAAAACAGCAGGCAAGTTAAAGGTCAGAAAAAAAAGCACATAAAAGGATTTGCTTTGCAGGTAACAGGAGAACGTGTGAGACTATATACCTGAAAGTAGGTCAAGTGAACTAAGCATGTGAATTTGTGCTGAACTGTGAGTCTTTTGTGTGGTTGAATTGAATCTAGGTGTTCACGTAGTAGCTCAGTGATTATAAACATGTTAGTGGGGGAGTGTTTTAGGGAATGTAGAGCATGGCGGCCATGTTTGTGGGCCACAGTATATGCTATGAAATGAAGTTTGCAAATTGCTGTGCCATGACCATAGCAACCTACCGGCAAATACCCAATAACCTGAGTCTTAAAAGCTACATATTGTAGGTTTAACACGCTTAAATTTGAAATGGGCTTGATATCTTTGGTATTTTTAGCATGTAGATCAGTTTTTTTCATCATTTAGAGTCAGCGTACAAGCGAAAGCCAAAATCCAGATTTGCTAACCATTACTATAGCCTATTGTATGTTGGTTTCACTGTTTGGTGTGTGTGTGTGTCTATACCTTATACATTCTACCAGAATCTTTTCAGGATCGATGGGTTTAAGGTAATTGTTGGTCTTCTGTTTTAAAATGCAGCTCCAGTATCGCTAGCGAAATATCAAACGAAGCCACTGACGTGCTAAAATAAACTTTGATTCTAAGAGGGATTTTTCGGATAATGAATACGAATTAAAAACGCACATGAAATTGTGGACCATGGCAGCCATGTTTGTGGGCCACAATACAATCAAGTTAAATATAGCAAATTACCAGCAAATACTTATAAATGCTACTTAACAGACTAGTATTTATATAATGTTTATGCTTAATTTGCATAATATTTAAAAATTAATTGCTTCCTCGTTTGTTCCTATTTTCATTTAGCTAATTTAAATATAAAGGGATGAACTCAGAGAACATTTTCTGAATTGTTTATTCAGTGAATAGAAAATGTGAACCATCAAAGTTGAACGTTAACCAACTTGCTTGTCATAGATGAGGAAGTAACATGCTGGAGTTAGACAGCCTCTCGTCACGCTGGTTCTTCCCTAAGGCCATGCCAGGTTAACTTTTGTGAACCAGTCGCTAAGTCTTTGCCTTTTTTATTTACACTCCAGTGCCTGAGTGAAAGCGTTTGTACAGCTTCTATTCCCTTTGCTTCACGCCTGCAAAAATGTCTTAAACCTCTCTCAGCCGGCACTCTTCAGCACTGCTGCTGCCCACGCCACTTCATACCACTGATACAATCTCATTAAGTAAACGTTTGTTCGGGAGGGCTTTTTAATCCTAAATCCAAAGTGATCTTCAGTGTGTCATATAATGTGAGGATATGACGGAATATATCGAAACATTTACGCCGTTTGGTAGACGCCCTCATCCAGAGCGACTTCAGCTCTGCCACTTGTCTCTTTCTCAGCGCCACTTTCTCTAAACCATGCATCATAGCTGGTCTCACCACTGTCCTAGCACACATCACTCCTAACACGTTTCTCCACCAATTCCAACCAGCCTGTACTCGCTCCTTGACCTCTTCTATACACTCTCCATCGTCCCAAAAGCAAAAGATGAATATTAGCCCTTAGATATAATAAGATTTGTTTTAGGATGTTTAATGGGTGGAAAATAAACGCAATGAGAGTTAAGATATTCTTAATAGAAGCAAGGATCATTTTTAATTGGTTATAAAATAAAATAACAACAATGGGACATTTATGTTAACAGTTGGCTCGAATTATTTGCACGACTAACCTACAATCAGTACTAGGTGAAGACATACTGCAGAAACTGAGTATTTTTTTTTTTTACTGAAGACTGGAAAAAGTCTTCTTTTCCATTGCTATGTTCACTCACTTTGTTCGTAGAATTTTCTGACACTGGTCTCTTGAGATTTTACCAAGTTTGAGTCCTTCACTAAATTATTTTATTTTAATCATTTAAGCACTGTGAGGGGACCCCGCAGGTGCAAACTTGGTGCAGTAACAATTTTCTGTATGGTGCTTGCTAGCATGATAAAATTCAACTGTTAGAAAAAAACATTCTTAAAGGTCTTTTGATTTGTTAAAAAAATATTGAAAAGTATAATTTTTTTATAGTTATTTTTCATAACACAGGACCAACTCAGCTCGTGGATACCACGTATCTCAGGTAAGTAGAAACAAAATACAATTATGAACGCAAGTGATGTAGTTAGGGATAAAAAACAGAATTTTTTAGTAAAAGTGAAAAGGGTAATCCGGAGGCGACTGTGGGAAGGAAAAACTCCCTGGGGTAAAGTAGGAAGAAACCAGACTCAAGAGGGAACCCATCCTCATCTGGGTGACACCGCATGTTATTGTTAATTATAACACTTTAGGTTTGTGATCTGGGTTTGGGCAATATTTTTGTGGAGCCAAATAGGGGCCCAGCGGTGGCAACCTGGTAGTTCTGGGAATCAAACCCTAATATTCCAATTAGCAGTCCAACACCTCAACCACTGATCTATAACAGTGTTAAGCTGTGGATCTCTTGTACAATAATAGATGTGTTCACACTAACTGTAAATATAATTACGCAAATTATTTAGTAGATAAAAAGTCAATGCAAAGACATAAATGAAGGCGAATTTCAATGCAATATTTGCCTTAATTAAGTTGTTACACAAACCAATCAGCAAAAAACTTTAGCAACTTTAGCAACATAAGCATTATTGTAGCTACGTACGGACACGCCGATATTTATTTTTTATGAATAAAAACAATACGCGAAAAACTTTGAGCGTGTTTTCTACGCACATATTATTATTATTATGCAACGGAATCCCAGCCGTTTTAATACATTGGTTTAGAGGTAATGGAAGCACAAAAAACAAATCAGACACACCCTATTACAGGACTGGATGTCAGGCAAAACATAAACAAAGCTCCAACTCACCTCAGTCTCATGAAGAGAATAAAGGCAACCAGCAGAGCTCCAAGAGAGATGCAGTGACCAAGGTAGTTAATAATCACTGCAATTTGGTAGTGCAGCTTGCTCTTTTTCTGAAGAATGAAAACAAAAAGTAAAAAATTAGACACATAGCACATCACTTCATACAAGTGCAAGCCAAGTGCAAGGAAATGTACAACCCACAGCAACAAGTCTTCAATGTTCTTAACATGATCCGAATTTCAATTTTATCTTTCAACCAATTAGATAACTTTCATCAAACAAACGGCAGCATCTATTCCCGCTATCCTCTCAGTTAGTACAACGAGTTCTAAGTCTTTCTTACTAACAGCATAATAAGATATCTAGTGTCACTCCTGAAAAGTTGACCCTTTGGTGTGGCTCAATATTGATTTTAAATTTATATATATATAACTAATATATAACTAACTAGTAAAAAAATATATATATATCTATATATAGATATATATATAAGAAAACAAGTTATATATATAAAGAGCAACCAGTTTTAAAATCCCAACCATAAATGTGTTTATTATGAGTCAGCATCAAAATTGGGATCAAAAATATTTCTGAAATTAAACCAGTTTTAATCTGGGGTTTATTTTCTGATGTTAGTTATGGAGACTTATTTATGCAAGACATTTGTAATAAAGCAGTAATGCACAGTCACAGCCATTTTCTAAATGTACATGCATCAGTAGTCATAGAGGTCATGCAGTCCACTATAAGATGTTTAGTATATATATACTGTAAGTATAAGAACAATAAAAAAATAAAGATGAGTAGCTATTAAAGAATTACTTATAATTTACTATAGCTACATTACTTAAAAAAGTGGTAGTGCAGCAGTTAAGGTGTTGGACTGCTAATTGGAAGATTGGAGTTCGGTTCCCAGCATGACCAATTTACCACTGTTGGACCCTTAAACAAGGCCCTAAACCCCCCATTGCTTAGTGTATGAAAGAAAGAAATGTAAGTCAGTCTGGAAAAGGGCGTCTGCCAAATACCATATATGTAAATGTTAATGTACTTACTATTACTGCATAACATGCAATGCATATTACATGCATATTACTACGTAACAGGTTTAGGAGGCATTTTCGGAGATAAAAAAAAAAAATCCTTAGAAATTATCACCAACTGAAAATCATTTTATACACATCATTTTACATTTTAATAAAACTGAAAACTATTTTTAGCCAATTTGTGATTTAGAACCAGAATTATGCGCTTTCCATTATCTTTCCATTATAATGACTACCTATTTTGTTGTATGATTGTGCCCTAAACACACAACAAGATAAAGAATTTATATATCCTATTAAAATATCCTAACAGATAATGCACAGGATGGAGCCTTGCATGGTCTTACGTCAGAGACCAACATGCGATGATCAGCATCCTCTATTATTTGGGCTCGATTTAATGTGAAATGCATCTCACTGAGTTCTAAAAAAGTGCACTTTGTAAAAGCTTTTGTGTCCTTTAAAATGAACTCCCTTCTTATCTGCCCTGTGTTCCTGTGCAAATAATGTACCTGGATCTGGGCGAGCATATGCCGATCACATAACGAGCAGGTTTGCATGTGCGTGTGGGGGACACAGGGGCCAAAGCCCCCTCCAAGGCTGTGAACTCCTGCTGCACAAATATGTCACCAGTTTCCTGTGGCTCTTGCAAAATTCAGAACCCTGAGGTGGGTCCTGTTGGTGTTTTTTTAGAGAGTGTGTGGTAGTGTATAGGAACAATCAAAAGCTGCCTTTCTGTATGGTCAACTAGTTGTCGACTTTTAGATACAAAAATAGAAGTTTAGAAAATAAAATGAACAGCTAAAGTAAGCAAAAAATGTAATAAAAACTGCCTAAGGGCAATTACAGATCATTTATTTCCCAGTATAAATTTTTGCTGTTAGGTCCAAGGGGTGCTACCCATTTCAAATCAAGACCCATTTGGAAAAGCAGAAAACAGGTGCACTCCAGAGATTATACAGGCTGCAGGGACATGGTACACTACATGTACAACACTACATGGCCTAATCGCACCCAATCTGATGTACTTGTTGGACATCTTTATCCATAATCATTGGTGCAAATTTGCAGCTTGATCCATTTGAAAAGGGTTCCACTAGATTTAAGAGCAATTCAGCAACAACAGCAATCATGTGATCTGCCACTAATTACAGGTTTCATTTTTTTTTTATTATTAAAGTTAAGGTCAGAGTCAGAGCTTCATGCAGGAAACCTAAGTTCTTCAACGCCACCCTTGGAAAACCTTATGTCTTATGACACTTGCTTTGTTTACGGGAAAATTATCATTAAATAACTTGTTCTACTTGTAAATTCAAGGTAATGTATGATTTTTCCGACAAGATAATTTACATTTAAATTTACAGCATTTGGCAGATGCCCTTATCCAGAGTGACTTACATCATTCTCTGTAATACAGCTGAGCAATAAGGGGTTAAGGGCTTTGCTCTAGGGACCAGCAGTGGTAGCTGGGTGATGCTGAGAGTCAAACCCTGGTCCTTAAATTAGCAGTCCAACACCTTAACCACTGCGGTAACCCTTCCCCATTCCTCCATATGGTAAAGGTTCGACATATTAATTTAAAGCAAAGCATACAAACAAAAACAATCTAACAGAAAAAAATTCCAGACTTCATCCAGTTTCCAGTTTGGGTTCCAATACTGACAGTGTCACACCCTTAATATAAAGCACAATAATACAAGTTAGATCTTCTAGGAAGATTCTTAGTGGAAATATGCAAACCTAAATAGCATTGTGTGCAAATTCCTGCTTGGGAAAAACACTTTTTTATGCCAGGAAGCCGGATAGAAAAGACACTTATTAGAGACGGAGACGTCCTGCATCAAATTTTTACAAATACATAATATGTCCTTTTTTCTTACAGACAAGTAAAGCCTAAGGCAAAGATTAAACGTGTGGGTGAGTCGCTGGAAAGCTGCTGTTTGAAATAGGAGAACACATGACTCTGACTCTGACATGAAGCGGTAGAATTAAAGACACGATAAATGCCCAGTCAGTGCATTTCAATTTCATTGTCAGCGTTTAAAGACATGCTGAAAGATTGGAAAATGGTGAATCTGTCGTTGATGTAAGCATGTCCACACACAGGGTAAAGGAGGCAATAAAACTCCAACATACCAGTATAGTAAAAACCCTTCTTTTTCTTCATATAACCCTGCTTGTTAGTAAGAATTTATCAAGCCACAAGGTCATGGAGTGGATTAAAGTTCTTACCTAAGTCCATAACACTGGGGTCTAAAAAAAAAGAGGCATTTTTATCAGTAGCCCCAGAGCCTTTCTCCGCTCATACAACTAAAATGCTCTTTTTTCGGATATGATATAAACTTTTTCTAATATCACGTATGCCAGCATTTGCCACTGGAGCAGATTTCCGTCGTATTAATCTTAAAAGTAATATTTTGAGGCATACAATAATAAAACCTGGGAAGAAATATCAAGGTTCCACACAAATTAGCCGATAGAATATCATTTCCAAAATAATCTAATCATAAAAATTGTAAAAATATTCATAAGTTTTTACCCTCAGTGCTTTAAAACTAATTCTGGTGGAATCAATTGCTATTAGAAGACACATGATTGGTTGAATGGACATTTAGAAAACCAGCCAATGAAATGAACTAAATTGAAATGCATACATCTGTTGGAGATGAGAAAATCGGTTAAAATACACGATTCTTTTATATGCCTTAAGTTTCACAAATCCTTCTGCTCATTCAAGTTATCTTGATGCTAAGAACAACGTAGATTAAAATACAAACTAAAGATTACACCATTTAGTTAGCTACTAACTGTAGGAACAAGTAGCTGACTGAGTTGTTTGGGAAACGTTTTGCAGAAACATAAGAGACTCACAATCTCGGGTACTGATTCATATGATTCATCTGAATCTTAGGATTCAGCAGATGCGTCAGATTTCTAACCCTAAAATAAACAGCCAGATCCGAGGGAATCAGTGTTCTTGAGTCCAATGATTCAGTGGAACCTAAGGATTTGTTGAGTGTCCTCTAAAGGAAGGACCATAGGAAAAAAAAAGTCAGAATCCCCGACTGACTCAAATGACTTAAAGGACTTATGATTCATGAGGATTCAAATCTGTAATCCATCTCTAGCTTTAATTAAGTTACATTGGTGCACATCGAATTTTTAACATTCATCAAGGTTTTTTCATGTATTTTTTACATTTTATTTAATTTATCTGGAATTAAAGAATATAAAATCAAACGTCACGCCCCGGCTGAGGATCTATATTATTTATGAACTAAATTCATAATGTAATTAATTTAATTTAGAAACTTCAATAAAACTTACTTGATCAGTCGTTAAATCCCATTTTGATGAGAAACGTTATTTTTTTTTGTAAATAACGAGTTATGTAATTCTCCTAAATCAATTTTAATGTGTAGTCCACCTTGTTGCTTCGAAAGTGCTACGTGACCTCATAGGGAACACACACATTTCTGAAAGCCTCCAGCGCTGGTAAATGATCATATCTAATCTAAGAGTATCAGGAAGTCCAGGGACCAATTGCAACAAATCCGGAAAAAGTTCTGGAAAAGTCATGGTTTGGTTTTTAAAAAAAAAAAACCCTGAACATCCTGTGGTGCACTAATGAATCCATTATAACGAAATAGAAACAATATGACATGAGGAGAGAAGAGATGAAGAGATTGTCCACCAAATTTCAATAACCATGTAAAAGAAGAGATTCATCCAAATAGCTAAATGTAAATGAACTGGAAAGATGCTCAGCTCAGAGCTTTTTTATAGGGCCAACTTATTATAGGCTATTTTATATATATATATATATATATATATATATATATATAATATATATATATATATATATATATATGATTAACTATTTTGTGAATGTCTTCTCACTTGCATAAAGTGGTAGTCAGGGCTGGGAAATGTATGTTCCATAAGTTATGTTAAGTTGTTTTGCTTTTTCCCCAGCTACCCCTGCCCTACCCACAGCAGATTACCGGTTCAAATGTATTCAGTCAATCAGAGATTTTCCCCCACTCCACCCTCATCTAAAATGGTATCTTCCAGCGTCCGATTGGCTGAACACACCTTAACCAGGTAATCTGCAGTGGGCGCGGAATGGGTAGCTGGAAAACAACTGAAACAAAGGAACTTATGACACGTGGGTTGTTCAGTTCTTGTGGTGGTCAGTGGTAGGAGTCTTAAACTTCTGATTGAAGTTTTAATCCTAAAACGGCTAAGATGCTACTGTCCGAGTTGTGTAAATTAAAAGTTACTCTGGATAATTGGGAGGAAGGAGTCGCAGGCGAGAAATCAATATTGCAGTATCAATATCGGGTTTATTAGTTCAACAAAGCTGTCAGGAAACAGACAGAAGTCAGCAACAGGTAATCAGAAATAAACCAGGCAAACAAATCCAAAACACTGGGCAAGATCTCAAAACCAAGGAACGAGCTAAAATCAAAAACAGGTAAGTCAGACAGAAAGAACAAATGCTTAGTAAGTCTCATGCTAGAACAATACTTTGTAATGTGCCTAGCTAGCGGCTAGCTTAAACCGAAAGTGACACGGGAATTACTGCGAAGGTGCTAGTACTGCAAAATGCATTTAATAAAATAAGGGCTTTACGAATTTGTAGCATTTTACAATTATGTCTGTTTTTATCCACCCTAGTAGAGGACATACATTTATTGAAAAATGCCCCCAACATTAAATATGGTTATATTTTCTCCACACAAATGATAAAGTGTATGGTGATATCGAACCCAGTTCTACCCTCAGATGCCCCAAATGCTGTTTCCTTTTTTTTTTTCTTACACTTTTAAGATGTTATTCTTAATTACTACTGTATAATTCGTCCAATCAATTCCTGACTTATTTTGTATTAGGCTATAAATAAAAAAGAAAATAATTTATTTGTTTGTACAGATTGGAAATGTCTGATATGGACATAATTAGACCTAATAAACCGGAATTAAAATGTATTGAAATGAATAAATGGTTTCGGATAAAAGCATCTTTTACATTCATAAAATGTAAATGTGAAAATTGAAGACATACAGTTAAGTATGTGAATCTGTTATTGTGGACAAACGGGAGATGGACATAGACCTTTATTTTTATTCGCTGTAAAATGTTACATGAAGCAAACAACTGAAAGTAGATTCTCTGGTTAAAAAATTAATTTTAGCTGCAAAATGTTTTGGTCATTTTGCTGGTTTTCCTAAAACTAATCAATCATAACCAAATTGACTGATATTGTTTAAAGTCTGAGGACCCCCAAACCCTGACATCCTTGCTATAGGTTCCAAATCAACTACATCGATTTTTTTTATCACCATATAACCTTTTTTTCCTACAGGAAACAGAAACGGTACCTGTTGACAAGGTATAAGTCATAAGAGGCGTGTCATAAGAAAGACTTTTACTATTATTTTACGAGAAGTAACTTTAGACGTAATAAACTAGCTTAGCGGGCTAATAGATACTAGATCGCTAAGACATCGCTACACTTCTTTTGTGCAGAAGCCATGTGAGGGGCCTCTTCTCTCTGCAAGCAACCATATTAATTATTAAATCTCCAGTCCAGCAGGAAACAGATGGCAGACATCACTGGTGGCCGCTTCTGTCTGTTTGGCATTTTGTGTTTGTGTATGGCTTTGTGTGTAAAAATGAAGTGTGTGTAATGAGTACTGATCGTCCTGGGAGAACTGTGTGCCAATATTAACAGACTAAGTTGTACTTCATATCAAATAAACAGCTTTTGTTTATCTTTCATGCAAAAAAATCAATATGGGTTATTGTTCCTCTCTTTTATACAACTGAGCAATCGGACTAAAGGGCCTTGGTCAGGGGCCCAACAGTGGCAACTTGGTGGCGCTGGGAAGTGAACCCCAAGCTTCCAATTAGCAGGCCAACACCACTTCTACTTTACTACATGTTTCCAAGTTCCTACTACTGGTGGCCCTAGTAATAATTTTCATCAGTTGTCACAACAACAAGCATTAAAACATAAGAACAAATGAGTTTTTTTGCCAATAAAAAATATATAAAGGGAGTTTATATTGGAATTTTTACATTAAATTTACGAGTGTATACACATTATACATATTAGCTAATTAAGAAGGTTAGCTAATTCTGGTTTTCTAATGGAGGATTTGATTCCATAATCAATATTGTACATACAGTAATTTAATACTGCAAAATTCCCAAGTATTTGGCCAGTATAGTATGATATATTTTTTTTTCCTAGGTAGAAAACAGTTTTTAGAATAAGTTTTAATCTTTCCTTTTTTATTATGTGATTATTCACCTCTGTGTGAGTTTATCAAATAGAGTCTTATGTTGGGTATGTAGCACAATTTCCTCCCTTAGACAATCCTAGGTAACGTCCTGATTATCTTGGCGGTTCTAAAGGCAGTTATCTGGCAAACCTGGCGGTTATCTTGACGGTTTCCTGTGATGTGAGATCTGTTAAGTGTGACTGAATCTGCTCGGAAAAACGGCGGCGGCACCCTGATCTAGACTCTATAGAAGCAAAACGGTTAAATCCAGGATTTTTGTCCTTATTTGGTCTCTTACATTATAAATTTAAAAAATCTTTTAGTTTGTATTCAGCTTTAGTAGCAGTCGTCTTTTATTCACTTTTCATTATTTTGTGTTAATAACACTGAAACAGTGATTCATGAAGAGAAAAATGCTCTTCACACATTTGTGCGTTTTTCAACACATAAAAGCATTTTTTTAATCTGATTATTATGTGCTTTAAATCTGAGATATTTACTTATTCATTCTTCTTCTATACCCGCTTATTTCCTAATTCGGGGTCACAGGGATCTGCTGGAGTCTATCCCAGCCGTCTCTGAAAGGGCGAACGGCAGGAGGGGGACACCCTGGACAGGACGCCAGTCCATCACAGGGCCACAAACACACACTCACTTCTATGGGCAATTTAGAATCACCAATCAATCTAACATACATGTTTTTGACTGTGGGAGAAAACCGGATTAAACCCATGCAAGCACAGGGACACCTTACAAACCCCACACAGAAAGACCCCTGCCTGGGAATCGAACCACGGTGCTGCCCCTGAGATATTCACTTAAATAAAAAAAGATGATGCATGTAGAAGGAGAGGTTTTCTAGTGGATTTTTTTTTGAAAGACGAAACAGTCAAAAATAACCTAGACAAGATATTCTTCCGGGACAAGCTGGAACACAGCCATGTAATCAGTTCACTCATTTTGGTAGAAAAGAAAGATTTCCAAATATTGCTTTGCTCTGGTGAATCTATAACACACCGAGATATTACATGTTGGATTTATTGCTTTTTTCCCCTCTCTCTGTATGCCAGCAAACACACCATCAGCTCTCAGGCCAAAGTCTGGACAGAAATCTGTATTTTCTGACTCACACAACAAAAGCATTTTTAAACGAAACTCTTTGCTTTGGATTAGAATCTTTTATTAATAAAATCATATAAATCATAGATGAACAAACTAGATGACAAATTTACTTAATATGTTTAATTCAGTTTTGTTTGTTAGGGTACAGATTTGAACAATACACAGTTTACAGAGTATAATAGAAATATATACATTTTATTTGCATTTATTTCTATCTATCTATCTATCTATCTATCTATCTATCTATCTATCTATCTATCTATCTATCTATCTATCTATCTGTCTGTCTGTCTATCTATCTGCTATCTGTCTGTCTGTCTGTCTATCTATCTATCTATCTGTCTGTATGCTGTCTGTCTGTCTGTCTGTCTATCTAAATTATTTAATTTAATTTAATATTTGATTTGACTCATTTATAATTATTTTTTATTTTATTTTATTCTATTTGTTTCTGTATATTTTGATTTATTTTAATTATAATTTTAATAATTCTTTTCTATTTTTATTTTATATGTTCTGTTTATAATCATGTATGTGACAATTAAAATCTGAATTTGAAAATTTGTGTATTTATGGTGTAATATTTCAATTTATTGTCTTAATTATTCATTTACAGCATTTGGCAGACGCCCTTATCCAGAGCGACTTACATTTGTATCTTATTTATACAACCGAGCAATTGGGGGTTAAGGGCCTCGGTCAGGGGGCCCAACAGTGGTGCCTTGGTGGAGCTGGGAATCGAACCTACAGTCTTTGGGTTGGTATCTGCCAACACCTTAACCATGAGCCACCCCTGTATCTACTCAACTATTCACACTGTGTCTACTTGTATTAAGTAGCCATTGTATGGTTTTGGTTATATTAATGCTGAAATATAGAAACATTTAAAGGGTTCACATATGAGCAAGCGTCTTTGTTTGGTCAATCAACGGTCCTACTTAGCATTTTAGCTTGATGCGGAGTTGGCAAAAATCAGATAATTGAAGCAAGGGAGTAAAGGATTCTGCATCTGTGCTCCATCTTTGTTGCTCTCTAATATGCCAGCTGTGACTAAGACCTCCTTTAGATGATTTTATTGCAATGTGAGCCACTCTGGCCTGCACAGTTCACTGCTATTTCTAATCAAACATTACTGACTCACCTAATAAGGTGCCTAATACGCTAAATTACAGAGGAATTGAATCAGCCACAATATGGATAGAGAATAAAGTGTAGAGTGGATTTATGACAGAACACAGAATTCCCATCACCGGTGAAGCTCAAATTTAAAAAGGTTCATCGAAATAGTGTTCAGAAACCAGAATGCAAATGTGGATTAGCCAAGAGGTAGCTTAGCATTGTTAGGGTTTAGGGGCATTTTTTTGAAGTAGTGTAAAACAACTGATTAAAAACACACCAGAACAAAATTTAAAAAAAACCCAACCAAATATAGTTTATCATATGCTAGAGTAGGTGAACAAACTTCTCCTTTTTTACATTTACAGCATTTGGCGGACGCCCTTATCCAGAGCGACTTACATTTGTCTTCTTAATACAGCTTAGCAATAAGGGGTTAAAGGCCTTGCTCAGGGGGACAAGCAGTGGCAAAAACCACGATCTTAAATTAACAGTCCACCACCTTAACCACTGCACTACCACTTCCCCACTTTTCTATAACACTACTCTAAATGGCTAAAAGACAAATAACCGGTTTCTATTAATGTGCATGTCTGGTACATTAGGGTTTCTATAGTAACCGTTAGGAGTTAAATGCTAAACACACAAGAAGAATGTATTACTAAACTATGATTGTACACCTGTAGGTGCTCGTCGACCATCCCATAATAAGCTCCACTCTTCTGGAAAACCTTTTCACTAGATTTTGCAGCGTAGCTTTGATGATGTGCCCATTCTTCCACGGGGGCATTCGTGAGACTAAGCAGTGCAATTGGAAGCAGTTGTCTGGAAAAAGTTCTAGTTTAACTCAGAGGTATTCAATGAGGTTGAGCTTTGAGAACATTTGAGCCTTCGTAGAGTGTTTGGAGCATGTGCTGGAGCAGGTTTGGAATTATTAGCTTCAGTGTAGGGAAATTTTTAGCTTACAAGGACATTTAATACAGTCGTGTGCTCCAAACTCAAATGGCAGTTTGGGGGAAGAACCACATCTCGTTTTTTTAACCTAGCTTACACATAACATACTTTTTTACACAACATTTTTATTATTTAAATCAGTTAAAGGTTTGTTAAGCTACAGTAATCAGGTCATTTAATAGCAGACAACATATTTGTCTTTTGTAGGTAGAATAACATCTACACTAACGTATGTCTGTTTCTTTCGTATTCTGAGCTCACTGTCGCTACCAGATCCAGTCTGTATCCAGCCCAGTTAAAGGTTCAGCACTTAGAGACACTAAGCCCCAGAGGCAGATTCCTGGTGAATACCTTGTCTTCTAGATGGCAATCCAGAAAAGACCACGGAAGCTTTGCTGCAGTATAGAATAACCTGCTGGTTTGTCTGATCAGAGGAGAACTTGCCCCTCCTGACTTAACCTGGTTTCTTCAAAGGTTTATTTCTCCATTTTGACAAGCAATGACGTTTTGGTTCCTTGCTGCTGTCGCCTCCGGCTTGCTTAATTTACAGATACTAATTAAACTAAACAGTTTCAAGTAAGTTTTCACTGTTGTCTTATTTGATTCAAGGGGGTTATATAACTAAAGGCAACTTGACTTGAGTCTGTGGTGTCAGTGTAGTAAATTAGCATGTTGTCCATACGGGTACTTCAGTCTTCAGTGAAGTTCACATTCTAGTTTTTAACAAAATAGCGGGATTTTTTTTTGTCTTATTACTTTAAGTTACACTATATGTCCTGGCCAGACTATAAAATTTTCGCCCGATTTGCTTGACGTAGAGTGAAAGAGGTCAAGACGCAAGACTCGTATAGTATGTCATGGTGCACAATAACAAGCTACACAACCTCAATGCAGAACCTCTAACGTATTTCATTTCTTAGCCTGTCGTCTATGGGTGACCTTAACCAATAGGAGCTATGGCAACAGTACGCTTTTCTTTTATGACGTGTCATCGAGAGACTACCAGAACAGAATAAAAAAAGATAAATGTTAGCAACTGATAGCAACCTGGTAAGCAGTGTTGCCAGATAGAGCGGGTTGAAGAAAAACAGCTTGCATGACTTTAATATCAGGATGTAGTACTGAACTGTAGCCTGGAATAGAGCGAGGTATAAATCAAAGTTCTGTCAATGTTTATTATCGGTGCGCTAAAAATAAACTGCTTAATTGTGGGGACAATTAAACGGTCATGTTGTCCTGTGCAGCAGGGGTACATGAAAGGCATGTAACTCAGTGGTGCATAATGCTTTTTTAAATAAATAGAACAGCTTAAGAGATTGCTTACAAATTCACAGGTCCTTAAAAAGAAAAAAAATGCACTTGGGGTGAAGAAAATAGGGCACCGATTTGCATCCCAGAAATAACACGAGCAAAAACCAATAGCTGAGTGTAATGGCCTACTTGGTGGTTAGGTTAATAGCATATAAAGCCCAGCCTCCTACTACAGTATATAACTGTCAGCTCATACATTATTTAACCCCGTCCAATCTAATACCGTGCATGGAAAACGGCTCTTAACTTTAAACAGCCCCCAGACTGAGAGCTTCCTGCCGTGCCTGCTTAAACGCTTGAACGCAGCCAATAACCACAGAGCAGACAGCGGAAAACCGAGGACGTATACATTATTTATTTCTCTTTATACCATTACGGTACAATAGATGGCAGAATATAAATCCTACACACAACCGGTAGACATGCTGCAAAGAGTAAAGTATCCTAAACACTAGATTTTGGAGATCAGACACTAATGTTGAGGTGAGGGGGGTGTTGCAGTTCATCCCAAAAAAGTGAGTCAGGGCTCTGTGGAGGAATCTTCAGTTTTTCTAGGCTTTGTGCACAGGGGCATTGTCATGCTGGAACAGTGTTTGGGAAGCTTAAATCCATTGGATTAAGAAATAATGTAATGCTACAACGTCATTTATTCTAGACTGCTGTGTGCTTTTATCTTTTCAGCAATGGTTTGGGAAAGACGCAGTTCTGTAGGGGTGCATCGCCCATCACAGCATCACCCAGTTAGCACTGCTGAGTCCCTGAGCAAGGCCCCTAACCCAGCAATTGCTCAGATGTATAACAGAGAATAATGTAAGTTGCTCGGGATAAGGACGTCTGCTTATCTAACGCAGCGTTCCTATGCACAAAGCATAAGACATACGATTTTCTAAGGGTGGTGCTGAAGAACTTAAGTTCCCTGCAAAAAGCTCTGACTCAAAGTTGAGGTTCAAAAAAACCCCCTGAAACCTTAGACCTTTACTTAGTGGCAGATCACATGATTGCTGTTGTTGCTGAATTGCTCTTAAATCTAGTGGAACCCTTTTCAAATGGATCAAGCTGCAAATTTGCACCAATGATTATGGATAAAGATGTCCAACAAGCACATCAGGTAGTGATTAGGTGTGAAATATGTCCATGTCCTAAAGTGTCGGCCATGTAGTGTTACCATGTCCATGTATAATCTCCAGAGTGCACCTGTTTTCTGCTTTTTTAAATCGGTCTTGATTCAAAATGGGTAGCACCCCTTGGACCTTACAGCTGGTTAGATTGGTACAATATTTTTTGGCCAGGTGGTGTATCTACTTAATGTTTAATCTTCCCAAATCCTGTAGTGCGGCAATTCCTAAACATGGATTCAATCAAAAACTAATGAAGATCAGCTATCATAAAACCTTAACAATGTTTTAATGTACTTGATGCTAAACAAACTGTTGCTAGTAAGTCTGCTAGTATGTTAGCTTGTGTAAATTGTATTACATAGGAGAAGTGTGTATTCATAAACCCCCCCCCAAAAACATGTAACCTATTTCTAATGAATAAAATAAGGAAGTTTCATTTTTAGGGGGGAAATAAGAGAATGGATTTACACTTAGCAGACGTTCTTATCCAGAGCGACGTACATTTATTTTCATTATATAACAGAGCAAGTCGGGGTTAAGGGCCTTGCTCAGTGTGCCCAGCAGTGGTGACTTGGTGGTACTGGAAATCGAACACCCAGCCTTCTAATTTGATTATATTAAAATCTTTATCGTACCAGTGGTGGCTCAAATGGTTAAGGCGCCGAGTTGCTGATCTGAAGACCAGGTTCAAGCCCCACCACTGGCAAGTCAACCACTGTTGGGTCCTTGAGCAAGACCCTTAACCCTTCCTGCTCCAGGGGCGCTGTATCATCTCTGACCCCAACTTATTTAGATGGGATATGCGAAAAATGCGTTTCATTGGCTCTGTACACGTACATTGGACAATGAAGTTGAATATTTATTATTTTATATTTATATAACACAAGCAGTGTTTTACAGAGAGAATCGCTTGTGTTATTGCATCATCAAACTTCTATTATACTAATGTCTCTAATTCGGTAAGTTTTATGGGATAGTAAAAGCCACTGTGTGTATGTCTCTACCTCTTCGTTGAGAATTTCCTGACATTGAGAATAGTTTCCCTTCTTCGCCCAACTTCCATTGGCTAGACATTCCCTGTAGACGTTATCTAAAAAAATCAGAAAGATGAATGAAGAAGAACGTTTCTGTTGGTAGACATTTTTATAAGTGTAACATCGTACAACGAAAACAACTTCTTTTAAACTCTTTTCTAACATTAAATCAATATAGTGCAAAATATAGAAATTGTTGACATTTTTTAAAGTTTGATATAAAATAAGTTGCATTTATTTTATTGGTTAAGGATAATGGCAGTGAGTTTGATATTATCGTGTACAGTTTTGTTAATTATATTACCCCTTTAGGCTAAAACCATTTTTTAAATATATTTTATTTCTATGATTATATATGAAATACAATCTATGTTGTGTATATTATATTTCTTATAAGCCATAAATCACACCTGTACAACGTGACATGACTTAGCCAGAGTTTTAAGTTTATTGGAGTGATGAAATAATGATTGGTGTGTGTGTGTGTGTGTGTGTTGGTGGTGGATAACAACTACATAACTAATTATAATAAGATTAGGTTAAGTACATTTTTATCATTTGCCAATCAGAGGAGAGTAGCGCGGGTGTTCACACACACAAGCATGCACAATCACACACACCGACAATGTAACTGTCTGAAATTGCGTACCACTTAATGCAGGAAGTGAAAGATAATAGGCACTATGTTAACAATTAAATCAGTACTGTTAACTAATAAAGAAGGCGAGATTAACTAAGCGGTCAGTAATAGCTAATTTAGGATAATATATATAATTATATATTATCAGTTAATTATTAGTTAAAAATGATTACTGCAAGAAACGACCAATTAATAAAGAATAACTAATTCATTACATTTACATTTGCAGCATTTGGCAGACGCCCTTAACCAGAGTGACTTGAATTTATCTCAACTAAACAATTGGGGGTTAAGGGCCTTGCTCAGGGGCCCACGGTGGTAGCTTGGTGGAGTCTGGAATCAAACCCACAGGTAGGTAATCCAACACCTTAACCATAAGCCACCACTTCCCCACACGACAATAGTAGGAGTTAAAATTATGAATGCATAAGTAATAATAATAGAAATTATAATAATAATAATAATAATTTTTCTGATGAACTCAAACTGAATTGTTGGTTGCAGATCCTTGTTCAGGTTCTGGTTCAGCTCCTCGATTGATGAACAAATGAATTGCTTAATTTGTTTGTTTGGGCTTTTTTAAAAAAGAAACATTGCTTTGGCAGATTTTTTAAAAATATTTTAACGTTCATATAAAAATGACTAACGTGTATGAAAATACACCGAATTTTCGAAAGCCCGCAACACTTCCTGCTAATTTTTATACCGCAAAGTCCAAAGCATGAGTCATAGTGTTGGATTTATTATACAGCTCTTTCCAATTAAAAAAATAAGAGCTGCGGTTAAACTCACTGTCAAATGCGCTTACGACGCAGTGTAACACACGTGTGGGGCTAAAGATCTACGAGGAAACTCGAGCAGCTGTTTGACGAGATGGAGACAGTTATCGGAACCGATAGCTGGACACAAAGGGAAACTGATAACCCAACCTGTGCTGTGGTGTGGTGTGAACAGTGGAAGTAAAGTTTTCACACAAAAAAAATCGCAATTAGTGCATTTTAACGACATTTATTCATGAAACAGATGCTTTTATTTTTAACAAGGAAGTAAAAACAGATGTTTGTATCTCTCTCTCTCTCTCTCTCTCTCTCGCTCTCTCTCTCTCTGTCCTTTTGCTTTCTCCCTTCTTTGTCTCACTCTATTTTCTTGTCTCTTTCATTTCTCTTTCTTGCCTCCTCTACTTTTCTCTCTCCCTCTCATCTCTTCCATCTATCTTTCCTTCCTATTTCCATCTCTCCCTTCCCCCTTCTCTCTTTCTCTTCTCCTGCTATACTCTTTTAGGCTTTTTCGTCTTTCCTTTACCTCCCTTTTTTTCTCCTCTCTTTCTTGTTATAAATTCTAAAGTTCTTTTTTCCCCTCTCTTTGTCCTCTCATCCTTAATCTTTTCCTTTCTTCCTTCCTTGCTGTTTTTCCTTTTTCCTTTTCACTTTACACTTTCTTTTTTATCATTATTTTTCTTAGTAAGTAGAAAAAAATTATTCGGTAAAAAAAAGTTTAGGCTAATTATTTTAGTGAGAAAAAAAAATTAGCAGGATTCTCAGGTTGTGATTGTTTATCACTTTATGAACCCAGCACTCGCATTGGTGTTAACAAAAGTAGAAGAGGTTTAGGGGCTACCAGGTATTGATGCTTAAAAGGAAAAAAAATTAAAAAAGGTAACAATTTTTTTTTTTTTTTTAAAGCTACTGTAGCAGCGATGCATTGCATGCGTTCGACGTCATCGGCATGGACTGGAAACGACTCATAATTTCAGGTAGCTAGCTAACTAGCGCTCAGACGATTCTATCTTCCTTACATTTATACACTAGACAGTAGAATACATAGTGCAAAGTGTACAGTATGTCACAGCTGGTAAGCGAACTAAGCAGCTGCTTAAAGCCATTGTATCCACCAGGGGGCCCCCAACAGTATATGAAATGAAAGATCAGGGTTTTTCTTTTTCGTTGTTTTTTCATTAAATATTATTATCAGTGGAAAATGCTAATTTAACAAACGTGATATTGAATAAAAACACCAACTTAATATAATGTTAACGGCATGCATAGAATAGAAAAAAATGCTGGTATGATATATGAAACACAGCTACATCAAATAAACTAAAATAAAATAATGGTTGTGTTAGATTTATAGTGTGTGAATAATAACGGATTAACAATAATTAGTTATATTGGCGCCACCAAGGAGCCCGCAAATAAAATTCTGCTTAGTGCCCCCTAAAGGCTGGGGCTGAAACATAGCTTTTTATTTTTTTATTTCAAAGAGTCGTTCGATTTTTCATTCCTTATATTACACCGAATTTCCATTTAAAATTTGAGTAAAAAGTCCCGTGTTTTTAGTTTCTTTACCCCTGCTGGTATACGGGGTCAGTGTTTCTGAGGTAACACTCATGTCGAGCCCCACAGCAGCTGCTGGCTAAGCTGGCATCCTGTCACTAAAGAAGATTTATGCTTAAGCATCGTTCCAGCCAGCATTCCAGGCGGACCGCAATCAATACATGACCTCATGATATTCAGAGCGACAATGCATCGATATTCATTCTGAGATGCTAAAAATAGCCCTGTAGAGCTAATGCATTTTTCTACCCACGCAGGTAGGATGATACGGAAAGCACTACTCATTAGCCCACAGTTTCAACTCTTCTCTTGCTGCGTCTTCGGTTTCTGTGAGACCACGTGGGTTTCGTGAGCTGTTCGATGTAAGCATGCGTGGGGGAGAAAAACAATGTGTATCCCTGTCTCCAAGGAGGAAGACGAGTCTATCATGTGTTGGAAAGTTTTAAAACGAAGCAGTGAATGAAGGAATAGATGGATTCAAGGAATAAGTGATGTCTAAAGTTACACAGCATTTTTTGTCAGAACAGAACTGCAGTAACTGCAACATCATCTCTTCTTTTCTTGCTCTTTTCTCCCCCACCCGCATTCTATCTTAATTCTCTCTTTTCTTAAATTTTTCCTTTTTCTGCTCTTTGTCTTTCTTTTAATGCTCTCTCTTTTTCTCTCTCCCTCTCTTCTCTTCTCTGTCTCTAACTCCCCTCTTCCCCCTTTCTTTTTCTACTCTATCTCTTCCTATTTGTCTCTCTCTTTCTCTATCTCACCCTACTTTTCTCTCTTTTCTTTTTTATCTAACCCTATTTCTCTCTTTCTCTTACTCTATTTAACAAGGACACTCTATTAATGCTTTTAATTAAAATGTTTTTTTTATTATTATTGCGCAGTCCTCGATTAGTTTTATTTTTAAACAGGTAAAATAGTTTTATTACCTTTATTACAGAATGAAAAAAAACCCTATAAGTTGTGAGTTTTAAGGCTGACATTTTAAAATTTTATATGTATTTTTATATAGATTTAAATAAATGTTATTATATAAATTATATATTATATTAAACTTATATTTTGTATAAATAAAATGAAAAAAATACATTGAACCTATAAGACTATGCTTATTTTTCTTTTTACTCAAACTCTTACAACACAGCCAGAATTTTTTTTGGGTTGTTTTTTTGGCTAGCTGTCCTACCCTCCTAAAAAAAAAAAAAAATAACCCCAACACTAATAAACAGGAAATGCACTTTTACCCAAAGAGTTCTTTGGATGAGTAACACTTTCCCCTTTGTTCAGATCACAGAATATAATATCACTGTTGACATTAAGGATGGACACATTTGTGTTGGTTGAAAGTTTTCTTTACTCATATTGGCCCTAGTAGTAATACTTAACGTTTACTTTTATATGGAATAAAAAAGAATCCCAGAGATACTCTGGCAATAATTCCATTACCCCAACTCCCAGTATAAACCTGATCTAATCCAAATGGAGCTTTACTCTATCCCTTACTCCAATAAAGAGCAGCTGTGTTAAATTGACCTGACTGAAGCTTACGTTTACATTTCTGGCATGTAGCAGACACTCTTATATTTTTTATTTTTCATCCAGCTGAGAAGGTAAAGTTTAAGAGCCTTTGCTCAGGGGGCCCAGAAGTGGCAGCCCGGGGGTGGGTGCTGGGATTTACTGATTAGCGCTTCAACACCTTAGCCATTTACAGCTGCTGATCTGATGTGGTATTATTTAGATATGCACAGTGTTAGGCAGTGCTAAGCCTGTTTATCTGACAAAAATAAAAGCAAACTTTCAACGTACATTTTTATTTTTGGCACTCATTTAAAACGTTTTTTAAATCATTACGAATGCACACAGAGTAGAGGAATGTGACCGCGTCTTAGCTAGTAATTACTCAAAGCGATGAAAATGTGCGCTGCTGAATAAAAGTGATGCATTACCCTTTATATATCTCGTACCCCCGATATTAAACTTTATTGTCATTTTGCAGAGTAAAGTACAGCCATTTATATGCAGTTAGCATTTAAAATAATAATGAATATACATATATACATATATAATGTAAAGTGGAGCACAATCTTACATGTTGAACAGAGCAGTAGTTATAAACAGTGAGGTATAATAGGGAAGTGGTGGCTTAGTGGTTAAGTTGTTGGAATGATAGCAGAAAGACCAGGGTTCGATTCCTAGCACTAAAAATCTACCACTGTGGGATCAACAAAACCTTACAACATAATCTTACCCAAATTGCTCAGTTGTATAAATAAAGATAATCGCCCAATGCTGTAAATGTAAATGTACAATACTGATTGTACATTTATTAATGAGGTTGGATGTGCATCAATTTAGTATAAATAGTAAACGTTGTAAAATGCAGTAAAGGAAATAGAGAATTGGGCCAAGCACAGAGCCTTGTGGTACACCAGTCTTTAAAGTGAGTGGTCGGTTAGTGAGAAAGTCCAATGTCCAGTTGCAAAGGTAGGGGGCTGATCAATTAGCTTTAATGGAATTAAGGTATTGAAGTCCACGAATAACATTCTGACATATTTGTTGATATTGTCCAGGTGAGTCTGGGCAAAATGGAGCATAAAGTTGATTGCATCCTCTGTAGACATGTTTGGTTTATCATGTTTTTAGTTAGGAGAGGATTAGTTTATCGAAACTCTGCAATGATGGGAGTTAGAGTGACATGGTGGAATTTTTAGAGGCCATTGCAGTGGATTGTTTCGATGCTGGTATAATTGTGGCGGTTTTAAAGCCTAGGTAGCCTAGGTAAGATGGTGGTACATTCCTCAGCACAGGATATGCATTCATCAGAAACATGCCACTGTGCTCTACCACCCACACATTGTTCTTTCTTCTCACCCAAACGCTTACTCTTACACACACACACCAATAGCAGAGAGAGAGAGAGAAAAAGAAAAGACTACAGAAGGCAAGGACCAGTGGAGGATTTACGTGCGTTATCATCTTATTATGTAACTGTGCTTTCTTATTGCACGGAAATGACTATGTGCTTGTGTGTGGTGTAATAGATAAATAGATAATTTAGACAAATAGATAAATTGTCATTATTTTGTTCAATGATTTTTTTTTACTATACTATACCTTGTGTTACATCAGGCATAAAATATTGGTTCATTTGTATTGTGGACTGAATGTAAACATATTTCATTCAAAAAAATACCATGATGAAGGCATAATAAAATAAAAATACATTCATTTTACAGATTCTCTCTTTTTTATTTATTAATGCTTTGCAAATTCAGCAAGGCTGATGTAAATTTGTGAACTCAACTGTATTTAGGACTATCACAGCATTCTATGATACAGCATTCCTGGAGCAGGAATGGTTAAGGGTCTTGCTTCAGGACCCAACGGTGGCTGACTGGTGGTGGTGGGTCTTGAACCCAGTTCTTTCAATCAACAACTTAGCGCCTTAACCATTTAAGCCACCATTGCCCCATATGGTTGTACTGCTAGAAGGGTTAGGGTCTTGCTCGAGAACCCAACAGTGGCTGACTGGTTGCTGGTTGGTGGTGTGGCTTGAACCCAGGTCTTCCCGGTCTTCCAATCAACAACTCAACGCCTTAACTGCCCCATATGGCTGTACCGCTGGAAATAAATGTCCCTTTTCCTTGACATGATAGTGTGATGACATATATGGATATATAGCATATATGCGTTTAAGGTGGAGTAATGATACTTTTTAAGGTGGAATGTTGGAACGATTTAGGCTTGATTCATGTCACCTACTGTACATAAGCCACACCTGATGCGAATTAGTTTTTTATAACAGAATAACTATCATGTTATAACGCTGTTAGTATTACCTACACTTAAATCCAGACATCTTGTAAGGGTAACGCAGAGGAAAAATGAAATAACTGTAATCCTACTGCAGTAGTGCTTAATTATCTAATGATTATCATCATCTGAGCTTAGAATTAAGCCGCTAACTATGTGGAGATCCCTTTATCCCACAGAGAAAAGGGACACAAAAAGATCATAATATTCAGCATGCGACTATATTAAACTATTTTAACTGACACCTCAGTCCACTGGGAATGTGGTGCCTGGTATTAATTAATTCAATTTTCTTATTTAACTGACACACTAATGTACATCGAGACACACACACACGCGTAAAGTCCCTCCACCTGGGTCTCATCTGTCAGATTACACAGGCAGCCACAGCTATTTCCGTCCTTATCTACTCATGCCAGGGACACGGGCATCTACAATGGTGTACGGTGCCTCACTGTGAACACACGCACACACACACACAAAGACGCACAGTAATAACTCCTCTGGATGTTTGGCTTCTGATGTAATAAAAAAGGTCAAAAGAAAGGTCCCTATTTCTGTGTCGCTAAGTGATATACCAGCTAAGCGCGGTGTAAGAGCGAGATGCTCCATCTGATGTTAACGAATGTGCTGTAACATACGCAGAAAGAAAACGTAGCTTATTACAACACAGCATTGAGGGAGGTCTAGATACCATTCATATGATAGTAAGGACGTAAGTATGAGAAATAAATAAATAAAATAACATTTTATATTAAAAAAAAAAAAAAAATTATATATATATTATATATATATATATATATATATATAAATTCATTAAATAAAAATTCCGAATTAATCATTTAAAATTGTATAATTGTTAACACTACATAATAATACACACACACACACACACACATATATATATATATATTATATATATATATATATATATATATATATATATATATAAATAATTGTAGCATGTAGCATTTTTAGAAATATTTAATAAATCATTAAGTTTCTCATTAGTGATTCATCAAACTAAATTTATGAAGATTTAGATTTATTTGATTGTTAATTAATTTATTTAATTTTGTCAAAACATTTTAATTCATTAATTAATTAAAAAAAGATCAAGCAAATATTACGTATGAATTTTGCTGTCATATAATACCCTTATATAATTTAGGTTATTTTAGTTATTGTTTATTATTTTAGATTTAAGATTTAGTCCAAGTAGCTGATAAATCTTAATGATTTTACAATAATGAACACAGTTTCTGTAAATGCAACGTTGTGATATGTGTTGATTATCGGGACATCAATAAGATACATCGGATAAAATATTTCTCCATTAACTAAATTTTAATTTACAAACTAATATACGATGAACAAATACTCGAAATGATATAAATGAATAAAACAAATTTGCAAAAAAAAAAATTGTTATTGATTGCATCTTATTTCATAATTTAATAAATAAATTTGTTAATTTATTTGTTTCATTTTTATTTCATGAGAAAACAAACATATTTTCTCAGACGCCCACTCACTCATTCTAGCGTAAAGGAATGAAGGTGACATTTTCACATTGTAGACCATAAATCTTATTTTTTCTTACATGTGTAATATTTACACTCAGCTTGCCATGTTAATTAAATGATAATTAATGATAATTAAACATGCCCTGATTATTTAGACTCATGCTACTGATGCTGTTGGACTCACTGGTGGTGTTGTAGCGGACACCCAGGAAGGTCTCAGGACACGGTCGTGCTACTATCTCCCCCGCACTGCTTCTGGGCCAACATGTTCCAATGCCATCTATAGATATATTACAGAACAAACCTGTTCCAGAGAGAGAAAGAGGAGAAAAGAGAGAAAGAGGGAGCGAGAGAGTGAGGACAGAGTAAGTCAGTGATTTATCGTGTCGTCCAAACATTATTTATAATCTTTCTGCCTATAGGGAAAAATTCCCATCTATTTTTCTGCAGGATTTTTTTTAAATTTATTTATTTTTTTTATCAGCATGTAATTTAATTCATCTGTCTATTTTTCTGCAATGCAAATGCAAATCATGTGAATTTGTTTTTTGGCTAAAATACCCAACTTATTAAAAAATTATGGTTCTGGAAAGCGAGAGAAAAATATTCAACATACTTTGTAGTATTTACTGACACAGATGGTTTTTCACTGCTATCATTCACCTTTCTGATTTAATCGAAAGCAATCTTTCGACCCTCTGACTTTATGCCACTATTTGAAACTTTTATTTTTCCTTTAACTTTGCCTGGTATCTGCTACGCACAGCCGAGTGTGAAATACCTTTTAGCTCAGAGCTGCGTTTTATATAACAACCTTTTGGTGTGTAGTCTCGATAGGGTGAGTTTAATGATTGGATTTTAATAGTTTGTGGCTGGTGAGTAGACTAATTGGATTCCGGGTTAAAATTTAGCCCTGATGATGTATGCTTTGTAAGGAAGTGGTGCGTAGCTCTCATGGAGATTGGAGATTGCAGGGAAGCTTAGTCCTGAGCTTGACATACATTGGGACGTTGAATTTATCAGGAGAGAAGGTGAAGCGTTTGGCATTGCAAGTCATAGCTCCAGATCTACTGTCCCTTAGATGAGATATGAAGAATAGTTTTTAATCGCAAAATAATAACTGCAATTTTATACAAATGTAAAGTCTTTATTATGTCACATTTACTCTTTGTTTCTTCGCATATCCCTTCTTAGTAAGTTGGGGTCAGAGAGTAAGGTGAAGCTATGACACAGCACCCCTGGAGCAGAAAGGGTTAAGGGTCCTGTTTAGGGGGCCCAACAGCGGCAAACTGTCGGTGGTGGGGCTTGAGCCCAGGTTATCCTGGTTTTTTCACTGCCCCAAAAGTGTCAAGTGGGGTCAGGACTTGAGGTTATTTTCTACCATGTCTTCATGAACCTCAGAGAACTATAGTCATACCAGAACACTTTTGGGTCTTTTAGTTGTGAAGAAAAAATAATGCTACATTATTAGACAATACCGTCTATACATAAGTGTTACAAATTAATGTACATCCCAAAAAGGCATTGAAATGGAAAAAAAAAGAGGTTTAAGAACTTTTCATTGAGTATTATTTTCTTGTAATGCAGTTTCTGATGCAGGGTATTGGGGTTCTCTTCTTTCATACCGTAGGTCACATTGGCCAAACATTATTTTTCCCCCATTGCTATCTGTTGTATTATAAGAATCTGAAGTCAGGTGGAATTTGACAGGACACCAAATTAGGGGAAATTTGCAGCCAAGTGTGCAGAAACAATATAATACAGAGAACTTAAGGACCACAGGTCTGCGACACAGCCACAGCATTCCATACCAGTGTTTTTCCATGTGTTAGGACTGATGACAGAGACTCTGGACATCATAGTACATTTTATTAGCCAAAAGAGTCTCTGACTAACATGTAAAGACAAATACCGTCATGCAAACATATCGCATTTATTCAGGAAAAGTGTGCAAATAAAAATGAAGTTCACATCATTTGGAAAATAGTTTATAAAAATTTATAAATTTCTTTTTTTTTTAATTTCAACACCTTATTACTGATAGTCCAAATTGTGACAGTGATGAAAGTTTCCCACCAATTAAATGAGATCACAACGCTGCTAGTAATTGTATTGGGGGGTGGGGTGTGTGTGTTTGGGGGGGTGTTGTTAAGACAAGGGACACCATCAAAATCGATTATCACTGCAAATCTACTTCGAACGAATCCTTAGATGTTTTGTACATTATGTTCCCGACGTTGTGTGTGCAAAGGCTCCCAACATTACTAAAATTTCAATAAAAAAATCAGCTTCAATATTTGCATTAATATTTCTATATTTCTTACAGGGTTTGACTAGTGACAACTGACTGATTATAATTGTAAGCAAAGGTAAAAAAACCCCCAAAACTTTAATTGAACTAGGGTTATATTAGAAGTTGCTAATGCAAAAGTTAATTGATTTCTATAAATAAAGATTGTGTTATTTCTATTGCGTCTTTTAATTTTGCCGTTTTCTCCAATGAAAAAAAAGATCTCAAAACTTATTACCTGGTTAAATATAGTTGGTATTGCCACTGGCATCGTTTGTACAATTTATTATGCTGTGTATTTTTTACTCCACATGACTGTAAAGTTTTGCACTGCAAGATGTTTAGATTTCTGATTATCCGTTAGATTGAATGCATCTGCGTTTTTCTTGAAATGCATCCAATTCTCTAACCCTTTTATAGGAGTTATTTATGTGAAACCTGAAACGCAACCCCCGGTGCCATGTAATTACCCCAACCCTGGCTGTGAATAAAGGTTATTTAGTGCTAGCAGTAGAACTTTAGCGCATGACTTCTGCTACATTTCATATTCGGATGTAACAAATGATACGAAAAAGACAACCAGTAGGGAAGTGGTGGCTCATGGTTAAATTGTTGGACTATTAATCCAAAGATCGTGGGTTTATGCAAGCCAATGATGCTGGGCCCCTGATCAAGGCCCTTAACCCCCAATTGCTCAGTTGTATAAATGAGATAAATGTAAGTCACTCTGGATACGAGCGTCTGCCAAATGCTGCAAATGTCACACAACTACAAAAAAGATGATTACCAGCATGTAGACTGACATCCTTAATGTGGCATGATTTTCAATTCCCCTAAAATATCATTTTACTACAGTAAAATCTGTTGCTGCCCCAGAACCCCACAGGTCCCACCTGCTTCCTCATTCGTAAGAGAGAAGATAAAAGCAAAGTTGTTTCAAACTATTAAAGAGACCCTAGGGATTAGACAATTACACAAATAGCTCGTTTAAAGGACTTTTTGTTGCAGTAGTTACTTTTATGGAAGATCTAAAAGCATAAACGATCCTGATTTGTCCATTCGTTCATTTAATTATTCATTCATTCATTTATCTTGTATATCTGTTTCTAGAAGTCCGGGTCACAGGGATCTGCTGGAGTCTATTCCAGCCTTCTCTAAAAGGGTGAAAGGCAGGAGGAGTACACCCTGGACAGGTCGCCAGTCCATCACAAGGTCACACACACTCTCACACTCAATCCTATGGGCAATTTAGAATCACCAATCAATCTAACATACATGTTTTTGGACTGTAGGAGGAAACCGGAGAACCCGGAGTAAACCCAGGCAAGCATGGGGAAAACATGCAAATCTGGAACTCTGTGAGGCAATTAGAAGATTTCATGCATCAGTATTAGGACTTTAATAGTATCTTTGGGGTTCTGAGGTGAGGATCAGTTATCCACATTACTCTGATGTAATACTGAAATAAATATTAATTTAAACACACTACTGTAGCCTGCAATTTGTGTGGATAAGAATATTATGCCTTGCTATTTGGAAACAATAGTTATTAGTTAAATCATTTTTACTTTTTTAAAGAAATAGAGTATTTTTTTTATTGGTAAACTTCAAAAAGGCAAAAACCTGAGAATGGAATTTCAGTATTTTACTGTAAATCTCAGGAATATTTCCGTGACCTGCTTCCACAACTCGACCCTAAACACATTAAGGGTTTAAAACAACCTGGAAAGTTACACTGATATTGAGTTCTTCAGTGAATCAACAGAAGAATAGTAAGTAGATATGCCGGATAATCGTACCTGTGGCGTTACTTGAGCTCGTCGTCTGGTTCCATAACATTAGGGTGCGAGCTGAAAAACAAAATAAATAAATAAATAAATAAATAAATACATTCAGGCATGTTTTTTTCCCCAAATAATAAACAAGCTGCTTAAGAATAATCACAAAAATATTCAATATGTAATTGAAAAGCACTGTGAGACTCTGAAGACGCTGCTTCGCGAGAGGCTGCTACAAATCTCCGGCTCAGATTCACATCAAATGTGAAAATAAAGTACGTTTTTAAAGGAACTGTTGGAAAATAAAGACATAGTTAAGTGTTAGAAAAACAGTTTGACATTAGAATTTGGGGAAGACGGGATGTGAAAACTTGCCAAGTAGTTTGAAATTCAGGGTTTTTGCTTCGTGTCAATCAGATCCATCAGATACCTTTTTTACTCTTACTTAAATAACTATTAAGATACTTTTACTCCTATACTTTAGTAAATAAGTGCTTGTACTTTTAGTACTTAAGTACAGATTTTGGATACTCTACCATCCTCATATGTCATGATCAACATCTGTTGCCTTCATTCCAGCAATAATTCCAGAACATGGGCAAAGGCAGAGTTTTTATATATATCGGTGGAGCCGATGCAATTTTAAACTTATTATAGATGGAACCCGCAACAGGAGAGAAAGTATACACGCCCAGTACACATATTAAGAATTGGATTGCAGACAGGAAGAATTTGACAGGATAAATACTTAAAAGAAGGTCAGAATTGAAATTTTGTCTTACTGTTGGGTAGAAAGAATTGGGTAATAGGTGTCTGTTTATACTGTAGCTACTCAAACATCGTTAATCTTTTCCTATAGCTGATTTGCAACCGATCGAATTGATTTTCACATATACAGACTTTCCTAATGTATTGAATAGGCATCAGATACTTTCCCAGAAAAGAATTAAGCGCATTGGTTACAGTAAGAACGTGAACAGATGCAAAACAGATGTCCTAAGAACAGAAAATTTTAAGGAATGACACTGTTTTATAAAAGAAATACACACTGTGACTAAATTCTAATAAAAAAAAAAATGACATCTTTCCAATTTTCTAACACCAGAGCAGCAAATCAAACCATCTGAATGGTTAGAATCCAGACAAAAATAGGCTGTAACCATGAGAACAGTAGCAGTAAATGAAATATTTTAGCCACTAGTCATAATCAGAGATCTGCAGGGATCTGCAATAATGCTGCAATAATTGCCCGGCTAACTAATTAACACCTATTTAATAAATAAAGCAACAGGTAGGAGTCTGAAATTCGCTTCAGTCTAATTAAAAAACAAAACAGCTTAATGAGCTCATCACTATGCTATTGTGTAACTGTGCTGTGTGTTTGGGTGCCGCCATTAAAACCTTGATCAGTTTATTTAAGATTTGGGGGAGATTTTCTTTCTTAGTGTTGAGCCCCAAAAAATTCAGCTAAAAAAACATTATCTGGTATTAGCTAGCAAGGTATCAAAAGGTTCCATGTTTGTATTCTAACCTAAAAACAAACATTTAAAAGAAAAGCTTAACTCAGCTGTCCTGGTTATAAGGACGTTTTCTTGGTTTCGTGTTTGTCTTTAAAAAAAAGTCAGTCAGTGTGTGGTGTCAGTGGCCAGAAAGCAAAAATGGCCACATTAAGCAATGCTATGGCAGGCAAAATGCAGCGTCTCATTACCTCTGGAACAATTCATTTGGGAACACAACATAGTGCCAAGTCACTCTCTGTCTGAGTGGATTGCTACTATGACAGAAGGACCATGGATCCAGATGCCTCTGCCAGGTCCAGGCTATAGAATCTCACAAATGTGTTTGGAAAGGACCAGCTCGCTGCAGCACAAATGTCTTTCAATGGTGCCCTGAGGGCCCGCGCCGTGGACATAGCTATGCCTCTTAGGTGAAGTGTGCACTCATCCTGTCTGGCATCGAGAGAGCCAAGGTCTCCTAAGCAAGTTTGGGGAGCATCCCCTGATAGACCTTCTCCTTCAGCCGTGTGGCTCTCAAGCTAGCATCCAACCTCTCGGCTAGCCAGGCTAGTTCAAGGCTATTAACAACCCAAATAGCTCCTTTTAGCTGAGTGGTTGTGGCAGTGACTCCACAACTGCTTCAGAGACCATTACTTTTCGGAGGAGGCTGCATGGAGGGACAGGCTGTCTTTCGGGATGGAAGCCCCACAACCAAAGCTTCTGCCTAGCTTCTGCTACAGTGGGGCCTGAGCAGCAGACGAAAGCTTTAGTGTGTAGCAGGGGCTACATACCTGGGTCTTTTCTTCGTAGAGAGCCAAGCAGAACATAAAAATAGGAAAAAAGCGATGCCAATATTTTGAAAATAATAATAATAACGATGATAATAATAATAATAGTTTAGTTTTCTTTTGAACTTTTTGCATCAAATGTACAAAAATGTAGGATATTGAATAATATAATAAACTAACTAATCTAAAGCTACTCATAAAATAAAATAAATAATAAATAAAAACTTTATCCATAAATGCCTTTGTATGGTTTTGGAAAATGATGTACCTGTAGGTATGTTTCTCAACAAATATTTATGTTACTGTGTGAAGTCATGCAGAGACATTGAAACCCATGCAGAGACATTGAAGTGTAAAAAATTAATTAATTTATTCATTAAGAATTCGAATTAGTAATTTATATTAAAGACACATATTAATCCACATATATTGAAAGTATTAGGAGACCAGGGATGGGGTTCCTCAGTGGTTAATGTGCTGGACCACTAATCGTAAAATTGTGGATTTGATTCCAAGGACCACCAAGCTGCAACCGGCGGGCCCCTAGGCAACCCTTAAGTGCTCACAAAGCTAAAACAAATAAAAGCGATTTGTTTTGTTTAAGGGCGTCTGCCAAACACTGTAAATGTAAATAGAGTAAATTAATCTTAAAAATACAGTATGTCCACATTTATTTAAATGCTAATTGTACATGAGTGTAGATTAAAGGTGTAATTATGCTATAGGTCTGTCTTACATGTGGCATTTATTATAAATGAAACCATGTGGGTGTTTAGTTTAGGGAGTTTATGAGGAAAACATGACTCTCCGAGGATGTGTAAGGTAAACACATAAGCATCCGTTAGGTCTTGTTAGTGCCACTGGACATTAGACAGGAATTACTGTTCACACCAGGTGGCTATGGGTCTGAAACTACTCCATTATTTCAGTGAAGTTCAGCGTATGCATCCGAAATCGTGTAATATGTCAGTATTTACTGCTTTCCATTCCAGATTTCCATTTACTGCTTTCCATTCCAGAAAATCTTGACACATGTTTTCACTCGAACTCTCTTACTTTGTTTACTTATTTAGTTCTAATTCTGTGTGATTTTATCTTCCTGTTTCTGGATTTAAGCTGCATTGTTTTATTATGTTCTTTATTACATGTTAAAATGGCAATAAAGACCCTGGTGTAGGTCTTGGTGGAGCCAAGCCTTATTGACCAATTTTTACATGCAGCATGCTGAGTAAAGTCTGGTAAACTAAAGAATGTAGTTTGGATCTAAGCCAAGCAAAGTAGTTTAATTAAAACTAATTACATATAGAAAACAAACCCTGGCTGCTCAGCTAGCTCTAACCCTAACCCTAACCCTAACCCTAACCCTAACCTAACCTAACCCTAACCCTAAACCTAACATTGAACCAAACAGCTTCTGTAGAAGATGCGGGGTCAAGGTTGTTTGCAGAACACAGCATCCATGATAATTTATTATTTTAAGGCAATTAATACAGTAAGGACCTGTCCAGGGTGTCCCCCTCCTGCCTCTTCTTCTTTTAAAGATGCCTGGGATAGGCTCCAGCAGATCCCTGTGACCCCGAATAAGGGAATAAGCGGGTATAGAAGATGAATGATTGAATGAATAATACAGAAAATGTGTAGCTATTAAAAATAGCTACACTAATATTCAGCAAATCAATAAGGGCTATATAAAAACGTTTTATGTAGCTGAATCATTAACAAATGGTAGTTTTTCTCATAGTTTCCTACAGGAAACAAAATTTTCTGTTTAAATGTCACCGAATTACACTTTATAGGCAACTAATTTAAAACAAACACAAAACAGGCATTTAAAATAACAACCAATTAGCGAATGTTAACTTGTATTTAGCCACATAAATTACACAAGCTTAGAGGTTGCAATAAAGTATCTGGTTTATCTCAACCACAGAAACACAGATGCAACCAGTGATGCTGTGTTATATTACTAGTTAATTTAATCAACATGCACACAGCTAGCTGCTAAAAAATACTACTGAACTATAAGCAAAGTCTCCAAGGTGCTTCAGGAGACCTACCTGCAAAGCTAGCTATAAAACTAGACTAAAGAGCACCGTGGGCAAAAGCAGCTTGAAACGAAAATGTTGATTCAATTTAATTAATTGATAAAGAAAATCGAATTATGACATCATTTTTGACAGCATTCTTATTTTTACAGCATTTTTAGTGCCTAATACTTGAAGTATTGTAACTTCGCAGATCTGTCTTTTAAAGAATTTTGAAGATGTTGCTAACAACATTTAATCTGTCCTAGTGTCTTTAGTTTCTTTATGTCATTCTGGACAGACTGGATAATGATGATGATGGTGATGACAATGATGAGATCCGATCTCTGTGTCGAGCACTGACTGTTGTCAGACCTCAGTGGATTTGTATGAAGTATCACACAGCACACAACTATAATGTGTGCTTATTTGTTCATTTTAACAACACACTAGTTAATAATCTACAATAAATAAGTAAATCATCGGTCTACAAAATACAATTATATAAACACAATCCAGAAAAGTTTAAAGTAAGCGAGAGTGAGAAAGAGTGACGCATCCTCTATCTATCTATCCGTTCATTCAAAACATGCCATGCAACCTCTACCCCAGAGTCATGTTGTTTGTGAATCAGTGGTTTAATACAGGAGCAGATGGTTATCTTGCATATGACTGAGCACTGATGGAGTGAGACGATGAGACGGTTAAAGCAGCCCATCAACTGAGCACTGCTAGTGTCAATAAAAAGCATGGAAGAGTGAATAAAATATCAAGCAAAGACAGGATTGTTTATTACCGCTCGTAAAACCGATGGATTTACGAGCTGAAACTTTCTCCTTCTTTGGGAGAAAAATGCCAGTGCAAAATACAAGTTAAAAAAAAAGACAACAAAAAACAAATGCAAGACGATCTCATTGCAGAGGAAAGAATGTCATGGACGACTTGTCAAGGCTGCATCGCAAATTGAGGAAATAAGCAACTATGACGATATTTACAGAAAAAACAAATGTTTCCTCTTTGTTTTATTTAATTTCTTTATTGCTGGTTGTTTTATATTTAATGTGAATAACGAGCCTGTTATTGAGCCTGATATTATTATAATTATTTTTTAACTTGGACCTTCAACAGTGACCTGAACACGCCAGGCTCTTCCATCATTCACCGCTCACAGTCACCCAAATACTAATCCCACACACCTGACATGCATTTCCCCGATCACACTCACTCCACAAATTACACACACCTTTTAGACAGGCACTGGGTCTCCCTAGTGGATAAAGGACTCATTCTGATACTAGTCATTATTTGTTTCATGTCTCCTCAATCTCCTTTGTCTCCATCGACTGTCCCTGTGTTCAAGAGTCCATGACATACCTGCATCTCACTTTTTTCCACGCACTCCTTGAATCACTCTGTCGCCCCGGGGTAATCCTGAACCTTGTATATTCACCTCAGCTATAATTTCCGCTTGCTAAAGACATCCGTTCTTTGCAATTCTTTCTTTGTTTAATAAAGCGCAGGGAAGTGGTAGCACAGTGGTTAAGTTGTTGGACTGCTATTTGGACTATCAGGGTTTGATTCCCAACACCACGAAGTACCACTGCTGGGCCCCTGAGCAAGGCCCCTAAGTCCTTAGATGTATAACAGAGATAAATGTAAGCCGCTCTGGATGAGGGTGTCTACCAAATGCTGTAAATGTAAATAGAAGCTGGTCTGTTTGATTACATTTCCCCCTCTGTCTTGAGTGTGAAAAAATGTATATATACTGTATAACACAATACAATTTTAATTAAAATCCAAATTACTTTTGTCAGATGAGGTTAAAAACTGTTGAAATAAATAACTGTGAAACATTTTAGTGTTAGAAGATGAGACATTTTATAAACAAGCATATGAGGCATCCCAGACAGCAGGACTGAGTCTGATATCCTATCAGATATTTATTTAAATAATAAACATTCATTTTTGGATTTTTAAAAAATTATTTTAATGATTTTTTTTTGTTTCTACTACTACAAATAAAGGCAAGCATTTAGAAATCGTCGTTCAATCTTACAAACAACAATGACAAAACTGTTGAAAGCAACGGAAAAAGACAGAAATTGTCCTGACAGTCAAAAGTTTAAGACAGTCCTGCGGAACAGTCCTGTGCTTTTCCGTTGACTATATAAGCGTATGTTTTAATCAGAAATGTGGAATGTGTTTAATATTTCGGTGCAGCTTTTCTCTTGTGGGTAACATTAAAGTGGTACCTCAGTGACCAGGGTGTTGGACCTATGATCAGACTAATGGTACAAGCACCATTAATCTGTGACTGTTTGACCTTCTGCCAAATGTCATAAATGTAACAGCATTATGTTGTGGATGATTGCGTCTGTCACGATTTCACCCTCCCTCCACCAGAGGGCGCCATCACCGGAACCCTGAACAAAGCTTCTTCGTGTGTTTTTTGGTAATATAAACTAGCAGCTATGGCTAGCACTCCGCGAAGTATTGTTTGCCTAGCTACATACTAAGCGTATTCTCGGTCTGTCGGGTTCTCAGGGTTTTTATTATTTGTTCGGTTCTGGTTTATGATTTCTGTCTTGGTTTTGTTTGCTCGGTTTTGTTTCCCTTTGTTTGTTTATTTTCCCCTGCCCGTATTATGTTTATGTTCCTGCCCTCTCCTTTATTTGACTAAACTACTACCTGCAAAATGGATCCTACTACGTCTCCATCCTTACAGCATCACAGCTCTACCTGGGGTTGTCTGGTGTTTTTACAATTAACCCTTTCCCTGACACTGCTGTGTAAAGTGTAGCTGGGAAGGCTAAACCACATAACACGCCAGAAAACAGTGTAACAAAGCTCCTGATTGCCATGGCTGAGTCATTAAATAGCTGTCAATCACTTCAGCGTTAATTGAAGTGTGGCACTTTACACTCATAGGTAATCACAGGTTTGCATGAGGCATGCTGGCGGTAAACAGAACTGCACAGTTGTCATTGGAGATGTTATGGAAACGGAAAGGATTTTAAAAATAGCTATGCTGCTGTTATTAAAATACACACCTATTATGAATATATGAAACATAAAAACACATTTGGTCTTGTTTTTTTTTGTTTTTTTTTAAATTTATCTTTTGGCACCCAAGGAAAGTATAAGCATGATAAAATCACTTAATTGAATTTTTTATGCGCCAATAAGCGGTTAACGGAATTATTAATGATTTCCATTTGTGGCTTTGTTATCACCAACTTTTTCTGGGTTTCGCCAAGAGAGAGAGAGAGAGAATTGTAAAGGCTGTTTAATAGTTTGATAGATAGCGCTGGACCTAAAGAAGGTAGCATATGTAGGTAAATTTGTGTTTTAGGCAGAAAACAAAAGTCACACAACTTGATGAACTGTCATTTGAAAATATTAATGAGAAAAGATCCAGACACAGATCTCGCCTTTTACTATGCTCTGTTATCCAAGTTCTCATCCGATGTGACCACGCCCAAGACTGCTTTCTACAAGGAGAAACTTCCACAAAAACCCTTCCAAGCTCCACAACATCTTTTTTTCTACTCAACCCCCATAGATCTTGCTGCTCCATCCAACAAAGGACTCGCCTTCAACTTCACTGTCACAATTTTCAGCCGTGGCTTCAGAAGAGGTTCAACAAGTCATCCTGTCCCCTAGCCCTACCCACTGGATCCAAACCTTTCTACTATGCCTGAGACCATTTCTTCTGATCTTCTGCCCTTGTTCTCTAGAAATCAATGCCTTCTTATCCTCTGGTTAGGCACTGTTGTCCTTTAGGAGGCTGGGTTACTTCTATCCTGAAGAAGCTTGCACTAGACCTCTACAGTCTGGTATCTTCTCTCTTTTCTGTTATATTACTTGAACACACTGTCTATAATCATCTGTCCCTTTAACTCCCACAGAATAACCTTCAAGATCCTAACCAGTCTGGCTTTAAAGCAGCAAACTCTACAGAGAGTTCCCTTTTGGCAGTCACTGAAAAGCTACATGCTGCCAAATCATCCAAACTGTTATCTGTCCTCATCCCTCTGGACCTTTAATCTGCCTTTGACACAGTTAACATCAAGACTTTCCTGTCAGCACAGCAGTGGTTTGCTTTCTACTTGGATGGTCGTATAACATGGAGGGGAACGATTTTTGCTTTATGTAGACTCTCTACTAATGTCACACAAGGCTCCCTACCCTGTAGTCTCCTTCTCCCACTCTTTAATTAAGAAGTTATTTTCTCACATGGGATCTCCTACCAATGTTATGTTGATGACACTCATCTCACTTCCAGACACCACAGCTTTTTAAGGACAACATATTTCATCTTTTTTCTTTTCTTTTCTCAGACACCACAGCTTCTCGGCATGTCCTGAAGACATTTCATTGTGGATTGAAGCTCATCAGGTGAAACCACTTCATCTTCCCCACTTCTAGCACCGCTTGTAAGTTTCGGTTAATCGTGGACAGTCCTTTTCCTGTTGCTAACTTGACACGGTCCTGTCGATTTATCATCTACAGCATCAGAAGACATCCATTCTTGTCCACTTAGGCCACTCAGTTGCTTTCTAAACTAGACTACTGCAACTCGCTCCTCACAGGTCTGCGTTTGAGAGCAATTCATCCCCTGCAGCTGATTTTCAACCTTTTGAAAACAACAAGTTTTTACATACCACTCCATTTCAGCGTTTACTCCACTGGCTTCCGGTAGCTGCATGCATCGAAGGACGCTGATGCTTTCCCACAAAACCAAAAACTAAGCAGTACACACTTAGATCCACAAACACCGCTCGACTGGTCCCACCATTCTCTAAAATGCAAGGTAGGTCTGCCTTAGGTCTTTTTTCAGTTTTTGCACCAAGATGGTACAATTAACTTCCAATCAATGTCAGAACAACCGAGTCACTGGCTGTCTTTAGGAGATGATTAAAGACCTACCTCTTTCCAAATACCTGGCAGTTGACATATTCATAATCTTAAAAAAAAAATATTTCCTCTTTGTTGTTTTGTTATATATTTGGGTTGTTACATTATCTTTTCTGATTTTGCAAACCAGTATAGCTTATTTGCGATCCACACAAAGAGGATAGTTCTTACTGTAGCGGTATAAACGGTATTTTTAAAGAAAGATATAAACAGAAAACACCAAATATGTTGAATGTCACCCTTAAATCATAAAGAGAAGCAAATTTTTTTTGCGAATCTAAAATTTTTGCCTGCTTTCGAGGAAGTGGACATAGGCAACTACCTTGTTGTCCAAAAATTTTTAAGTAAGTGGTTGGGGTTAGCGACCTTGGTACCAAGGAGCTTAACAAGAACAACCATTTGTTTTTTTTGCCCTTGTGAGTAGCATTTCTATTTTGTCTGTTAATTTAACCTAGCAACAAGTATTCAACACTGTCATGCACTTTGTGTTCCCTACACCTTCCACCAATGCCAAGGATCCACTACTACCCTTATTGGAAGCCCCTGATTTTTTCAAACTATTTCTATATTTTCCTTTAACAACACACACTGTTGTTAGACTTTACTTACTGTATGTACTAGACATAATCAGCACATAATTTATGGTCATTTTTACATTTTGCTACTCAATAAGCCTCTTATTTTTTCTCCAGAAATATTGCTACAGCCACTGTAATGTTGATTCTATTAGTTTTTCCTGCTCAGACTTAATTCCGAGGCTATTTCCCATCTGAGCTGTAAATTTGCAAAATGTGCTGTTTGGCAAAATATTGAGGAATTATAAAGTGTGGGTCACAGCATGATGTCAGTTTAGAATCGTGTGGAAAGTATTAGTTACATGCTGTCTTTTTGTGTTAAATGTTACATAACTCATTATAAGTCTGCCAAGAGGTAATAATGCAAATACAGCGCTATATATATATATATATATATATATATATATATATATATATATATATATATATAATATATAAAACCAAAATACAAAGCCTGTAACAATATGATACTGAGATTATAATGATAATAATAATGGTGCCCTCCTTAACAGTCAGGTACTCGTTTTGGATTTTGTATTGATTTTTTTTAAATACAAAATGTCTATAATTTTCCTACTGTAATTTTTCACTCTTTAGTTTATCTTTCTTAAAATTAGTTACATAACTGTAAAATAATAAATCACCAAATAAAAATTCCCTACAGTACAAATAGTCACATACGGAAATATACTGTAACTGTGAAAAAAAATGTTTCCCAATATTTACATGCCATATTTATTTTGTGTCACGTTAATATTTTCATATTTCCATATTTCACTGGACTATCATCACTCGGTCCTTAAAAGCCAAAATACGTACAAAAGTATATACAGAAATGATTGTGGTCTTTTAGAATAAAAAAAAATCCAAATTGATAAACGTATTTTTCGTAGTTTAACCATATTGTATAGCAATAGATCATTTTTGTTTTCTGTTTTTTTTTAGAACTTTTCCTCGATATTACGTTAAAGCTATGTGGGTGTGTAAACTTTACCATGTTGTAAAAAACAATGTCGTAGAGCCCTAGTGTGTTTTCACA
This sequence comes from Bagarius yarrelli, assembly GCA_005784505.1. Classification (NCBI taxonomy): domain Eukaryota; kingdom Metazoa; phylum Chordata; class Actinopteri; order Siluriformes; family Sisoridae; genus Bagarius; species Bagarius yarrelli. The sequence continues at coordinate 1,506,399 of VCAZ01000020.1, forward strand.
GCTGTGTGTATTTCCACCTGAATTCCTCCAGCTATGTGTAATTATGTCATCATATGGCTGAGGGTCGTCAGGGCAAAGCACAGCTCTGGTGGCATTCTTTTTACAACATAAATCGCACACTACATAAAGGGACATGTCTTTCAGCTTGCTAAAGAAAATACCATTTAGCAGTGTTTAATTACTAGCTACTACAAGACCAAACCACTTTGGTTTTAGAAAAGGGGTTGCTAATACGACAGGTTCAACTGCCTGGTATATTTTTAAAAAGACAATTCATTATTTTTACAGATAAAAACAGATAGTCTGACTAGAAGCGGTTCTATATAGAACAATATAATTATGTTTAGATAACCCTTTGTATAAAAACACCTTCATACAATTCTTTTCCTGTTTATTAATAGTCGGTATCCCCTTTGAACTTTCCACCATATTGGTTATAATAAATGCATAAAATATTACAAAAAACTGCACTTGCATCCATTTTTTGCTCCGTACAAAAAACCCCTAGCGTTTTTTGCGTGCAGTTTGTAATTAAGATTCTGTGATGAAGCTTTAATATGGACTAAACCACCAGTATTCCATATAATTTACATTCACAACATTTGGCAGATGCTTTTATCCAGGACGACTTATATTGGTGCTTAAGGGCTTTGCTCCGGGACACAGAAGGGGCAGCTTGGTGGTGCTGGGAATCAAATCCCAATCCTCCAATCAGCAATCCAACACCTTAACCAATGAGCTACCACTTTCCTTTCTTATATATTTATATAACATGTTTTTGTCCAAACCTGAATCTTTGAGAATCCACGAACTGGCATTATATTTCTATTTTTATACAATGCAATACTGTTATATAGTAAGGCTCGGGATATAGTATTGTAACAGCAACTGCAACAGAGAGGTCAGAAAGCAGACACTATAGAACCCTCTTACCTGTGAGGTTGGTTGAAAGAAGAAGCAAGGTGTCACATGTGAGCTCTGCTGTGGCTTCAGAGAACAGTGTGATCCAGATCGAAAACACCTGCATGGAGAAAAGAGGTAAGAGAATAATTATTCCTGCATCCTACAATTTTATATTCATCTCCTCAGCTAATAAAAGAATGTTTCTGTACTACACTCGTTATTGTGATGCGAAAACAGAAGTGAGTCATGAGCCATTTTAAACAATATAAACTATTTTTTTTACATTTAAGGTAGCAGGTTAGTAAGCACAGCCTCACGAGCCTGGATTGCTGCCTGATTTCACTATTTCTCACCGTGATTGTGTCGCTAACAGGTGGTCTATAGCTAGTGATAGTTTTTCCTCTATTATAAATTATAAATAAGTAACCCTTAAGATGAGTGGCATTGGTTAAGATCTAAGCAGCATCATACAAGACAAAAAGTCATTTTGAGTCATGACTCGGGTTGATGTATATTAGTACTGAGAATTACTCATTGTTTGTTCATTATCTAACTGTTTAGTTTAAGTTCTAACGTCTATTAAGTTCTAACTTCTAATTTGCCTTTTAATATGTTATTACACAAAAAATTAACCTTAAAAATATGCCATAGAATTGTTTTATTATAAAAGTCGAACCTGAATGGTTATTAAATGGTTATAATAAAACGATTAGGTCAATCAAAATTGCATTAAAGCTTTACTTAAATAAAGTCATTAAATTATCGAAATATTGTAATAAGTACATAACAAGTTCTGACCTTTGCTCCTAAATGAAAAAAATCTGTTTCAAAGTAAAATTATTACTATTGTATGAAGTTGTTTATCAGTATTGATGCTAAAGGACTAATAACACCTTAATGCACTTAAAGCACAGGCAGAAATGTACTTTGGTAAAAACAAGCAAAAAAAACTTATATGACTATTTGTCTTTTTTTAATTAATAATTGTAATTAATTGTTTTTCAAATAAATGCTTAAAATTTTTTCATTAACTATACAACATATGGCAGCATGATGGCCTGGTGGTTAACACTGTTGCCCCACATCAAGAAGGCCCCGGTTCGATTGCCAGGCAGGGGTCCTTCTTTGTGGAGTTTGCATGTTCTCCCTGTGCTTGCGTGGGTTTTTACTCCGGGTTCTCCAGTTTCCTCCCACAGTCCAAAAACATGTATGTTAGATTGATTGGTGATTCTAAAGTGAGTGTATGTGTGGCTCTGTGATGGACTGGCGACCTTTTGCCCTTTCAGAGACGGCTAGAATAGACTCCAGCAGATCCCTGTGATCCCGAATCAGGGAAAATAAATAAATGTGAAACCTATTGGAATAATATTATTATGTATACAATTAATTCTTATTATTTCTTGATATGCTGTGATCTAAACCCTGTTTGGATCAATTTTGCTGTTTAAAAAAACGAATTCCAAATAAAACAAGATAAAGAGAGAGCTGGAGAGCATTTGTTATAGTCTACAGTACATTAGAGATACCGTTCCAGTATCTCCAGTGCATTGAGGTGTATATGAGGTTTAACGTTCTTTTCTGAGCAGGCTGGGGTATGTAATGCTGCTGTGTATATGTTCGCTGGAAAAGATTTGATGGCATGCCTAACATACTTTGGAAAAAGTTCAGTGCGAGTGCCTGTGCTCATACGCTCTCATACACTGATACCGCTGCCAAAATCTGTTTAACAGAACAAGAACAAGTGATTTACAGCGAGCCTTTCTTTCTTTCTTTCTTTCTTTCTTCCGTCTCTTCTCTTTTTTAAAGGAATAATAAAAAAATAATATTGGTATTTACTTGTAAGACCTTTGATTTGTGTTTATCGTTCCAGATAAATTTTATTTTTGATTCTAAATAATGATAGAATAAAAAGAATTCAGCAATTCATGATTTAAGACGTGTCCCTGGGATGGCATTGTCTTAATAAAGTAAAGGACACTTTTATGGACGTCTGAAGGCAACCCGGCATGGTGCTTTTAATGTAATAAAACATCCAGTAGCCCTGAGTCCTATAATTCGTTTTACAAGGGCAAAACCTGGTGTGATGAATTGACCTATCAGTGCTCTCAGGGATTCGGATCAAAGGAATCGAACTTCACCTGTCTAGTGCTGTCCTGCGCTTTTAAGAACATCAGCAGATCATGGCTTCCGAAGCATGAACAGAATACACAATCCGAGATGATTTTACTAACAGTCAATAGGGCAGCCGCTGCTGATTTTCCTACCTCACTTGAGCCTGAGGTTAAAGAGGTCCAGTCTGAGAGCTAATCTAGCTAATACTAAAATGCCAGTCATTATCATGAATGGAGAAATAGGTCAAAGTTACGTCCGCAAAAAGACACCCAAATATGTTGTCTGTACCCGAAGGGTTCAAACAGAGTTAAAATAAATAGGCATTCTAGCACTCTTTTCTCTTTCTGTGCTTTTAATTGTGAATTGTAAACTCCCAAACATCCTAATCTGATCTAGCCTAATTCTAAATCTTTTTCTAAGAATTTTTCGTTTTTAGTTACCAGAGATTTTTTCTTAAGCTTTCAACTCATTTTGGTTCATTTGCAATTCGATGCCATTTCACTGTGCACAACAATTAAGAACAACAAAACCAGACAAAACAATATATAGTCTGAAAACAGAGTCAGACAATATAAAAAATGTGGAACTCTAATGGGAACACATTTTTATTATTTTCTACAACTGAGCGAGAAACACAAAGAGAGCGCCTCGTAAGAGTCTTTTTTTTGTTTTTATGGGGTTTTTTTGTGCTGGGAATTTTTGGCAAATGCACATAGAACCAGTAATAAAACCAGCAAAAAGAACACGGAAATAAAGAAATAAATTATTAAATACCTGGTTAAAATATTTATTTTGTGTGCTTTTGTATTGTTGCTCTTTTTATGTTTTAGTTTGTGGCTTAAATTTAAAGAATTTTAACACACAGCCTTTTCAGTTTACTTATTGAAAAAGTGTTTAGTTAGGTTTTTACTTGGAGCTGAACTGCACTGCCTAAACTGCACCAGTAGTTTGTCCGTGTATGTAGATGTTTAAAGAAGATTAATACACCAGGGTTACATGTAAACACAATGTAACATATTAACCTGTAACATCAAATGTGTTGGTGAAAATTTTGTTTGTCATAAGTTCCCCTTTGGGAATTCTAGCTTTGGGAACGTTTCCTGCAGTCTTGATGCAGGTGTAGAATCATGCCAATTGGAAAGCGTAACGTCATAAGTCTGACACATCACAGACCAGGTGACATCATCAACCAGAAAATACAAAGTCGAGCATCCAGGTAAGGTAAGCAGGCTTCTTTTGTTCGGTGCTCGTATGCGTTACTATTGCGGCGCAGGGAGACAAGCTACGAGCCGTGCACGTGGCACAGGTGAAGGTTGTAAGGTTTGCAGCAGACAGGTCTGAGGTGGGCCTTCCCCTCTCTTAGCCAGCCCCTGCTAGCTCAGTGCTAACCGAGAAGATGGAAGAATGCACTACAGTGTCTTTCCTCCTCAATAATGCTCTATCGTGTCGCGCCGCTTCCAAGGAAGAGGTGGAGCAGATGAGCATCCACGCAGAGGCATCAAGGTCATGTAAGAAACCGTACTCTATGTCCCTCTCCAGTGGCACCCCGTTAGCCCGGGCAGCAGGCAGCTCATTTTGTGGCCCTTATACAGCAGTCCTTCTGGACTTCCTCATTTCCCGCTTTGGCCTGTTTGGCCGCACAATTGCGAGGTTTCAGGAGGTGTCCATGCAGGCAACGACACAGAAAAAGCTCCTTTCGCGGCTTTTCCAGACAGCGGTAGCCCAGAAACGTAGCGCCGCATCTTACACTCCACTAGAGGTAAACCAGCTATGCTCATTGCCAGGCCCCTCCTCTAGGACGACGGATCTTGAGGCCATCATTCAGAGTAAGAGGCTGTAAGATGATGGACCATCAGTTATTTGCTCCATCCTTGTGCGCACAGAATAATTTAATCTTTGGCTACCATTCTGATGGGCTATCTCTCAGTAAAATACAGAAATTATGTTTTCGTGTGTTTACTGTGTGTCTGATTGTGTGTACTAATTCCCTGCCACTTTGCTTTTTGATGCTCTACTGCTTTCACTGGGAATGTTTTTTTTCTAGCCTATGCATGACATATGGGAATTGTCTAATTTCCATCTTAGCAAGCTGACATGTTCAAAAAATATGTGTGAATGGTAATTCCCTACCCACATTTACAAACACAAGCATGTGGGTGTGTGACTTCCATCTCTTTTCAACAGATAGTTGATTACATGTGTCCCCAAACGCCAAAGTATATAGGAACCTGCTGAAGAGTGTTTAATTGGATTTCTTTACTCGTCTAAATAGTATCGCAGTTCAGAGCTTCGGTTGGGGGAAGATCTATAAGAGAAAACTAAGAAAATTGGAGAATTTTAATTTGTATTGTGATTAGGCCTGGGTTCGATTCCCGGGCAGGGGTCTTTCTGTGTGGAGTTTGCATGTTCTCCCTGTGCTTGCGTGGGTTTACTCCGGGTTCTCCAGTTTTCTCCCACAGTCCAAAAACATGTATGTTAGGTTGATTGGTGATTCTAAATTGCCCATAAGAGTGAATATAAATGTGTGTGGCCCTGTGATGGACTGGCGACCTGTCCAGGGTGTCCCCCTCCTGCATTTATCCCCTTCAAAGATGGCTGGGATAGACTCCAGCAGATGCCTGTGATCCCGAATTAGAGAATAAGAAAATATAGAAGATGAATGAAAGAATGTAATAATAATAAAAAAAGAATATATTTGAATAAACACGATTGATGTATTTCTTTGTTAAAGGCAACTACACTTACTATTTCCTTTAAAAGGAAAAATATTACGAGGAAACAATTCTATTATTTTTCTTTTTTTTTGTTTTCTTACTTTATGTTCAATAAAACATTTGGCCATCATTTATAAACCACCAAAAACATCATGATTGGAAACAATTGCAGAAAATGAGCTCACAGACTTTACGGATCAATTTTGACCATTTCATCCTGTTTACTACTAAATAAAATGACCTCTTTCTAACACTAAGCAGGAAACATATTAATTTGACCTCATTTATCTGAAACGGCTGTGTAAAGCAATGTTAAAGGAGGTGAGAGGATAATTAAATGAGCCTCGTCCAGTTATTATATATTATATAATTAAACCAGCAAATAGGTGCCAAGTACAATACACTGGAATAATATCATACTATTACTCATACTTTATTGCCAGACATTGTATTAGCTATAATTTAACCCATTTTACTAGTACAGTGGCATTACAATCTATCTGCAAGATTAATTTTTAATTGTTTATAATCAATTATTGTCTTATTCTCTCCATCACTGGTCCCTAATGTCAAGTTTTCCTAAAAGGAGACGCAGGACCAGATGAATGCACTGGGCTATAAGATGCTGAACCAGCAGCCATTAACTCTATCCTTGCTAAAAAAATGTTGACACACAGTGGGCTGGTAAATAATAATTTAATGTTTGGCTACCATTCTGATGGATTATTGCTGCAATCTCTCAGTTAAACACAGAATTAGTGTTTTCATCACGTTTTCGGTGTGTTTGCGTTCGTGTCCTGATTTCCTGCCATTTCACTCTCCATGCTTCAATGTGCCTTTCCCAGTGGCTAGGAATAGATTTTTTTTAATTGATGCTCTATTTGTCTATTTATACTGGGAACCAGTATAAGATATTACTCGCATTAACAAACACAAGCTTGTGTATGTGTGACATCATTGACCACCAACTTATCGACCAACTAAACATCCCAACAATACCCTAGACCGCTATCGTACACACCACTGCCATTGACGATTGACCTATGGCAGAGGAAATTTCTTAACAAACCACCCCTGTCATTCTACAAACCAGACTTTTGCATTAAAACAAAAAATTCATTTCACAGAACCTGATCGTTCTATGTCATCAATGGCTAAGCTCTCATGACCCAATCCTGTTGACATTTTTTAATTGGTCTCCACGCAGTCACTGTTAATCGGCGCACACTGACAGTATTAGAGAGATACTACAACATCTCATAATGATGCTGGTGTAACGTTGACTCCACTAAGGAGATGTATATTAGAACCCAGGGTGCAGTTTATTTACAAGTGATTACCAAAAACCCAAAACCAATAAACAGAAATACTAAACAAATAACTAGTAGGACCGTAGGAGGATTATGAACTCACCAAAGTGGTATACAAAACAATCCTCCACAAAACACAGGGCAAACACAAGGGCTATAAATGCACCAAGAACTCATTAACAAAACAAGACACGCCTGAACCAATGAACAACACATTACAAAACAAACCTATGAAAACAAGACCCAAGGACAAAGCGAAACACAAGACAAGAAGTAAGAATGAGGAACAAGGAAGTAAACAAAACACTGCCTAGGCTAGCTAAGCTAAACAAAACAAATAATGAACATGAACCAAGAAAAAACCCAAAACAAGCACATGAAAACTTTACAGCTGATTTTTCAGCCATATTTATCAAAAGCAAGGCGGCACAGTTCCCTTTACCCTTTACCTCTGCAGACATTTTATGTCACCCTTACCCCAGGCTTCCTTTTGAGGTTGAAGTGGATGCTTGGGACTGTGGCGTTGGGGCAGTTTTCATCCCAAAATAATGGAACCCTGGCAAACTACAACTCTTATGATATGAGGAATAAAGAACTGGTATCCCTGAAGGTGGTGTTAAATAAAGGGGTTGGCTGGAGGATGCATCACGGACCATAACATTTTAGAATATATCAACGGAAGTACCAAGCTTTTCCCCGCTTCCTATTTTTTCAATTGCCTCTAGATTATTATTTCTTGTTATTTAAAGAACAACACATTCAGCACAATGGATTCTTTTCACTAATAGCTTTATGTAGAGTTTGTTCGTAATGAGAAGGCCAGTGTTAATAGTGGCATGGGAAAGCTTTAGCAGTGGAAAGGAACCCTTAAGCTTTGGCAATGCATGGCATGCATGCTAACCTCTCAGCTAATGTGACCCCTCCTGCTTTTGCCTGTTGTTATGATCTAATTATATAATTGTTTTATGTTATTTTTATTTTTTAATTTCTATTCTTTTACACTTAACTGTAATTCATTATAAAACTAATATACATACTTAATTACAGGTCTTAGTGTATCTCTGTGAAGTATTTTAATCAAATTTTTTTAACATATGCTCAAACAAGTGGTTATAATAGGGTTACCCAATGATGCCTTATTCATTATAAGCAAAAATATTATGCCCAATAAGACATTTAGCCATCATTTATAAACATTTACATTTAAAGCATTTGGCAGACACCCTTTTCCAGAGCGACTTACATTTATCTCTTTCTTTTATACAGCTGACCAACTGGGGGTTGAAGGTCTTGCTCAGGCTCCCAAAGGTGTCAAATTGGTAGTGCTGGGAATCAAACCCACCGATCTTTCAATTAGCAGTACCTTAACCAATGCGATTTCACAATAACTAGCTAAACATGTTTAATCATCATAATTTACAACAATTGCAATTGTATTTGCGGGACTCTAAACTTTCAACTGCAGCACTTTGAAATAAAATGATCTTTGAACACTAAGTAGGAAACTTGATATTAATTCGACCCCATTTATCTGATATGTGGTTTGTTCCTTGTATTATTATAAGGCTTGCAAAACATGTTTTAGAGGTGACAAGATAATTAAACGAGTCTTACCTAGTTATATTATATAATTAAACTAGTGAATTGGTGTCAAGTACAAAACACTGGAATTATATAAAACCATTAATCATACTTTATTACCAGACATTGTATTACATACTATAATAAACTGTAATATATTTTAACCTCTTTTTTCTAGTACAGTGGCATTACAGTGTGTCTGCAAAATAAAAATCTATTTTTTTATGGGAGCAGCACGGTAGCTTAGTAGCTACCACTCTTGCCTCACAAAAAGACAACCCAAGTATGATTCCCGGGTAGGGGGCCTTTCTGTGTGGAGTTTGCATGTTCTTCCTATGCTTGTGTAGGTTTACCCGCGGAACTCCGGTTTCCTCCACAGTCCAAAAACATATATGTTAGGTTGATTGGTGATTCTAAATTGCCCATAGAAGTGAGTGTGTGTGTGGTCCTGTGATAGACTGGCGACCTGTCCAGGGTGTCCCCCTCCTGCCTTTTGCCCTTTCAGAGACGACTGGGATAGACTCCAGCAGATTCCTGTGACCCCGAATTAGGGAATAAGTATAGAAGATGATTGAATTAATATATTTTTAATGGTTTATAATCGATTATTGATTATTATTATTATTATTATTAATAGTAGCAAATTTAATACAGTCAGTACAGTGTAAAATGTTTTTTCCTGTTTGTGGGGAAAACCTTCTGTAGATTTTTAGTGGGTAAAAATAATGCCTTTAAATTTTAGTTGTGTGTCTATGTGTGTGTTTGTGTGACATTCAATACTTGAAGATGTAAGGTACCAAAACAGGTGCAAATTCCATTTTTTAGCCTCTGGTAATGTTCTATTAGGAATGCACCATGTCAGGCCGACAGCAAAATCCCCTAAGAAAATGGCTGCCGGTACAATCATCGCTTATACTCACGAAGCACTGACAAGGCACCTGTTTCCAATCCCTCACTCATCTGTTATATATACTCTTACCCTTCAGTCTTATACTCAGTGTGCACAATACCTGCCCTAGGGTATCTTTCAGTTAGTACTTTAGATTGTGTACACAGGTAAGAAACCTTTATCTGTCCCTGGGCGCAGCATCTGGAGACACCAAATTGATGTAACATAATCACAAATAAATTTCAAAATAAAATGTTTTCCCCAGTTATATCTTCAAAGTAGCATTGTTGCCTAAATAATTTTCTTCGTTCTCTTTATACCCTTATATGCCACAAAATGCAGGTTTTCCAACTAAAAAGGCGGCAAATGTTAACATCATTTCGGAAAAGATAAGGTCTGTAAACACCCAACCAAAATATTTGAATTGGAGTGCAAACTCGGTGCAAACTTACCCTTAAAAGAATAATAAATAAAAACAAATGCAACCCTAGTCAAGCAAATTTGCACCAAAGCACATGCCAAACATTCATTCCATATTTATTGTGTTGTCGGTCAAACCTATTCACTGATCCAGGGTAAGTGTACCTTTAACCAAACGCCATACTGGTATTACAGTCCTTTAGCGTATAAATTTCAGAGGTAAAGGCAGATGTTTGAGCCTTGAGTCGGATCCAGCCAGCAGCTGTGCAGCCTATAAACAGGGTAATCCTACCCTAACAATAGGTCCTAACATGCAAGGATGCCACAAACACGCCGCAGCCCTTACTTCTCCCACTGGCTTAGAAAGCTTCTGGAAAAAGCTGTCAGACAAAAAACAGTTTGATTGGCAGAAGCCAGAGGCTCTTGGGTCTGACACAGCAACACGTGGGATTCCGGCATACTCTTTCATGCTGACACAAAGCCTTCCAGGAAAAATGGTATGCAGGAGGCAAATGGACTAGGAAAGAGATTCGCTTGTGCTACTCTGAGCCCCTGACAAGACCAGGGCTAAAGCGGTCATGATCCTCTAGGGTCATCTGACAATTCCGTTCCTGTTAGACAGTGGCAGTTAGAGGCACTATCAGAGGTAATAGACAAAAGCATGTACGATTAGCATCTGCTTCCGACGATCTGCAATATCATTTGCTCCGAACCCAGGCTGATCTGCCAGAGCTACCCCCTGCCTGAGAGATCAGCAATAATTTATTTTTAACTGGAAAATCCTTTGCATCAAACTTAAGACTTAAAACAGATTTAAGACTAATTCTATTTATATTTGATGATTTGTTTGACAAATTACAATGTAATTAACAAAATTACATTTTAACAGAAACACTATTAGCTGATTATTGCTCTTCTAAACTGTGTAATGTGAATACATGCCAGAAAATTAGCTAGGTAAATGCTAAAATGCTAAGATTACTTTTTGGCACCATAGTCTCTAAAACACACATAATTAATAATGCTGGCAGAACTGAGGGTGGCGTAGGTCCAGGTATGGGAACTTGAGCTGTCACGTTATGCGCAGTGGTTAAGGTGTTGGACTGCTAATAGAAAGATTAGGGTTTGATTCCCGGCACCACTAAGTCGCCACTGTTGGGCCCCTGAGCAAGGCCTTTAATCCACAATGGCTCAGTTGTATAAAAAAGATAAATGTAAGTCACCAGGAAGAACCAAAAAGGTTTTTTTTTTGCAGTGATGCCATTTAAGAACTATTTTTGGTTCCCCATTTAACCTTTCAATGAATGTTTTTTGAAAGCAGCCCAGTTTTTCTTAGTGCCAAAGGTCCGTTTTATAGTACAAAAAACCTTTTCCGACTATCATGAACCGTAAATAATGTTGAAAAACCATTTAGAATAATTTATTCCTAACAGTGTAGATTTATACACACAAAAAAAGTTCTTCAACGCTTTGCAAGCAGTTACATCACCCTCTCTAACTATGGTTCCCAGAAAGAGTAACCAAACAACTGTAAAGGGCTTAACATCTAACCTTTTTGTTTTTTTAACCTATCCAAGTCAAATTTAAATTTCAGTATTGACCCTAGGACATTTTTCTCCAAAAATCACAAAAATTTTAAAAGATTTTGGAGAGTTTTCGATTGTCCGGCTTGCTGTTAAATGACTGGCAGTGCAATCTTGCAGAGAAAGTAATTCTTTAGATGTCCATCCATCCTTCTGATGGGAAAGGGCGGTTCAGCACTGTCTGTATGTTAGAAGCAGATGTGAGTGGAGTATCCAAAATCTGTACTCAAGTAAAAGCACCAATTAGAATAGTATTAGATGAAAAACTACTCCTAGTTACTAGTTACTTCTGATCTAATTAACATAAAGCAAAAACTAAATTCCAAACTACTTGGCGAGTTTTTACATCCCTCTTCTCCAAAGTCTCTCGTTTCTGCTTATATAAAACAGGTTCAAATTAAAGTAAAGTCAATCTCAGTCCTGTGATGGACGTTAACATCACATCATCTGTCATTTACAATCAAATCTCAAAGACACTCAGATGTTTTTCTAACAGTTCAACCGTGTCTGCATTTTCTACCATTTATAAGCAGTTCTTTTTAAAAACGCACTTTTATTTTAACATTTTATACTTAGGAATAAAATAAAATACAATTCCTGTTTTGATTTTGTATGGATGTTTTATACTTTTGTCAAGTGTCAAAAAAACACCCTTAATTTTTGTATAAATGCAGAATGTCCTGGTTTGCTGTTCAGTTTATCAGATACCAAATATTTAATAATAGTGTTTAAATCGGTGTCATTTTGAAACTTACCGCTACGTGTTTTTTTTCCGGTTGAAGCTGAAATTCTTGTACTCTGCTTTGTTAGTTTGTTTTGGCGCATACAGCATGAATCGCATTATGAAACTATTCTTTTTGACATCCTGGAGTAAAAACATAGACTAAGACGCCCTTTTCCAGATCGACTTACATTTATCTCTTTTATATATCTGAGCAATTTAGGGTTAAGGGTCTTGCTTAGGGGCCCAACAGTGGCAGCTTGGTTTTGGTGGAAATCGAACCCTGATCTTTTAGTTAGCATTCCAACACCTTTACCTCTACACTATCACCACCTCATATCAATTAATTATTTTAAAATCTCATATTTATCACAATTTGAGAAAAGTGGAGAAACGCCGCCAACTAAAGAGACTTAAAATGTACTTAAGTGACAGTAAATATACTCTAAAAGTAAAAGTAAATCTAACTAAGTAAATGTAATATGTTACTACCAACACCTGGTTTAAAAGTCAATATAAACTGTATACCACATAATAATAACTATTATTGGATCCGTATAACACTTTAAAACTGTCTCTACATATTTATTCACCCTTCACAGGTTTTCCATAAAAGTCGGAAATTGTTGCCTTGACTTGCCACCACCAGATATTTTAAGCCTGGCAAATTGTCGACTGCAATTGTTCTAACTAATACACCGCACAGCACAGCCCACATGTTCATCCCCTCTGAGCCCAACAACCACACTGCTGTCAATGCCCTGAACCACCTGCTGCTGTCTGTCTGACTCAGTGTCGAAACATGTGGGTGGGCAACAAAGACAGGTCTCCTAACCCCTGAAGAGAAATAACATGTATTCCTGCTAAAGGCGAAAAAGTACTACGGGGTGTCTAGGGAATAGCTAGAGGTAAAATGAAATGGTTCCACATAATAATAAACATTTGTACCATAAATTGGCTGCTGGTAACTGAAGCAGAAAAATAGATTTCAAATTAGATTTGTCATATTCATGGGGTGCAACAAAAAGTGTTGGAACTATTAGCTTTTAGTCATTAGTCACAGTTCCCCCTTCAGGGTGATGTCATCAACCAGGAAGTAATGCTATATTAACACAAGCAGCAGCGTACCTCTATAAGTATACCTCTTATGTATGTGTGTGTGTGAGAAATAATTAAGTGATAGTAAAATAGTAACAGAACATGTACAAGCTAGAACAAAATTTTAAGTAGTGTGTATATTCATGCCCCATGTTTATTTTGGGCATGGATACACACTTGAAGTGTGTTAGCTGTCTGGGAGAGGAGCACCTAGCCCTAGGACCTAGCCTTATCTCGCTCGCCAACCGCTAGCTCCGTGGGCTTTGAACTGGCTGAGGAATCCTGCTCTGCCAGGGACAGGCTCAACTTCAGCTTTCATCCTTTGAGAAGGTGGAAGCTATGAGTATTCAAGGGAGTAAAGTTATAATCAGCTTAGTTAAATACAGAGTGAACAATTCCTTAAAGCTAGACTGCAGCCCCCACCCAGGGACCAAAGTATCGAGATCAGGAAACAAACCGTATTCAGCCAGGCTGTTTAGCAGATACGAGGTGTCATACTCTAATATAGATGAGGCTAGGGAGTATAGTTACTAGACGATGCCACTGGTTGAACAGATGCTAGTAGGCTTTCTGTCACTGACTACCCCATCTTCTACAGAAACCTCTAAGCTACATATAAAAAAATGACATCCACCTAGGCAAAGCTTATGCCTCAGTAGGTCAGGCAGGAACATGCTACACATGGGGTAAGATCTTCCATGAAGCACTGATCACAGGGATCGCCTAAAAAAGGTACAATCCCGTCAGTTGACCCCACAAGTACTAGGGAGCTCATGAAATGCCTCATTGCCACTTGGTTCGCACCTGCCAGGTTTCCGCTTCAGGGAGCTGGATGACTGGATCATGATGTACTGGAAGCAGATAGCATTACTTCCTAGTCAAGGTTGTCACCTGTCTGTGCTGTAATGCTTTCAGGGCAAAGATTATTAAAGGGCACGTTTCAACTCAGTGTTCCGTTCCCTTAGAAAACCATGGTTACATACATGACCTGAAGATCCACAGTTATCCACAGTTAATTTAAACATTGCGAGTGCTTTCTGGGTTATGGGGGATGGGGTTCTTTTTCCTGTCAAACACTAGCCAATAGTGTTATCCTTTATAAATGTAGAAAAGGACAAATTATTTCACTTATTTCCCTTTAAAAATCAGTACAATTAGTAACAACGCCCCTCAAATTAAAATTTTATCTCATGTCACATAAAATGAAAAGTATTTTTTTTAAAAATTTATACGCAGTACTTAATAACATCAAAAATGTTATCATTAACGTGAGAGCAATTACTAATGTTAGTTGATTTGCATGTTGCTAAGCTACTTACAATAGCTTGTTAAGCTCCTTGTTGCATGAATGTGTTCCCCCCCCCCAATACCGTGTCCTTGAACGGTATCCAGCATTTTTTTGGTAGACGCTGAAGAAGAGTTTACAGCTGGGTGGGAACTGAGGAGATAATTGGGGGGGGGCAAGTATTTATGTGTGTTCAATTTTTGCTTTTAGATCAAGTTTTAGTTATTAAAAAAACTTATAACTATAAAAAAACCAGTTTTTGTTTATGTCTGGTTAAATATTTGTATAATTAACTAATGTTCTTAATTCCAGTGTCAGAGATCACATCCATAAACTGCTGGCTGACCATCTAATGTACATGACACACAAAACTGGAAACACCCCAGATGTTTTAAAAGAGTTTGTCAGGGGGTTTTAAATGGGTTGTTTGCAGTCTACTGGATTTATGTGAGACGTGTGTGCCTCGATTTATGTGAGACGTGTGTGCCTCGATAAAGTTTCCCCTGGAAACAAATACATTGTGATGCTTTGTTTCTTCATCGAAAAAGAAAGCCGTCACGTTCGGAATGTTCCTAATGATGTGGAAGTTCACAATACAGATGGTTTTTCTTTTACACCTTCTTGAACTTTTATAAAATGAACAATCTTTCAGTCTGTTTGCACACCAATTTTCACAACACCCAAACATAATGAAGAACAATAAGTGAAACTGGTTGCCTGACATTCCAGTCAGAGGTTCTCCAGGGAAATAAAAACTTCTTTTAGAGCCTAGAACTTCTGTTTTCAGTCTGAAACTCTGGCTACAGGTGACTAGCTCATTTCGACTGTAGACGCATTTGTCTTAAAGCGGCTACACTTTTTTTTCATGTCAGCAAACATAAATCTTGAGGATGTCAGATTTTTCAAGCAGGAAAATCAAGTAGTGGCAAAAGCACTGATTGAAAGATTACTCAGATGAGATATGGGAAGAGGCGGGGCTTCCTGAGGTATTCTTTCATATTAGGGATTCCAGAACACTAGCTGTTAAGAGGTCCACTGAGGCGCCGGCACCTTCAACTTTCTTTTTTTTTATGGTAAATATTACTTAAACACTCCTATGTTATAGGTGATACAAATCACAGAAATACATCATTCAAACTGTAAAGGGTCTATTTTTATTTTAATATTCTCAGAATAAAATCATTCATCCTCAATATGCAAAATGTCTTTTTGTCTGTTATGGTACATGTTCATTCATTCATTTTCTATACCCGCTTATTCCCTAATTCGGGGTCGCTGGGATCTGCTGGAGCCCATCCCAGCCGCCTCTGCAAGGGCGAAGGGCAGGAGGGGGACACCCTGGACAGGTCACCAGTCCATCGCAGGGCCACACATATACACACTCACTCCTATGGGCAATTTAGAATCACCAATCAACCCTAACATACATGTTTTCGGACTGTGGGAGAAAACTGGAGTACCCGGAGTAAACCCACGCAAGCAAAGGGAGAACATGCAAACTCCACACAGAAAGACCCCCTGGCCAAACCCGGGCCTCCTTGCTGTGAGGCAACAGTGCTAACCACTAAGCCACCGTGCTGCCCCTAATGGTACGTGTTATATAGCGTTTTATATTATTGATGGTTTCTATAATTGCTACATGATAGTGGTGGTATTAAGAGGATAAGTTCCCACTAAAGGTCACCTCATTAGCGCTAATGTGGACACGCCCACTCGCTGTTCCTACGGTAATAGTTTCAGCGAGATGTGAAAATGGTAGATGCCCCTTAACCAACGCCATACAAAAGATCAGTGCTATACATCTGATTCACTAACGAGCTAGAATGATGGCACGCTACACAGGTGAGGAAGCCCTCAGATAGTAATGGACAGTTAGGACAAGTTCACTTTTACTTCTAACAAAGATTTTGACGAGGAAGAGTTGCATTTTGAACAGCGACTTGAGAGAGCCAGAGAGAGAAAGAGAAAGAGGAAGAAAGAGAGATAGAGACCAACAAAAAAAGAAGAGCAAGACAGAACAAGATTTTTTTATACATCCTTTGGGTTTTAGGACCCTGCTGCTCTTTTCCCCAGTGTCAGTTCTGTGACTTTAAACCTGTCATGACTGTGAGATGTCTTGTCATAGTTTGACATGTTTATTAAATATGTCCACAGATTTTTTTAGCGGTAAGTGACAGGATCCTTAAACTTCCATGCAATACCTGGTCCTGAGTAAAAAACATTGAGGTCGAGACACTAGGACGATGAAAGAAGTGCAGATTTTTTTTTATTGATGTAAAAAAACGACGATAATGTGGAGAAAGCGTAGGTTTTTTTTGTTCTTTGGTAAATGTGATGCATCAGGCCACCTACAAGCAGCAAGACCGGGCTGGTATAAATGCTGCAATAATAATAAGTGGCCTTTACACCTCTCCAGAGCTTTAATGGTGACGGTGATGACACATACACGGCGTGTGTGTGCGTGTTTGAATATATGTATTACGGGTGTATAAATCAAATAAATTGCAATTTCCAAAATATACGATTGTAATTAACTAAAAAAATGTAGCATGCTTTTCTCTCTCCATCGTTCTTTCTATTTCTCTCCACAAACACAAAGTACATTTTGGTGATATACTTTGTTTTTAGAATTCTATGTTATGTAAGTGATTTAAATATAGAAAATGTTTACATAATGCACACAAATATATATTAAAATAATGTATTATTTGATATGTGTTTTTTCTAACAAATCTGGGCTTTATGGAAAAGTGGCAAAAAAAAAAGCCATTGTTGAAAGAAAGACATAAGAAGAAGTCCCGTTCGCAGTTCACCACGAATCATGTAGGGGACACAGCAAACATGTGGAAGAAGGTGCTTTGGTCAGATGAGACCAAAGTTAAACTTTTTGGCCTAAATGCAAAGCGCTATATGTGGCGGATGAATACTTTTTCTGCCTCTGGTGTATTACAACCATCATATGTTGCATCCATATTTGAGTATAGTTTAGCCAGCTTCCTTTTACTATAGTGAATACAGTAGAGAACTCTTGGATCAGATTAAGTCATGCACAAGATTAGGTCCTATTTAGCCTGTCCACAGGTTCATCCCAGGTGTCCTAGGATTTGTCGATTATTTCTAACTTTTCTATGCATTCTGGTTTGATCTTCTCGGTTGATATAGATGTTAAATGCCATAATCAAGTTTTATATTTTAAAAATGAAGCTCTTAAGGAGATGTAAGACCACCATAAAAAACACCAATTTTAGATAGTAAAATGGACAAGTAAGGACGTTTTTTACTTTTACTTACGAGGAAGACTAAGACTGCTTTTTAAACAGTGACTTGATCCAGCAAAGGATTTCAGTCTTATAGCTGAGGATCATGTCAGTCTTATGTTGAAAAAAACATAAGGGGAACAAGATTTTTTTTATACATCCTTTGGGTTTTAGGACCCTGCTGCTCTTTTCCCCAGTGTCAGTTCTGTGACTTTAAACCTGTCATGACGGTGAGATGTCTTGTCATAGTTTGACATGTTTATTAAATATGTCCCCAGATTTCTTTAGCGGTGAGTGACAGGATCCTTACGCTTCTATGGTCCTGAGCAAAAGCATCGAGGTCGATAAAAAAAGTGCAGACGATTTTTAACTGATGTAAGAAATAGGGCTAATGTGGAGAAGGCGTAGGTTTTGTAATAAATGTGATGCATCAGGCCACCTACAGGCAGCAAGACCTGGCTGATGTAAAAGGGCTTTACCAACCAGACCACTGATTCAGAGAGCCTTTTAGGAATGATACTGGACATCCTTGCCGTGTGCTTCAAGATAAGAAAAAAAAATTGTGATGTTAGAACAGGTGAATCCAGGAAATGAATTTTGAGCCGAATCCAAATTTGTATAACAGCAGCAAATAAATAATTTCTAAAAAATAGAATTCATTTCCTGACAATCTATTGTAACTTCTTGAGATGTTTTCGCAATCTTTGGAATAAGCCAAGATGCTAATTTCCTTTTGAACTTTTAGAACAAGAAGACATCCTGCCCTACTGACGCAAGTCATATCTTGTTTTAAGACTATTTTTTCTGCTGTACTGTTTTCTGTATATATTTCTGTACAATATTACAACCTCAGGTGTCATCAATTATAGTAATGGTGATAGGCTGGAGTCTGTTTTATTAGTTAGTATAAAACTGTCAATCGCACAGAATATATTTACGCTAAAAAGTCATGGGAAAGTGGTGGCTTAGTGGTTAAGGTGTTAGACTACCAGAAAACCCAGGGTTTGATTCCCAGCACCCCATGAGCAAGACCCTTAACCCCCAGAGGGTAAAAGAAGATTTTCTTAGGGAGGGGGGGGTTAAAAAATAAAAAAAAAAAGAAAGAGACAAATAATAATAAAATAAAATAGAATAAAATTAAAACAACAAAAAACTAAGATAAACATTAACAGACAACCAAAACTATAGTATACTCTGGGTTTGTCCACTGATAAAAGTAGCTCACAACAACCTCTCGGCTCCCAATAATGTCCATATCTGTTTTAGAAGTTGAGCATAAAATGCAATAATCAAGCACCCAAATAAGTGCATAAGCAGGTCTCATGCACTGTTAATAATTACCACATAATAACAAAGTAAATTGAAAGTTGAAAGTAATTGACCAAGCAAAGAAAGACACATGTAAAACACCTTAAAACCTGGTGCACCCCTATTACATGTCTCTCCTTTAGCTCACTATATAATTGCCATGATATCAGAAAATCAGTTATTCCCGTATAGCAATCCGCTAATCGGACGAAAGTTGGGCTTCCTTAGGCGTGATTAAAATTGAGAAGAAACATTTCGTGCTCGGGACAAGCTTGTTGCGTGTCTGCTGTTTTTGTATATATATTTTTTTCTTTCTATTTTTCCCTGGGCCTCTTGTTGTTGCTCTGTCTCTGGCTCTTTGCTAGGTGGATCTACCTGGTGATTGAAGGAGACCTAGATCCTGACCCGAGGAGGCGAAACCTACCCTTTTAAAAGCAGCACTCTGAAGCCCTGTATAGGGGAGGAAGAAAAAGTAGGAAGAAATTTTTGTTGTGCTAGTTGTGTTTTTTTTTGGTTTCTTATTCACTGCTTGGTGGTTAACATGTTAGCTCACCTGGCTTGAGAACAGGTAAGAATGTGCACGCACCTACATTTCACCACGTAGGTATTGTTATTGCTTAGACACACTAGATCAGAGGGCAGGTGCCACCCCTTGTATTTTTGATAGTGTAACTTAGAGTAGTCAGCTAGTTCATTGCTGATTGGTTAGTTAGGTTAGCTTTCAAAATACAGCATAGAGTAGTGGTTTTTTTATGTTTCTTTCTTTGGCACTGTCCATGTTCTCTTGCCAGAGTGTTCTAGTCTTGTTATAACCCTTTAAATTCTGTGTTGATGTTTATTTTTTAATTTTTGTTTGCTTTGTTAACCTACTTACATGCTGATCATTAAAAGCAATACCCACTCTAAATCCTGGTCTTACTATTTCCGTCCAAACCACACGTAACAAGCTTGTTGTGCAGCCGTGCTGAATAAAGCAACTGGAATCACACATTCCTCTGATACAGCAGCTGTTTGATGCTTTTAAACCCGGCACGCTTTTTGGCGAGGTCGCTGGAGATGTCTGGATTAATCTTCAAAGTCGAGCCTTTCATATAACCAGTAGCCGGGGAAGTCGACCTTCCTGTGGCTTTGGACTCAGCGTTCTAGCTCTTTTAAAAACTTTGTGATCGACGGTTTCAATTAACATTTCAACTTAAATGCCATAATCAGTAGCCTGACCTTTCTCGCTATACTCTGGGACGTTTTTAAAATCCTGCGATTCGCTTTCCGTGATCGTCTAGACCCATTCGCATCGCATTTTGCTCTTTCGGAGTTTGGATAGATTTTTCGGCTGCGGACAGGACTCTTGAATCAGAACCTAGAAGTCTTCTTTTATCAAAGCTTTTTGCTTTGTGAATTTCTTTACCAGCTGGCTAATTGAAACACCATGGATTTTTAGCCATCGCAGCTAATTTGCTAGCTATGCGAAGCGTTTCTGCTGATTTGTTTTCGCTCGTCTCGCTGTATTAATAAGGTTGTACTAGGCAGAGTTTCAGCACAACATTTTTATTAACTTAAATGAAACTATTAAAGGATATATTATCGGAAACCTCTAAGGAACTCCGCAAATACCTCACAAACCGGAAGGCTGCAAAATTGCCATCTTTTTTTTTTTTTTTTTTTTTTTTTTTTTTTTTTTATTTCTCTATTTTTAATTTGTAGCCACCGCTTTTGGTCTTTTTTTGCTACAAAAAAAAAAAAAAACATAAATCTTTTTTTTAACATTTATAGAAACCTACAACAGCTGCCATTTATCTTATTGTTTTAGGCTTATCTCATCTTTTTCTAACCTTAAACCAACCAAAACTCAAACAGCTGATTTGCCATCTGTTCTGTAACAGCAGAGCAGAACAAGGTGCAGAATGTGGCCTTTTTGCACTTTCAGCCACAGATGGTCGATGCCACTGCAGAGACTGGAGAGTTACAGTAGTTGCAGCAATTTATTTTTTCTTTTTTTCATTTATTCATTCATTCATTCTATACCTTTATTTATTTTAAGAATTTATTTATTCTTCTATACCCGCTTATTCCCTAAATCGGGGTCATAGGGATCTGCTTGAGCCATCTCTGAAAGGGCGAAAGGCACGAGGGGTACACCCTGGACAGGCCGCCAGTCCATCACAGTTCACCACACACACACACACACACACACACACACACTTACTCCTATGGGCAATTTAAAATCACAAATTAACCTAACATACATGTTTTTGGACGAAGTATCTGGAGTAAACTCACACAAGCACAGGAAAAACATGCAAATTCCACACAGAAAGGCCCCTGCTCGGGAATCGAACCCGGGCTGCCCCCCTTTTATTAGTCAGGTGAGATAATTTGGCTTTTTTTTAGCTTTCCAGAGAATAAAACAGACACATTAATTAATGAACACTAAGAAGAAGAGAAAAAAATAGAAGAAATAGTTATTATCAACATATAACTGTTATGCCTGTGGGTGCTTATGTATTTAATAATGATTAAATAATAATCTTTATTTACGGTGATTTTTACATTTGAAATAAAATGTTTTCGCCTCGGTAATTGCGTTTACTTTCATCACTTTTATAATTAGGAGTAAAAGCTAATTTTTTTTAAACGTGGCTTTACAAGACGTATAAAAAAGCTTAAGTCGAACTGATAGATAACGAGATTCTGAATACTGCAGCCAGCACACAACTAATTAACGGCAGTACGTACCATAGATAACAAGTAAATTTAAGCTACTCCACATTTTTTTAAGGTGTTCGTTGAGTCTCTGCACTGACGCGGCGACAGAAACATTTTTCTTAGATATGATAAAGTGTGTGTCAGCTGGGATTAGATAAGATGCCAGACTCAGGGTATGGAATGGGGTGTGAATGTGTGTGTACAAGTTCTCTCTTTGCGTTGTGATTATCCGCATTGTGATTATGAGAAAGTTCCCACGATTGAGAATGTTTGGGTTGGGGATGAGTTACGACTTCTTTTGTACTAAATATTTGTAAGTTCTGATCTATAAGTGTGTTGTTTATTTAGTGTTTATATGAAGGAAAAATGTGGAAAATAGAGAATGATGAGACAGGAAAACAATCGAATGTGAGCAAATGAAGAAATTATGAATAAATATTTCCTACAAGAAACCAAATCTAAGATTGATAAACCTATTTATTGATATCTTTTTTTAATATTTTCCATTGTAAAGTTTAAAACTGAAAAGGCTTAAAAATAATCAATGCTGTTTTGTTGTGCTTTCAGATTTTGTCGTGTTAAAGCAAACCGAAAATTGGAAAATGCAACATTACAGAAAACATACATTAGTTTTGCATAGACTGACAACAAAGAAGGTCAGGAACACCATTAAAAACCTGTTTGCAAAACCGCTTTGAAGTGACTAAAAATGTGTGTGGACTTCTGAGAAGTTCCAATCATCTAAATTCTAAAACCCCAACATGGACTATTTCATAACATAAAGGAATTTACTGTGGTGAAACACGTCCCCTAGACATCCATTAGAATCCAACCAATCAGAGCAGCTTTTAAAATCCTGAAAACATCTTGAGTTTTCTTTGTCGTTTGCATCAGATGTCCAGAAAGCTGTTCTGTACCTGAGACTACAAAAAAAAATGAACAACTTAAGTGTTCTATTTTTTAAAACAAAGCACTCATCTACAGGTCTGATCTTGTGAGTTTTGGTGACAAGATTGTGCACGTATTTTCTAGAGCTTTTTTTTCTAGAGGTTAAGGTTTAGGGTGTACTGGAGAGGAGGTAAGGTTTCAAAATTTTTTTAACGTAAGTGCAACTATGAAAAGTATTAATGTTTAAAGTTACTTATTTTTTCATTTAATTTTTTATTAATTATTTTATTAATTGAAAGGTTTTTTTTTTTAAATGCAGGAACAGCAATTAATGAAACTACCTGGAAATATAGTAACGAAACTGTAATTAGGGTTTTTTAAAGAACAACTTAACTGTTTTACATTTTTTGTTGCATAAATCCTTATCCTAAATTAACAAAATCAAACCTAAAAGTGAAAAAAATAATAGGAAATATATTTGATAATAAAAAAATTCTGAAAATTTTGTAAAATATCCTTTGTAATCACCAACTAGAAAAAATATAAGAATTTTTTTTTTTTTTTTTTTTAATTCAATAAAAAAATGAAACACACTGTGGTGTAGTGGGTTAAAGTGCCAGCACTTTAACCACACACGCTGCTTTGCTCTGGCGACCCGGGTTCGAATCTTGTTTTCGGTCCCACCCCTCTTTCTTTCCCCTGTTTCATCCTAAACGCCCAAAAAACCCTTTAAATAATTCATAACATTTTTTATAAAAGTCTCGACCAAATTCCATGTGAACATTACTAGCAAGCTTTCTGAGAAAACAGCACAGCTTTAGCAGAACCACTTCTCCTAATATCCATATTTGTATCTGTTTAGAACACAATATTGTTTTTACAGAATATACAGAATATTATTACAGAATAATTTTTAAAATTAGCTTACATGCCCAAGGTGTAGAATTATTAATAGAATTAATTATTAAAGGTTTGGTTGTGTGTTTCTGCTGTTATAGTAGACCAAGGGAGTGTCATGGTAAAAATTGCACAAGGTGATTGAATTCTTCAGAGTTATAGAATTCTCCAGGAACACTTTGATCCATCATCCCACCGCAGCATTGACATCCTTCTCAGCTATGATAAATAATGTCTCAGACTCCCGAAGCAGATTAAAAACATGGAAGATGTTGTTAATACAAATACTTGGCAGTCCGTTTTAATGTATCTGGGTCAGAACTTTATCTCCCAGGTAGCTGTGTCTAACGTTAAAAATAGCTGAGGTGCTTTGGAAAAAGGTAACCTAGACCTTATATTTTAGGAGAACCAGTTTAGATCTGGACAAATAGATGTCTATAAAAAGGCCAGCAGAAGAAGATACTTTGACCCCTTTCTCTAGAGCTTAGTCCTCTGTAAGGAGAACAGTGTGTTGCCTAATAAATCTTCAGAGTGTAAGTTTTGATCTTGGTCCGATTTCCTGTTTGAGATGAATCATTTCACACATCCAGACAATTTCTCTTCATGTTACAACAATTGTTACATAAAGTAAGGTAACAATTTGCTATTGCTGCATATAATCAAACCAAACCAACCTTCCAAATGGGCCCTCAAGGCAACAATACTCTAAATAACTACCTCATGTAGTCTGCAGCTTGAAAAGTCTTTCTGTATTCAGGTTCTCAATTTTCTCAAAGCAATACCAGTCACGAAAAAGACAGGATAATGTAGCTTATTTTAGCAGTGATTAAACCTGATTGATCAGCCTTCAGGGTCTGTAATGTGATGTATAAGATGTTTTGAGTTATTTGCTACACGCACAAGAGACTTACATTTTAGCAGCAAGATGAATGACTTTTTTTATTTATTTATTTTTTTTATACTTGCAGACTCTTACGAGAGTAAGAATGAAATGGCTTGTGTGCTGTTTGGGAGGTTTAGTGATCATGCTGGTTAACCATCTGGTGAAGGCGAGCTCTGCTGCTGATCGTAAACACTGTGTACTGTACACAAGGAGCCTGTGTTGTTCATTTGTAGGTCGCCAGGTTTGCAGTTCCGAAGCTGATCTGTGTGTAGACCAGTGGCGGGCCGTGTATTTGGTACCTGGGGCTTTAGTAGGGACTTGCCTGACTGATACACCTCTTAATACCACCAGTATCACGTCGCAATTATAGAAACCATTAATATCATACAAAAACGCAATATAACATGGCGTGACATTACAGAGACAGAGACATTACTACTTACTAAAGGTGAATAACTCCAAACCTCTACACTACAACTGCAACTGTGCCACGTACTTCATCTGGAGCAGTTCAGAATCAATATTTATCTAATAACATCACAAAAACATAAATTTTTTTTTTTTAAATACATCATATTCACCAGAGATGATTATTTATAGACAAAATCTATCCTTAGATTATACATGCCGATCGCTACAGATGTGTTTTGCTGGACAATCTTTTCTCTGATCAACCAATCAGAGGGCGGAAAAAGGTTGACGTTATTATAAGGTGAATATGAAATCTGATTGGTTGCAGAAACAGTCCCATTCCTTACATAGTGTAAGTTACATCGGTCAGCACTACTGATTCTGAAGGCTCTGGGCAGATTAGATTAACATGGCAGCACATAGAGGCTAAAATCTGATGGGACAAAAAATCTAACATCCATATACAGCAAGAGTAACACTGTTGGAATAAACTGTTGGAAATTAATTAATACAATTTCATGGAACAAATGTTTAGGTTGTAATGTAGGTCGGTGCTTCTGATAGTCCACCACTGGTGTAGATGGATGAGCAGGTTTTGGAAACCGAAGCCCTGGTATTTACCTGTCACGCAACTTTGGCATATTGATGTCATGGATTGGCTTTGAGTGAAGAGTCGGTGAAAGACTGCTGAGTAGTGAGGACACTGTACTCCGCTGTGAGACGAGTGTCGGGTTTAAAGCGCTATTAATACAGGGCTTATTTAGACGCTTCTCATCAATTAGATCCCATCAAGCTATTGTCCTCTCAGAGACTATGTGTAAAGTGAGCTGGTGAGGACGGACAGCAGTGAGTCTAAAAGAGCTTCAGCATTCAACTAAGCATCATGTCCATCATTCAAGTAGTCAAATATGAATGAAATAAATAGATAGATAAATAGACAGATAGATAGATAGATAGATAGATAGATAGATAGATAGATAGATAGATAGAGATAAAAGAGATAGAAAAAAAGAGAGACAGATAGATAGATAGATAGATAGATAGATAGATAGATAGATATAGAAAAGAGATAGATATATAGGTATAACAGATAGATAGATAGAGAGTAAAAAAGAGATAGAAAAAAGAGAGAGAAATAGATAGATAGATAGACTAGATAGATAGATAGATAGATAGATAGATAGATAGATAGATAGATAGATAGAGAGTAGTAAAAAAGAGAGAGAGAAAAAGAGAGATAAATAGATAGATAGGTAGACTAGATAGATAGATAGATAGATAGATAGATAGAAAATATAGAGATAGAAAAAGAGAAAAAAAGGAAAAAAAAAAGAAAAAAGAGAAGAGAGATTATAATATAATATATAATATTATAACATATTAGCTATCGAAAAGGTTTAATTGCCCAGATAAAAGAATACATAACAATTATAGACATTTTTTAAGCTGTATTTGTAAAACCTACATTGTGTTAGTCACTTCTGCCTTCTGTTTCTACTGAATATTAAAAAAAACACAGCACAGATAAAAAAGAGATAATGAGCAGCTTGGGGTATTTAAGGTTCAGTAAACAAACCCGGGTATGTGTTTGTGTGCGTTTGTATGCAGAAACTGAGCCACCAGGTGTAGAAGTTGGCAGAAGAAAGCAGAAAGAGAGTAAGCAAGAGGGAGGCAGAGTGTGAAAGAGAGAGAGAGAGAGAGAGAGAGAGAGAGAGAGAGAGAGATTGAACAGGAAACGAGTGCAGTGAATAGAACAGAAAGAAGAGAAGCTTATTTGGTTATAAAGGGAAAAAAAGTGTTTGAATGACATGTCGTCGCCACTGTTTGTTTTGCTGCGCTACGATTTAGCAACAAAATGCACGTTACTGACCGTGTCACGAACTGAAGACGTCTGTCAGTTTTTTGATAGATAGATAGATAGATAGATAGATAGATAGATAGATAGATAGATAGATAGATAGATAGATAGATAGATAGATAGATAGATAGATAGATAGATAGATAGATAGATAGATAGATCGATAGATAGATAGATAGATAGATAGAATAGATAGATAGATAGATAGATAGATAGATAGATAGATAGATAGATAGATAGATAGATAGATAGATAGATAGATAGATAGATAGATAGATAGATAGATAGATAGATAGATAGATAGATAGATAGATAGATAGCTTGCTAAGAGCTTAAGTTAGTAAGAAGGAAACTAACTAATCTAGTTTGTTTAGCAGACGCTACTACAAAGGACAACTTTACCTCCGACTGTGACTACAGACTCCACCATGTTGTGGAAATTTATCAGAGTAACAGAGACAATGAAAAAAACATCATATCCACATGATGACTGAAATGCATAGTGACAAAGAGACATGGCTTCCAGACAAATCATGCCATGTGCTGTCCTTTGCCGCTGTCAAATGCACTGCTCATAGCTAAAGATTACCCTGCTACTGATTCCAACCTCTGACCTCGCCCATAATCTGAACTCCCTTTGCTGAAGTATTAAAAAAACCTGCATCCTGACCCTGAGGCATAACTACAGGGTTAGTTTAAAAAATCCGTGGCGCTAATTTCGATGAATATGAGATGACATGGGCTGTTGAGTTTGACCTCACGGAGTCAATCTATTCCACGCTTGCGTTCTTATAGCGTGGAGGTGTAATTAATAACGCCGCTGATCCGGTACACCTCTGTTAAATCCACTCGATACCTTATTACACAGCTAGCCCTCGCTAATGTTCGGTATTTGCAGCTATGTGAGGGGTTGAACGTACCACTCAGTGTGTGACTAAGCAAGCGTTTGTACCGCAGTGTAGGTGGAGACAGAAATGTATTGATATAATCGCTATTGTTCGTCATAGTAAAAGATATCGGCAATTTGCCCAGGTTAAGGTGCTAATTTACATGAATTACCGTAATTGCTTAATACAAGGGAAGCTGCTTTTTTTCCTCTTGTCTCCTTGTCAATCATTATCTCATCATCATTTTTGTGACTATTCATTTTTAAGTGAAATTTATGAGACAGTGACTACTGTTAAAAACGGTATAAATGGGTGTGTGTGTGTGTGTGTAGTTGAAACAGTTACACTAAAAGTCTTTACTACTTTAAAATAAAAGTCTCAGCTTCCGGTTCCACTTTCTTCCTTACCGAACTCTGTAATTATGGTTCAATCACATTTCATCTGACTATTATTTTTGCAATCGACCTCAGTTTCTTCTGCTGTAACATGCCTCTTTCTCCTCCTGTGTAAAGTGGCCGAAGAGTTAAAACAAGTGTTTTTAGAAAAAAGAAAGAAAGAAAGAAAGAAAGAAAAAGGTATATTGCTTAACACTGGCAAAAATACCATGTCTACATCAGATACTAATCCAAATCCAGATGCAAATCCAGATTGTGAAATTGTGTTAAATTTCTAGCTCAATATCGTACAGGTTTATATTTAAATAAATTGCATGTTTTATATAATAAAATAAAAGCATTTTTATTAAATAATACAAACAAGATGAATAATAAGAAAATCTCATTTAGAGCACGCCCATTACTATTTAAATCGGTGTTATAAATACATCTGTAGATAAAAACTATTGTCTTCCCAAAATATTATTTTATCCTACGTGCTCCTTACAAAAAAACAAAACAACTATCGTAAAGCATTTATTTTTAGCGTTACCATGGAATCGCTCTCTCGCACCTTCTGTGAGAAACACACACATTAGTAAGCCTTCTTTTGTTTTTAGTAATTTCCAAGTTTTTACATACGTTTTCTCTAACGCTTTCTGAACCACCTATTTTGTGGCTTCTCATTTACAGGAAGCTTTTGATTCAGACAATATATATATATATATATATATATATATATATATATATATATAGATATATATATGGGCCCTTTATAATATTCATCAATCCATCCATCTATTTTCTATACCTGCTTATTCCCTAATTCAGGGTCACGGGAATCTGCTGGAGTCTATTCCAGCTGTCTCTGAAAGGGACACCCTGGACAGGTCTCCAGTCCATCACAGCGCCACACACACACTCGCACTTTACTCCTATGAGCAATTTAGAATCACCAATCAATCTAACATACGTTTTTGAACTGTGTAAAGAAACCGGAGTACCCGGAGTAACATATGGAGAAGACGTTTCTGTTATGATGTCAAATGTTGGCTGTGGCATTTAACTCAAACTTTAATTAAACTTAAAAGAAAAGAAGGCAAATTTACAATGAGAAAACAATACTGTATTATATTTTTGTGTGCATATATAAATATGTATTTTTTAATAAATCAAAAATAATCGCAATTTAGTTTAACCACAACAATATAAATCACTATAATTGTAATAATAAACAAAATGATCTTGTTCCTACTGCACATTTCTGATAAGTGAAGCTGTCTGTGTTTTCCTGCTCCCCAGAGCGCAGTGACTAAGTGTTTAAAACAGTGATAAGATGAAATAGTTCCTAGACATTAGTCAAGGCTTAATACTACAGTTTCACCGGTGGGACAGCGACAGTTGATAGTTTAATGAGGCAACGTGAAATGTTTCCCACATGTGGAGGCACTAAGACACTAAGACTTTACTCAGTTACATAACAGGTTATGTAATAATGATATCTGCCTCACCCACGGATCTGCCTCTGTCCGCAGGAGCTTTTACAGTCACTTATATTCTGACCAATGCCACCTGCCCCTTATTCATGGGAAATGGTCCTGATTTGGGTTGGGCTTCATTGTGGACCTACTGAGCTCTATACAGGAAGAACGTCTTTCTTTAAAACTGCATGGAAAAATGCAGTAATGGTAGATTTACTCTGTATTTTTTCTCAGTTTTAATTATTCTAAGGATGTAATTTAATATAACCTTAATAATTAAGGTGTTGGACTGCTAAGTGAAAGATCGGGGTTCAAATTCGAAGTTCTATTTGTCGTCTACATGGTATAACATGTAGCGAAATGTTTCTTTACGACTATAATTCCAAAATTAGAATAAAAGAATAAAGAAAGAATTAAAAGAATAATAGATATGAGTAAAGGTCGGGGCGTGGGGTAGTGCAAACAGCAAATAAACAGCGCACAGTAAACAGTGACGTACATTGTAAACAGCTCAAGTAAACTAGTAACCAGTTCCTGTGCAAATAAGCATTGTGTGTGTAAAGCGGTTTTAAGTTTAATTTTAAATGTGTGAAGTGTGTATGTGTACGTGCTACATTTTTCAGGGGTTTTTTTCATTTTGGTTTTATTGTTGAGGTCCAGAATGGCCTGTGGGAAAAAGGTCCTTCTCATTCACTCTGTCCTTGTTAGAATGGGTCACAAGTGTTTTCCCAAACTCAGCAGAGTTTAGAGTTTATTGTTGGGATGGCTGGCTTGCCATTGTTGGGCCCCTGAGCAAGTCTCTTAACCCCCAAGTGCTCAGATGTATAACAGAGATAAATGTAAGTCGTTTTGAATAAGGACGTCTACCGAATTCTGTAAATGTAAATGTACAATTTATGCGACTTTCATATTATTTTGGATTTTTCATTCTGCAGTGGCCCAGATAATATATATTCGTAACAGTTTATATATATTATATATAATATATATATAATTGATTTGGCTTGAGGTGCTCGGGTCACAGTACCACCGCTCCTGATCCCGGCTTCGCAACCACACACACTTCCATACTGATGCAGCATCCACTTGACCGCAATATGCTGTTATTAAAAATTTTCCCTTTTTCTCATCTTATTTTCTTCATCCTTAATGACTTGTCATTAATTCGCAGTCCACATCACCGTATAAATGTAAGCACCTAATGCTGCAAATCTGATATTGGCCACATTTATAACAACAATGTAAACACACCTATACAAATAATCCTTTTTATGCAAAAAATAAAATTGAGCTTTAAGTCTTGCAGTGTGAACTATATCTCGCTGCATGACTAGGTGCTTTGACTAGGTGCTTTAACGCTAAACGTTATTGACCCATCCTGTCGCCACTCTCTCTCTGAGAACCCTTGCAGAGTGATACGGACTGTAGCTACTGTTATACCTTTAAACTTATAACACAATTGGCTCGGAATCTTTTTATAATTATGATGGGAAATGACTTTTGGAATGACAGTCACCATGATGTGGCAGTTTTCTTTAAAGTGGGATATTGAGGAATTAACTGTGAAGAGCTTCAGCAGTTTGGAGTGGCAGTGAGAAAAGGCTGAGAACTGAGAAGAAGCGATTAAGGCTAGGAAAAACTTGAGGGACATGGCTAGAGTCCAGTGAGAGCGATGTTAAAAGCCATTTGGCACCTTTTGCTAATTTAAAAATGGTCACTTAGTGCTGTATAAATGTGCCCAGTTTTAGATTATCCATTGTACATTCTGGAAGCTTTCCTAATTGCAAGACGGCGGCAATTATTTGTATTATTCGTACAGAGGGTGTCACTACTGTTTTGATGATACCGTGACAGCACAGGAGCATCGCAGGCATTTTGACAGCGTGTAGCAAACAAACTGAAGCGATTATGCTTTTGTTTGTATGACTACAGCACACAGATATTACTTCAGCTAATGGTGTAAAAAGCACTCTCTGCGACATCTTTTTGCTACGTTTACTCCTTGCACGCCATGATCGGTGTGCAGATTAGCGAGATAAGATTTAGCTTTAGCATAAGAACAAACATATTTCCATATCTTTAATCTACTAACAGAGAATATTCACATAACATAACACTGTCTAAGACTGTCTCACACCTTTAAAACAAACGAAGAAACGGAAAAAAAAAGGTTAGGGTCTTTACTCAGGGGCTCAGCGGTGATGCTGGGAATCAAATTTAAAGCAACAATACACTTAATAATCCTTATGTTTCTTTCTATCTCTCTCTCTCGTTCTCTCTTTCTCTCTCTTTCTCTTAGGGGCGGGTTTAACTCGCCCCTGAGGTAACAGTAACCAGTTTCCTGCCCCTTTCCTTAAATTCCAGGAGCTTTGAGGATAAACAGATGAGGTTGGGTTCCCTTTTAAGTCTGGTTCCTCTTAAGGTTTCTTTCTACTTGATCTCAGGGAGTTTTTCCTTGGCACAGTCGCCACCGGCTTGCTCATTAGGGACAAATTTACACTCAAACTCACACTCAACTTACACGCTATTGTTAAAAGCGCTATACAAATAACATTGAATTGAATTGAAGCCTTAAGATTAGTCGTCCAACCCATTAACCACTGGGCTACCACTTCTCCCAACATACTTTTAAATCATATCAAGTGCTTTTTACTTTTATTATATTGGTCTGTTTAAGAAGATAATGAATTCTTCTCATTGTTGGTTATTGGAGGTCTTGTTTGTACTATAAATTGTATTGGTCACATCTGTTTTGACTTGTATAAAAATTTAAATACCAAACAAAAGTAAGTTTTTGCTTATGTCTCAGTGATAATATTGAATTTTTGGAATGTTTGGAATGGAATTTTGTTACGTCACACTCCAAAGCATAGCCTAATGGCTTGCATAAAAAGTATTTCTGGTATCATCTGATTTATTTATTAAAATACTCAAATTCGGAGAAACGGTTGTCTTATGTCCATGTCCTCCCAAACGCTTGACCATATTCAATCAGCCTGCTCATCATCAGCCCCTGTCATTAGACGATCCACTGAAGGTGAGTCAGGACACACCGATTTAATGAACTGGTTCCAGGAACGTCATTTCCTGGTTGCTCAACACCTCTGGACTGGGGAATGAAATAAAGCAATAACTGGATGGAAAATTGGTCCCACAAGTGTGTTAGTGGGCTCCTCTGAGCATGAAAGCATAACTTGTGCAAAAGTCGTACTGAGCTCATATTTATTTCCAAGCTTCAGGGGTTAAGCTATTTGCTTGCACTTCTGCGACGATGCCAGTATAGTAAGAGTATCTCATTATTCCCTCTGGTGCACACCACCCAGTCTCCATCACCCAGGAGAGCAGTTTTATCACAACTTGCACCGTGCCAATAAAAGCCAACAGTCAAGAAGCTAATATGTAGGAAAAAAAATCCCTCAGCGTGCAGGGACGTCATACAGTGTCTCTGCTAGCGGTAACACTTTCTTAGCACTGTGGACATTTTACAGTCATCAACATAGACCACAGCTATGTAAAACCTTTATGGGAATATTGATGCTTAAAAATAGGGAGTTGGAGACCTGATGGGGCATTTATCAAGTTACATCCGACAAGACATTTATAATAGAGTTTCACCTCCGTTTTAGGCAACGGATTTAATTCATTACACAGTACCGTAAATACCCACCAAGCTCAGAAAATATTCCACTACCGCATACGCTGCTGTTACTGTAATCAGTAAAAGACAATCAGTTCCTGTTGACATATATATCTGTATACACTCTATGGGCAAAAGTATTAGGACGGACAGCCCATCACTAGGTTTAGTTTTACTCTAACTCAAGTCAAGTCAGGTCAAGTCTAGTCAAGCATTCTTGTCATTCTGCTACGTGTGGACATATCAACTAAAAGAGTTAAGTTAAAAGAGTTAAGTTAAAATGTTAGTTGCACCACCCACCCACCAATAAACATTATTTTACCACGGCAGCTAGTGGTAGGAACACCCACTGCGTCTGGAGATAAATTAATAAATTCACTGTATTCGTTCAGACTAATCACATACAGGGAATCCAAATAAATCTTGTGTGTAAATAAGTGCCAGCAATTAGTTTAGTCAGGTTTCCTTTTTTATTTTAGGGAATATTTATATAATATGGCACTTATATACTGCATGTGTGTTAGTGCGTTCTATTACTGCATGCAATCAAAAAGATCTTCACTTTTATGCATATTTTATTAGCATGATGATGATAACGATTATTATTATTATTATTATTATTATTATTATAATTATTGATTTAATTTGTGCTTTCAGGACATTTGTATTCGAACTAAAGCCAGGGCGAGCGCTGCTGTGGAACAACACAGACTAACACTGTAAATAGCGTATAAATCTTTTTTCTATTGTTTTTATGCTAATTTGTTACTTTTATCATGCAAAAGATGTTTTTTTTAATAGCCTCTTTATGCCCAGTCAGTGTCTACTATAAAAACAACTTAAATTAGCATGACAGTGTGTACTGCTGTTTACGCTGGGCTCTAGAGGAGATCCGGAATTTAAAAAAAAAAGGCTATTAAAATGTTAATAATCTTAATCTTAGTGTTTAGATTGTGAATAAAACATTCATATAATTCATGTTTAAATAAGCAGAAACACATGACTAATAATCTTCGCTTAAAGTCTACCGCATCCCAGCATCTACAAGTCCAGGCAGGGTCACGACCTCAAGGTCGGAAGCCAACAGCGCGCTGGATCATTTGACTGAAGAGCAAATCAATTTCAATCTTTTTGAAGGATGTGTCAATACAGGAGAAAACCAGGATAAGATCATTTCCAATTCTGCACCAGACACAAAATACAGGTTTGCATTGAAATCATACCGAAAATCATCTCTTTACGAGCTCGTCTTCATCCGTTTTGGCTCGTGCCTGAAGGTTTGAGCCATACAGGCTAGTCTAAATGCTGAAATGAAAGAAATATTCGTTTTTTTCTGTGTTTTGATCAAAAGATATCCATTGATTAGTTAAACAGGAATCGTTACATCAGCGCTCCTTTTTCAGAAGAGCTGAGGTTTAAAATACACATACCGTATGGATGTCATGTGCAGGTGTGCCAATAAGCGTGTCACTATAAATCAGTTTTCAATTACGGTCTGAGAGACTGAGAGAATGTTACAGGAAGCACTGAGACTTGATAAACGCACGACAAAAACCCCAAACACCAGCGTCTTTAGCTGATTTATAACAAGAGTTAATCACCTATATAATACTACAATGAAAAATAATAATAATAATAATAATAATAATGATAATAATAATAATAATAATAATAATAATCTAATATAATAATGATAATAATAATAATAATAATAATAATAATAATAATAATAATGATATAATAATAATGATAATAATAATAATAATAATAATAATATATGATAATAATAATAATGGCTTGATTCATGTATTGAATTTGAGTTGAATAGCTTTTCTATTTTTTAAGGAGAAAGCAGGACATAGAGAAAAAAAGGAAGATAAAACAAGAAAGAAAGAAAGAAACAGAGAGGGGTCAGACTTAAGATTTTCAAAATGCCAAAAGTAAAAAGAAAATGTCAAAAATGTGTAAGATGGAAGGAAGCAAGAGAGTTATAATAAGAGGATGGAAGGATAAAAGAAAGGAAGGAAGCAAGGAAGGAAGGAAGGAAGGAAAGATGAAGAAACTAAGAAAGGAAGGAAGGAGGAAAGTAAGGAAAAGAGGAGAGAAGGACTAAAGGAGGGAAGGACGAAAGAAAGGAAGGAAGAAAGGAAGGAAGGAAGGAAGGAAGGAAGGAAGGAAGAAACTAGTGAAAAGGTAAGAAAGGAAAGAAGAAAGGAAGGAAGAAATGGTAAGGAAGAATGGAATGAAGATAGAAAAAGGAAAAAAGGAAGGAAAGAAAGAAACAGAACAGAACAGAAAGAAAGAATGGAAAGAAAGAAAAATAAAAGAACCCTTCAAACATGAATAGATGAATGAATAAATGGATATATTAATGAATGGATGAATGGATGGATGGATGAATAAACAAATAAATAATCCTGGAAAAACAGTTTAAAAAAACCCTTCAATTTAATGTAATTCCCTTAACCGATTAGCGCGTTTCTGTGTTAAACCTAATGAAACCGACCTACAGAAACACTATAACCTCCTGTTAAATATCTCACCATGGGGCATTTAAACACACACCCGGGGTTTACAGACGCTTTCTAGTGGATTTTTGCTGCCTGATCAGTGGTGAAAGTTGCAGTCTTGTTATTATTTTATGGTCGGATTGTGTTTGCATGCTTTCACCTGTCACGGCATCCTGTACCTGCCAAAGATTCCTTCTTTAATTTATCTGGGGGGGCGGATAGAAAATATCAGACTCACCTGGGGGAGCAGAATGAAACGCATGATGGCTGAAATGTCTCCGGTTTGGAGGAACGCCGAGACGAACCTGGTGAAGCTGTGGGAGAAAAAAGAAAGCACGCGTGTCTCCGCGTCTTTAGTCACATCCGCATGGTCCAACTCTGTGTTTAGGTAACGGTAAAAAAAAAAAAAAACTGGACAAATTAAAGAGAAATCCAGTAAGAAAATGCAACGTCAGGCTACATTTTAATAAAAGCCTTTTTGGGTTGTCTCGTTTTGGTTTCTGCGGTTTTAAGGGAATCCCCGATCTCGTGCGCAATCAATGTGTCCAAATCCTTAGTAAATACAAGCTGAACCGCAGTTCCGTCCTTTCCAGTCCTTATAAATGACCCACGAAGAAATTACGCACCGGGTTGCGTGTTTATTTTATTAACCTTTGTAGCAAAAGAACTTTTTCTTTTTTTTTTTACGCGCCCGGTATCTCTCCACCTTTGATCCTTTTCTTCTTTCACAAGCTTCCACAAGCTCCGCTGTCTGTAAACATCGCTTTGCGCTTCGCTTCTGAACTACTTGCGCTTCATTAAAACGCAGGAGTGACGAAGCATTGCGTGGATGACTCGCGCGTGCGGACAAAATCGGATCCCGTAAGAAAAAAAAAAAAGGAAAGAAAAATGCATCAAAAGCAAAGCGTCAAATGTGTCAAAAGCTCAGCCGGTTGAACGGAAGATGGTGCGTCTTGACTTTTCTCTCCTGTTCGACCGGTTTTGCTGTGTCGCTCACTCACTGACGCGCTCGAGCGAATGCGCTGTGCGATTGGAAAGCTCACGCGCCTTTGCTGTTCTCAGTGACGGTGTGTGCGATCGCTTCCCACGTCCGACTTGCGCAATGCACCGTGCAGCAGAACGCAAGACGAGTTTATAGTGACCTCGGAAATAAGCACTAATAAATATAATTGCGCCTAAGAAAAGGAAGAAGAAGAAGAAGAAGAAGAAATGTGTTTGATTTATCGCAGCTTTGATATTTTATATCATGCAGATGTGGCAGTCAAAAAAGTCCCGAAGGATTTAAAATGACGAGTCATTCATGGCACCTCTTTTAATGCAAAGCAGCGCTTAGACACTTTTTTACGCATGCCATGTTTGGCTTGTTTAATCAGACTATCCTACAGAAGAGAGGAAAGGAAGAAAAAAAGGAAGGAAGGAAGCGGAACAGAACGAAAAGGAAGGAAGGAAGGAAGCTGAAGGAAAGAAATGAACGAAAAAGAAGGAAATGAAAAAAGAAAGAAAAAGAAAAAAAAAGAAACGGAACAGAATGGAAAGACAGAAAGAAAGAAGAAAAAAAATGAAAAGGAAAGGAAGGAAAGGAAAGAGAACAGAAGAAGAAGGAAAGAAAGAACGAAATGAACGAAAAACAACAAAATGAAAGAAAGAACAAATAGAAAGAAAAAAAAAAAGAAAGAGAAAGAAACAGATTAGAAAGAAAGAAAGAAAAAAAAAAAAAAGATATGGAACAGAACAGAAAAGAATAGAAAGAAATGAAAGGAAGAAAGAAAGCAAAAGGAAAGAAATCAACAAAAAAGAACGAAATAAAATAAAGAAAGAACAAATAGAAAGAAATAAAAAAAAAAGAAGAAAGAAACAGATTAGAAAGAAAGACAGAAAGAAAGAAATGAAAGGAAGAAAGGTAGCTGAAGGAGAGAAAAGAACGAAAAGGAACGAAATGAAAAAAAAGAACAAATAAAGAAAAAGAAAAAAGAAAGAAAAAAGAATGAGATGAAAGAAAGAAAAAAAGGAATGAACAGAACAGAATGAAATGAAAGAGACAAAAAGGAAAGAGAGAAAGAAAAAAAGAAACAGATTAGAACTGAATGGAAAGAAAGACAGAGAGAAGTAAATGGAAGGAAAGAAGGAAGCAGAAGGAAAGGGGAAAAAATGAAAAAGAATGAAGTGAAAGAAAGAAAGAAAAAGAAAAAAAAAAAAAAAAAAAAAAGAAAAAAGAAAGATAGAAAGAAAGAAACGGAACAGAATAGAAGGAAAGACAGAAAGAAAGAAATGAAAGGAAGGAAGGAAGCAGAAGGAAAGAAATGAACAAGAAAGAACAAAATGAAAGGAAGAAGAATGAGATGAACGAAAGAAAAGACAGAAATAAAGAAATGAACGGAACATAAATGAAATGAAAGAAAAAAAAGAAAGAAAGAAAGAAGAATGAGATAAAAAAAGAAAAGATAAGAAAGAAAGACAGAAAGAATGAAAGAAAGACAGAAAGAAAGAAAGAAAGAAATGAACGGAACAGAACAGAATAGAACAGAATAAAATGAAATGAAAGAAAAAAAAGACAAAGAAAGACAGTAAGAAAGAAATGAAAGGAAGGAAGGGAGCAGAAGGAAAGAAAAAACCCTTTAGAACTTAAGGAATGAACTTCACTCACAGTTTCTGCCCCAGCATTCATGCTTTTACTTCATTAGATGACGCACACAGTGTATATAAACGCTGGAGCTATTGTAGCCGACGTTCATTCGGCAGTTATTAATGAATCCTATATGAAATGAGTGCATTTTCTTATAGATGAACTATTTACCTCTGATCACAAGGTAAAACACACCAAATTACTAATGCAAAACATTGATTAGACACTTTCTTACACATGTTTTACGCATTACAGATATAGAAAACTTTACAGAGAGATGGACATACAGAGAGATAGACATGCATTCCCTTGTCCAATCAGCTAAACTCCAGAAAACTCCAGAAAGCATGCAGTTCTGAATTCAGACCAGTATGAAGACAATGCACAATAAACAATCTGGGAGGCAGCCCGACAGAATGATACGTAATTAATGGTTCTGTTGCTGTGGCAGAGCGTCAAGCTATGAAAATTGTGTGCGCGATTGTTGGAGAGGGAAGTCGCTGTGACGTGCGCTTTCACACACGAACACATACCGACTGATTTAAACTAGGACAAAAATGTACTTTTAATGTTTTCAGTAATAATAATAAATGCTGACAACCCACACATGGCAGACTGCAAACTTTGTTCCGCAAAAAATATCAAGGTCCAAATATGAGATATGAGTAACGAAAGCAATCTGATAAACGTCTAAAATGACACCCTTGCAAAACGAGAGAAAATGGCAAGAGATAACCAGAGAGCCATAGACGAAATTTCACAAAACATCGTATCAGTATCGGTATTAAGGGTACCAGGAAAACAATATCGGTACTTGGTCTGCAAATGGCATCAGTGCATCCCTAATAATAATAATGGGCAGCATTGTAGCTTAGTGGTTAGCACTGTTGCCTCACAACAAAAAGGTCTCTGGTTCAAGTCCATGTTCTCGCCATGCTTGCATGGGTTTACTTCGGGTACTCTGGTTTCCTCCCATAGTCCAAAATTCTGTACGTTAGGTTGATTAGTGATTCTAAATTGTGAGTGTGTGTGTGGCCCTGTGATAGACTGGTGACGTGTCCAGGGTGTACCCCTCCTGCCTTTTGCCCTTTTAGAGATGGCTGGGATAGACTCCAGCAGATCCCTGCGACCCCAAATTATGGAATAATTGGGTATGGAAGATGAATGAACAAAAATTTATAATAATAATAATAATAATGTCACAGTAACACCAAGTCCCTCAACATACCATTGGGTGAATCACAAGCTCCCTCTGCCACACAACTCACCTGAATTCCTGTCATCTTCACCTGTAGCTTGTTCCCCACTTACTTACACACAGTTTATTTAAGACCACAAGTCACACTTTCAATGTCTGGTCTCAAATATGTGACTCTTCCTCTATTTACCTTGTGTCTTTAATGACCCCTTCAAAGCTCCACGCACCTTGCTTCTGCAAGCTCCTACCTGCTTCTCTCCACCGATTCCTCCATCAGCTCCTGGATACATCCAGCCTCCAGCAAGTAACAAGCCTGCTCCTTACCTGCTCTTTCCATCTTAGCATTGTTTTTTAATAAACATGCCCGTTTGGGTTTAACAAGGTATATGGCCCAGATGAAAGATCTTGGGGTTACCAGGGACGACATCCCAGACCCCAATCTCCTCACAGAGTTCTACACAACTCACCCAGAATATCTCACTCAACAGGTAGAGGGTGTCCACTATGAAGTCGGAGGTTGGCGCCCTCAGCATCGGGCCATGGAGAGGGGTCCCTCCACATTTTAGCACATGCAATCACAAGCTCCCTCGGCCACACAACTTACTCAAGCACACAAATTCGAATTACCTATTTACACAACCTATTTAGGAGCACAAGTCGCAGTCAATGTCTGGTCACAGGGACTTCCTCTATTTACCTCAACTTCTCCATCAATTTCTCTGGTTAAGCGTTACAAATACATCAGTTAATTTCTAATCTTAGTTTAGCTACTACAGCTGCAAAACTTGACGCCATCTTTAGTAGCTCATCCATCTTAAGTTTCCATATGCTGTGCATTTTCAGATGCATTTCTTCTCACCACGACTGTAAGGAGTGATTAATTGATTTATGTCAGCTTTCCTGTAAGGGCAATGCCTTTATTTTGAGTGTTTCTGACCTCTCGCATCAAGAAAGCATTTCCAGCTATTTCTATTCTGCAAACAGTCTATCAACAGCTGTTTATAAAAATCTCCAAAGATCAGCAGTTTTTGAAACACTTAAACAAATCCATCTGGTACTAACAACCATGTCGTAGTCTAAGTCACTGAAACCACATTTTTCTGCATTCTAGGTGATGTGAAGAATCACTGAAGTGATTGAACTGTCTGAAAAAGATTCTATACACACTGCTAAATATATTCAGTTCTATTCTACCCTGTTTTGCGACAAATAAGGAAAACAAAATCTCTAATTTAGCAGCACAGTGGCTTGATGGTTAGCACTGTTGCCTTGCAACAAGAAGGCTCAGGTTCGGGGCCAGAATGAAATTAAATGAAAGAAAAAAAAGAAAGAAAGAAATGAAACAGAACGGAAAGAAAGACAGAGAGAACTAAAAGGAAGGAAGGAAAGGAATGAACAAAGTGAAAGAATAAAATAACAAATAGAAAGAAATAAAAAAAAGAAAGGAAGAAAAAACAAATAGAAAGAAATAAGTACCAGTATGAAAGTATGAAATGAAAGAAAGGATGGAAAGAAAGAAAGAAAGAAAAAGAAAGAACAGAACAGAACAGAATGGAATTTGGGCAGGGGCCTTTCTTTGTCTTTGTGTTTGCATGTTCCATGCTCTCGCGTGTTTACTCCGCACTCCGGGTACTCAGGTTTCCTTCCACAGTACAAAAAAACATGTATGTTAGGTTGATTGGTGATTCTAGATTACCCATAGGAGTGAGTGTAAGTGTGTGTGTGACCCTGTGATAGACTGGTCACCTGTCCAGGCTGTACCCCTCCCTCTTTGCCCTTACAGAGACAACTGGGATAGACTCCAGCAGATCCCCGTGACCCTGAATTAGGGAATGAGCGGGTATAGAAGATCAATGAATGAATTACGAAATCCATCATGGTTCATCAAGATTCAAGGACTAAACAGAAAAAAAAATCAATTGACACTATTATTAAGAATCTCCAGACCTGCTCTAATCTTATCTCTTTACAAACTGTGACTCGGTTAAGATATTCTGCCTTGTTTTAAAAGAAAAATCCCAAACGAAAATTCCCACCATTATGAAAAACACCTGTAAAATTATTTTCCAGCATATTCTCTCCATCTGCGTGCCAGCACATGCTTTTTTTAGTGTATCAGAGGTCAGTATTGATTGAAAAACCACCTGCCCCCAGCGTAGGGTGACACCATTGTAAATCCTTGTGATATATTTGCTGTCATTCTTAGACATGAAGATTTAAATATATTTCTGATGTATGAGTATGTGAAGGCTGTGATAAATGTACTCAGTGGTTAAGGAAAAAGAAGAAAAAGGACAACCCACATGCATTGTCAATAATTCCTTTATTTTAGTGCAAGGTCAGAAGTCGTGTGTGTAAAGTGTGTGTATGTCGCTGTCAGATTGGTTGGGAGGTTAGGATTTGCTATGATACACTGTATAGGTAAAAATGACAACTTATCATCAAATTCATACCTGTTTAATCTAGATTAAATCTCACTACTAGGCATAATAATGGGAATATTTACACTTTTATTAAGTGTACACTTTTCTTTTTGACTAGATTTTGGAACATGGCTACAGGGTCACTATAGCATTAGTATCAGTGATAGATCACCCTAATGTTGGGTGAAGAGATGAGGCTGGATTTTATACAGAAATGCCAAATCTCTTTTCAGAATCTTTAACTGCCAAACCGACAGATGAACATAATTACATTTACATCATCATTAAGAAGACGTCCTTATCATACAAAATATTTTGAGACTTATCGCTGAACTGGTCAAAACTGGTACGCCAGATCACAAAACAAGGTGTAACAAACTGAAAACTTGTTAAAAAAGTGTGAAAAGTGGGGCAATCTTTAATTGTCCCTTGAAGACAGACAATAAATCGGCTATTCTAACATTGATGGGACTTTCATTCCAGCAGCTTGGTGGCAAAAAGGGTCTTTAGATCTTAAGGAATGCAAGGAGTGTCATTACTATGGCAACCAATGGTAGGAACGCTTAGTAATGTCACGATTTATTATGCTAAAATAGTTCTTAAATTATGGATTTTTGTTGTTTTTTTCTAGAGTTTCTCAAAAAAAGAGTTGCTTCACACTGTAAAAAGAATATATTTCTATGTATTCTTTTGAAATCAAACCCTCAGCTAGCAAACCTGTCACAGACGTGCTCGTTATCAGAGAACTCTTACCACAAACCACACACACACACACACACACACACACACACACCACTTTACTTCTTAAAATACCGTCACCGGGGTTATAAGGTTTACATTACCTTTATGCATGACTACAGTAAGTAAACAAGACCGCATTAAAATGCACAATTTTTGGCTGTGTGCAGCTCAGACAGGGTGCATCTTGTTAGTCTAAATACAAGTATATTATTCCTAAACCCTGGCCTAGTTGTATTAGCCTAATGCTATTTTTAGAAGCAGACTATAAAGCATACAGTAGCTACACTGTAAGTAGGTCAAAATACTCGAACGTTTACATTCGAGCAATCTTTAACTGCACGGTTCTAGTAAACCTGTGGTTCCTGTAGGATTAGATTTCTGATGTAGTTCTCTGCTGATAAAGGTCATCCACCTCGAATTCTAATTCAATTATGGCCGTCATGCACAGTATAAAATGCAGGAAAATGCTTTTTACAGATGTCGTTAATATAATATAAAAAATAGGGTTAAATAAAGTGGATAATGAAATGAAACAAAACAAAATATTTTCTATATAAATTACTGACACTAAAATATAACAAGATAGGGTTAAATAACGGGATGATAAAATAACGAAAAAACAATTTAAAGCAAAAAAAAAATAAAACATTTATCTATATAACTGAAAGTGGCTTTTACCACTGACATTAATATAGGACAAAGGTCAAATAAAATTAGGGTTAAATAAGGGGACAATAATGACATTTTTTTTTTTAAATTTTATTTTAGTGGTATACAAGGACCAAAATTAAAAAAGGCGCTAATTTAAATAAATGCTGATTTTAATGCATAAAATATGTGCATTGCAAAAACTCCAGTAAAACTAGTACGAGTTATAGAGAAGGCCAGAAGAGTCTGAGCTCTAGATCTTGTGGTCTGAGCTCTAGCGGTTGTGGTCTCGAGCTCTAGATGTTGCGTTATTTAACACCACAAGGTTGTTTTGTGTTCTGAAATAATTTCTGTTTTTCATGTACACAAAGAGTAAGAATAATGCACGCTACCTTAGTTTTTCTGTCCAGCCATGATGATCGTGAGGACAAATTTAGAAAGATTCATAGCAGTTCCTAGATAATATGTTTTAATTTGAATAACTTCATACTAATCTAAGGCTTAATAGGGTTATGCAATTCACACCACTGGGGTATGACTAATTCAGAATTACAATGCAATATTGACTGTATTGAGCAGCTTGATGATATTCATCCCCATGATGTCCTTATCCTATTAATAGCATTTGCAAAGTGTGGGTCTGTGTGTGTCTGTGCTGTCTACCCGAGTATGTCATTTATAATATAGTCCCAGGATAGAATGCCATCTGTAAATGTTTCGGGACTATAAATACATCCAGTGTGACTTTTTTTGGCTGGTTTATGAGTGGTGTTGTTGCGGCCGTGGCCAGGACTCAGGATAATGTCCTCTAAGATGACATCCAACAAACATGCGCACCCACACACAAGCAAATTGTTTTTGTCAGGACATACTGACTAACATACTTCTGGCATTGCATGGAACATTTTTGGATACTTGTAGTTCTCATGAATGGCTAAATAAATGCATAAAAGCACTTAGAAATTAGCTTGTTACCTGAGAAGCGTGTACTGCCCAATGATAAGGACAAGGTCTTGCACTTAGCCACTGATCCAAACTGACAAACACACACACACACACATTTTTTGAAGGTTTTTCATTTATAAAATGATTAC
Source organism: Bagarius yarrelli (assembly GCA_005784505.1). NCBI lineage: Eukaryota > Metazoa > Chordata > Actinopteri > Siluriformes > Sisoridae > Bagarius > Bagarius yarrelli. The sequence continues at coordinate 1,550,836 of VCAZ01000020.1, forward strand.
TTACTGAATATGAGGTTGGGCCCCCTACTACACCCATTCTGTACTGTTACTTCTATTAAAAAAGATTTCTGGGGGCCCTAACCCTAATAAAGTATTAATGTCCATTAATTAGAGGTAACACCCACCCACTAGTAGTTAAGGTGTTGGTGGGTTCAAATCCCAGGACCAAAAATTTGCTACTGCTGGGCCCGCTGAGCAAGGCCCTTAACTGCTTAGTTGGTAAAAAAAAAATAAATGTAAGTCGCCCGGGACAATGGCGTCTGCTAAATGCCAAAAATTTACACACTCACTCGCTCAAACATATAGATTCATTCATTTATTCATTTATCTTCTATACCCACTTATTCCATAATTCGGGGCCACGGGGATCTGCTGGACTCTACCCCAAAAGGCAGCCTGGACAGACCGCCAGTCTATTACAGGGCTCAAACCTATACACACACCTATATTTTATAAGGGGATATTTGACATAATAATTACTGTATCTAATTAATAATGAACAATAAACTTGTTTTCTAGGCTCAGTAACCAGAAAAATATTTTATCATTATCACGTAAACCAGTTCCAGTAATCTTCAGAATGTGCTGCACACCGTTACGGTACACATATAGTCTTTCATGCCCTGCTTTATATTCTAAAACTTTCAAGCAGGCAGTTGCATTATGCATCGGATTATTAAATCAATTCAGTGACTCTGTACAGATCCTTCACTTCAAAGAGCCATTCAGATGCCTGAAGGATTTCAATCTAACGTGCTGTTAGAAGGTGATGACCTGAGCGTAAATAAAATGAGGCACTTGACTGCAGGGACATTGGTATGCATGTATATTTATACTAAATTCATAGCTATTTGGATAGCAGACAACATTGGCAAATCAATCTGGTCGATTATAAAAAAGTACCCTAGACAGCAACCGTTCAGTTACAAGCGCTGAAGAATCTGACAAACTCAGATCTCGGTTTCGGAAGTTATTATGCATCAGTGTGAAATGGAATTAACATGAAACCATCTGACAGAGTGCTAAGTTTCATGTATGTTACAGATTTTGGAAAGAAAGATTTTAATTTTTACACTCAGTCCTCCTTCAGATTAAATGACAGATAAACAATTATTTTCTAGATACATCCACTGTACAGGGTCGGTTGAAGTCATGGGCAGGGGTGGGCTGAGCCCACCCAAATGTCTGTCTTGTCCACCCAATTAAAATTTGGTAAAGACAGCTGTAAACAAATACGCTTTAATTTCATGTTTCATATCTATCTATCTATCTATCTATCTATCTATCTATCTATCTATCTATCTATCTAAATTACTAAATTTCTTTATATATAAATGTACAAAATTTGCAGTAAGGAACCGAAAGTGCAGTTTATCATTTGAGGACAGCATTAATCATTTAAAAGGTCACGTGTCAAACCATGAGGAAGGAAGACTCCACTTTAATTAATCCTTTATAAGGAATATTTAAATTATTCTCTGAATGATTAAAGATAAATACAAATCTTTGAAATTAACTGGTTATTTTTTTCGACAAATTGTAATAATAAGTGTAAATTTATTCATGAATTTATTAATTATTCCAAGACCATTCAATTGTTTGTTTCATTCTTAATTATTTATTTAGCAGCGGTCAGTGACTGGGTCGATTTACAGGTTATTCACTGAAACCGGAGACACAAATGAAGAAACTGAGTCTAAGAGCCACAACCTCATCAAGACAATAATGATGTTTTGTTGGGAGTCGTAGGTGGTATAATTATTAGTAATTACTGCTGATCTATGAGAACTCCCGCTGCAACGAATCCCACTGAGGCGAATGTAGTATCCAAGGGTGCAGTTTATTTACACAAGCAAACACCTAAAATTAAAACTTGACCAAACAATAAACATAAACTTAATATTCTTATTGACAATATTATTATTGACAAATGAGGATGGGTTGTCTGTTGGGTCTGGTTCGTCTCAGGCTTTTATCCTATTCAGTCTCAGGGAGTTTTCTGTCGTCCTTGGCTTGCTCATCAGAGCAAACAAACTGATTTTTGTTTCATTTGCATTTTATAATTTCTTTGATGGTGTATAGCTGCTTTTTGACAATGTTCATTGTAAAAAGCACTATACAAATAAAATTGACTTGACTTAGCTTAGCACAAACATAAACAAAACAACAAACATGAACTTGACTAGAATAATCTTAACATAACTTGCTTATCTTGACATACATAGACTCACAACAGCGTACAGGTACGAGGACACAACCAAAATCCTTGACAAAGACAAAGGGAAACACAAGGGATATAAATACACAAGACTGACCAATAGGAACACAACACATAAACAAGGGGATCACATGACAAGGAGCACATGACAGAAACAAAAATCACATGACAAAGGAAGAAAAAAAGTACACAAAAGACAGAACAATGAACAACATGACATGATATAAACGAAAACAAGAGACAACCTCAGAACATAAAACATGAAACATAAACAAAACATAAAACTAACCTAAACATGAAACAACATGAAACAAAAACAAAACATGAAATATAAACATGACATGAACAAGAAACAGAACATAAAACAAAGAAACACAATCGTTACAAAATCTGTACCATGTCTTAGGGGCTTCGTGAATAGCAGCAGTGTCATGCTGGAACAGTTTTAGTTTAGATTAGATTAGATTAGATCAGATTAGATAAAATAAGGTAAGATTAGTTTAGATTAGATTAGATTCAACTTTATCGTCACTGCACACAGTTACAAGGCAACGCAATGCCGTAGCATCTATGTATCAATTTACAATATATATATATATATATATATATATATATATCCAGAATATGAGTGATATAATTGATGGGTAGTGTGCAGAAAAATTATAAGTGATTGTCCAGAATAAGTGTAAATTTCCAGCAAATCTTTATGAATGTAGAGCTTGATTACATATACAGAAACTCTATATAGATAAGTACACAGTATAGAAATTACAATAAATTAATTAATTAGTTTGCAGCTGGATAAATATGCAGATAGTTTACATATACACATACCTATATAAATATAGAGATATTATTATACTCGTCTATATACAGACTATATAGTATAGATGAATGTACAGAGGATTTACTGTATAGAATGTTTGGGTCTTTTAGTTAATAAATAATGTAATGCTAAAATTTTACAAAAAAAATTTGTGTATATGTGCTGGTAAGCCAATTGCAAACTTTGGACCATATTGTGTATTTTGCTACAAGTTATATCGTGATAAGTGGTAGCTTGGTGATCAAGGTGTTGGACTGCTGATTGGAAGATTGTGGGTTCGATTTGCCCACGTACAAGACCGATAACTGTGTAATAGGACAAATAAGATAAATGTAAGTCTAGACTATTCTAGGGGACATGTTGGGGTGAATTGCTTACACTATGCTCAATTCTAGCATATTAAATAAAAGTTCACCTTACAAGGTTATTGTTGCACCTAATAAAATCTGATAACATCTGCACGATGTCACGCGGTCTGTATTTTGTCACTAGAAATAGATTACATCTGATTCAACTTCCGGCCTGTTAATTATTCATTAATGCCTTAGGCTGGACTCACATGACCAAAGCCACAACATTCGTTAACCTTTTCAAAAAGGCCATGGATAGAAAAACTATTTTTAGGTTCTTCGCTCTTTTTTTAGAAGCATCGTCACTGTCTTCAAGGGGGAAGTGATTGCCTGGTAATCCAATCTCCAACTTCTGCGGTCAGCTTTGACTCGCGCCACCAGATTAGCACCAGTGTGACAGAGCAATTAGAGTTCTGGCATCGGATACGATAACATGAACCAAGTGTCTTGACCTGCAATAATTTCATAGTGATTGATGCTGATTGGGCAAGTCGCCGTTCTGGAAAGAAGGATTTAATTTCTTTCTATTTTACACACACACACACACACACACACACACACACACACACACACACACACACCTTCTGTGACACACTGTAGCAATAATAAATTTAAGATTTAGAGTTGTCATTTGAAAATCCTGTCCTTAAATCAACCTACAGATATGTAAATTATTGTTTTTTACTGCTGTGGAACAAAGACACATTTGGCACTCATGAATATTTCGTTTGAAATGGCGTATAAATGGAAAGTTCAACCACTTTTTTCTTAACCAAAAGAAAAATAAGGATGGAGTTATTAAAAATATGCAAAGCATGTTTACTGCTTACAAGCTGATGCGCTGCTATTGTAGAGCAAGTTCTATCTACGGGATGGGGTATATACTTTAGGGCGCATTTAATTACATGGTTGCAAACTTTTTTTTCCCAGACATGCATGACATCCATAGCAATTGGGGGGGGGAGTACAAATTGTAACAAACAGGAACAATTGTTAGTTTCAATTTGTGGTGTATGTGCGTGTGTGTGTGCGTGTGTGTGTGTGCGTGTGCTTGGATGCTTTCCCTCCAAACCTTACCTGTACATTTAGGTTTATACAGTACACGCCAATCAGAGTCAACAAATAAGCAGGGAGGGAACGGGAGAATGAACACAGTGGGGTTTGAAAACAAGCCTTCCAATGTAGGAAAGCAACTACAATATCTAGGTCGCAATCATTTCTGGTACATCACCACCGTACTTGAGTTTTTCAAATGATACAGACAAATGTTTAGCTTTATATATATATATATATTATATAAAATTCTATGTCTAGTCATATATTTTATAGAGTTAGCGGTTTATTGCATCTCAAGCAGAAGCAATAAGACCTCAACTTTATCTGGAAATACTGAGGGAAATGCATTTAAGTGTGGAATGCGTTTATACAGTGTTACCTGAACCCTTTATAAGCATTGGCAAAAATAGCATAAGCACTACCAAAATTACAAGGAGCAAAGAAGTAATGTAACTGGGAACTGGTAGCACAGTGGTTAAGGTGTTAGACTGCTCATTGGAAGATCGGGGTTCGATTTTCAGCAACATCAAAGCTACCACTGTTAGGCCCCTAAGCAAGACCCTTAACCCTCAATTGCTCAGTTGTATACAAGAGATAAATGTAAGTCAATCCGCCGGATAATGTTAATGTAACTAATTAATAATACCTAAGTATTTTTTGGTAGAATCTGTTCTGTAATTGGGTTTTTTATATTTCTTTAGACTCCACTCAATTCCCTAAATGAAATGCATGCGTTTACTCTAAAATATATTTTTTCGAAGCATATTACTCTCGAAAGAAGTAGTGATGTGTTGTTTATAAACAATTTGTTCGTTTTAAACGAATCCTTAATATGACTCAGGAACAAAGAGGATTTTTTTTTTTTTTTGCATGCACAACATCCTATATTCAGTACAGGAAACATTAGTTCATCCCCCGAGTCTTCGGGACCGATTTGTTCGTTCATCTTGTGACAACCTCATAGGCTTAGGCTATGTACTCTAACAGAAAATTCTCAATTTTGTTAGTTCGTTCATCACAGAACCACTTCCTGGCTTGATTCCTTACACTCAATGGACCTTTATTGCACAGAAATTGAACACCGGAAGCGCTTGTTAAAGCAGTGTATCGATTTTTTTTTTGGTTTTGTCCGCAGAACAATGACTCCAGATATCGAATGACAATGTTTTTGTTTTTTTGGCCAAGAAAGAGGAAACCAAGGTGAAAAGCTCTAAGCTGAATAAGGGAAACAAGTTCCTCTTCGAACAGTTTATTTTAAACTACAAGATTAAGTGTCTGTGTTTTCTGGTTGTCCTGTTAGTTTGCATATTGCTACAGGAGACATATGTATTCCAAATTGTTCTAAAACTGCACATTAGAAATACACTGACTTGCAGATAATTTGTATGTCTGCAGGAAACCGTTATCCATTCGGTTTGCGCAGTCTACAATGCGTTGTGGTGCTACGGCAAGCTTACTCCTGTCGTATCAATTGTTTGTAAATTTTGACTATTTTATCTTTTAGCAGGATGTGTATGAAGTTAGCAGTTGCTAATAGTCTGGGCTGATGTGATAATGTCCATTTTTATAATGGACGGAGAGGGAGATACCGGTCAAAAGCTGATTCCTGAGAAATAAAGGTTTCTACCCCAGTTTTTCCAAACAAATCAGATTTCAATCTTTTTCTTTCACCTTTTGAGATGTAAACATCCTCAGTTTCTGCACATGAATGTGCCACACATTAATTTAAAAAATTAGGACCTTCATCCCGCCCAATCAGTTTTTTTTTTGTAATAATTGCAACAATCATGGCCCTGTGATGGACTGGCGACCTGTCCAGGGTGTACCCCTCCTGCCCTTCGCCCTTGCAGAGGCAGCTGGGATGGGCTCCAGCAGATCCCAGTGACCCCGAATTAGGGAATAAGCAGGCATAGAAAATGAATGAATGAATGCAACAATCATTAGGAACCCCTACATTGCATTACATTTACATTTACAGCATTTGGCAGACGCCCTTATCCAGAGTGACATTTATCTTTTTATACAAATGAGCAATCGGAGGTTAAGGGCCTTGCTTAGGGGCCCAGCGGTGGTAACTTAGTGGTGCTGGAAATCGAACCCCCAACACCTTAACCACTAGTCAAATTGGATAAAAATTACAAGAACTTTATTGTAAGTATAAAAACACACACAGATACAAAGTGCCTAGCTTTGTTTTATAATATCCAAAGGGACGCACTATTATAACCAGGTTTATCCAATAGACTTTATGATGTTATTGTTCTGGCCAAAACCTTTTTTTTTTTTTATTTTCCCTGGTTTGTCATTGGTGTTGAATTATTCCAACAATCACATGACCCAGTGTTTACATAATTTAAACTGTCAATAAAAAAAGATTTAACACAGCTTTAACTGGACTTCCTGATGACAGAGTAATGTGCATGAGACTCACTGGATATATTTATGTATTGTTAATAAGGCTCAAATTTTCCCACAGTTTTATTGTCAAACAAAGGCTCTGTTTTTTTGCTGGCCACCAACTGATGGGAGAAAAATTTGCATACAGCTCTGTGGACCTATTCTCTGAACAGCATACAGGTCAAATTCCAGTCGATATATATATATATATATATATATATATATTTAATTTAGTGTAGCTTATGTAAAAATATTCACTGGTTTTAGTTTGATCTCAGTTAAATTTATGGATATGTCTGTAAAACCCCTGCCTACATGAGTGGTGGCCATTACATGTGACAAATAGGACAAAAGTGCCAGTGAACACATGCAAGTCAGGGATTACAAGGTTGCGGCTGTAAATATCCCCCCTGACTTGCACCAGTGCACTCAGGGCCAGCAAGGTCTAAACACTATCAGAATCTAACCTACATCTACAACCTGAATTCTAAAAGTTGTGTTATGAAATTGTATTAAATTATTCCCAACAGTCTTTTCTCCTCATTTCATAGCGTTTCTACCAGCACTGCTACCAGTATGTGTATGTCTGATTTTTTTGTCCAGTCAGATTTCAGTTTCTATGTACTACCATGTTAATCTAAGATGTCCAGGGCCCTTAGAATCAGTAGTGCTTGCCAATGTAACTTAACCTATATTAGCAGTGGCAGATTGCTAATTGGTTGATATTATTAAAGACTGTTTCTTTAACCAATCAGATTTCGAGTCCGCCTCCCAAGGCCTGCTAGCTGGCTTACAATGACGTCAACATTTTTTTGTCCTCTGATTGGTTAATTAGAGTAAAACTGTTAGAAATAGCTTTATTGCCAAGTACAAGAAATTTGTTTTGGTGACAGAAGCTTCCAGTTGTGCATTTTTTAAATAAAAATAAAAAAGGAAGGACAAAAGAGAGTAAAAGGTTATTGCACATGTTTATATAAAAATTTTATATTATTGCACAGAAAAGTACGGTTAAATAGCATCAGATATCATCATCAAGCCTTTTACTGCACTGGTGCCATGTGGACAAGGTCATCTGGGAAGAGATCAACTGTATTGATTTGCATTGACTCTCGTATGCAAGAATGCGCTGCAAATTACTTCACATCCAATTACCCGGGGGGGGGGGGGGATGATTAAATATTATTAGTAGACTATTATAGTGAAATCATCTAACAGTTGTTGTGCACAAAATGATTATTGTAAATGTGTGCTTTTTTAGGACAAAATACATTAACCACCTTCTTTAGGTCTCTTTTATGGATCCACAAAATGTTTTTGTTTACAGTTAAGAAACATTTAAAAAATCTGGAGATAATCTGATAATAATCTGTTCCTCTGGTGATAATCTGTGCCTCATTTGCTCTAATTGCTTTAAAAAATTGCTTCTGTCAGGATCAATTTCAGCTGCTTTAGTTTCTCTTCCCTCTCATTCACTCTCGGGATATATTTTGCGTAGCCTATCGGAAGATTTGCTTTATAATGTCTCACGATATTAAATTGCATTTTTCTGGCTCTATTTTTCCATCTTCCTATTTAAAATCTAACTATTTACTGTAGCTAAAAAAACATAGAAAGCGCAGTTCAAGAAGTTGGACTGCTGAGAAATAGATAGGTTTCATTCCAAGCATCACCAATCTGCCACTTCAACTGTTCGGTTGGATAGTCTGATGTCTGCCATATGTAAATATAATTTAGTAGTTTTTTTGGATGTGGTCAGAAAAAAAAGTTGAAATGATTTTGAAGCTCTTGTGATAAATAAACATACGTGTGCTCAATCAGTATTGTGTGTGTGGTAGGTGTAGTCCATAGTGGCCATGTTGGAAGGCCGCCGTTTTAGCTGGGAAGTGGATTAACCCAGTTAACATCTGTTCAAGGGCTGCCTGTAACCCCATGTCCAGATATTCGACACTTTTGCTCTCGGTGGACAAGTGAACAAAAACAAAAAAAAACATTAAGGCGCATCAAGGTTATTTTTTTCGTCAATAGGACAGTAAATTTTCTACTGATTAACATTACAGGAGTACCTACAGTAGCTGTATTACAGCCCTTCAGACTCAATTGCTGAAATTTCATGATGTCTTTCACAAGATACAAACGTAGTGATGACAACAAAGAACACTAACTGAAGAGGTTGCTAACCTTTTGCAACGTGTGGGCAAATACCTCAAGCAATTAACCACCCACAACCAACGTCAAACACACTAAACACCCACAAAGCTCCTCATTGAACTCATTGTTACGTGTAACTGCAGACGGTTAGGCATGAATGTGCAAGGATGGGACACATTATGCAGATTGTATTTCGAATTCGTTAATGTGTTTTAATATATTTTCAACCTTTCATTCATCAACTACTGTGGGTGAAGAGATAATAATTCAGACTTGTATCTCACATCGAATGCTAAACATTACCTGAAAAGATGAACATTTTTATTTTAATCATTTTACAGATTTTGAAGAATACAGTTTAGTGTCTCGTTAAGGAGGATTTTCTAAGAATCACGTGGCAAATGAATATTTAAATAAAATATTCAACTTTATTGTCATTGTGCAAGGTACATGTACAGAGCCAATGAAATGCATTTTTCGCATATCCCATCTTAGTAAGTTGGGGGTCAGAGCGCAGGGTCAGCTATGATACAGCGCCCCTGGAGCAGGAAGGGTTAAGGGTCTTGCTCAAGGACCCAACAGTGATTGACTTGCCGGTGGTGGGGCTTAAACCCAGGTGTTTCTGGTCTTCAGATCAGCGACTCAGCACCTTAACCATTTGAGCCACCACTGCCCCCATTGAGCCACCACTGCCCCCATATTAGCTAAGGTCAAAAACTAAAGGGAAATTTGACGGTGTACATTGCACTCATTCATTCATTTATCTTCTAAACAAGATTATTCCCTTATTCCGAGTCACGGGGATCTGCTGGGGTCTATCCCAGCTGTCTCTGAAAGGGTAAAAGGAATGAGAGGTCACCAGTCCATTACAGGGCCACACACATGCTCACACTCACTCCTATGGGCAATTTAGAATCACCAATCAACCTAACATTCATGCATGTCCTCTTCACACAAGCACAGGGAGACATGCAAACTCCACATAGAAAGATCCCTGCCCGGAAATCGAACCCAGGCCTTCTTGCTGTAAGGCAACAGTGCTAACCACTGAGCCACCGTGCATCCATCCAATTTCTGATTTTTAATATGAAAAACAAAACTTGATATATATCGGCTTTATTAGGTTCACGTATTTAAAATGAAAATTCATTTATTAAATAACTGTATTTTTCCGTAGCGTAAAATATTTATAGTTTTCTGTTATTTTATCGTCTATTCAGATCTCTGAAAATGTTTTTTTAGTCGAATTATTTTATAAATCATTTGCACTATGAATTAAGAGTGGACATTTTTTTCCCTAAGAAATAACTGCCAATTAGGCTTATCTTTACTTCCAGGTTAGATTACTTGTAGTCCCAGCCTTATCGCATACATCACAACCAGGGACTGCTAGCTGAACGTCTAATGCATATGGCGCGCTTATCTGAAACTCTTCAGGACTTCTCTAATTGGTTATAGTATACAGGACTTCCGAAAGACATGTGTTTTTTGTTATTTGACTGACTATGTACATTCTTGAAACATTTGTAAATAAATTTTACAGGTGGCATAGCAGTCTATTATTATGAGGACATTTCCACACCCCTAAAGGTAAAAATGAAACATGATTGATTTCTTTACCTGTCAGTGACACGTCCTTTTGGGCGGGCCTTAGTTATATAAAGCCGCCAAGGTTCCCAGACCTTCTTCTGTCAGTCTGAAGGTCAAGTTATGCAAGAATAGGTTACGTGTTAGAATGGAAACACTGTACATTTCAGTGTATTTATCATCATTGATATCGTAAGATTTTGTGACAGTTTGTATAATTAAGTAAATAGAGAAAATTAACAACCAAGCCATTTTCCGTTTTGTGCATTCAGAAACAATAAAACGACATTTTTTTTTTATTTTTCATGCATTGAATTTAGATTCAGAAATCGAATAAACGCAACATACCAAAATTTATTTAAAAGTAAAAATGTAATTAATTTGTTTGTTTACTGCTTGATTGATTCACAGACAACCTTAAAAGAAAGCCATGTGGAGACTGTGAGATTATACCTCCCTATTCCAAATGTTCATTTTAAATAACATCGAATAAAATCTTTCAAGAACTATAATAGCTTTCCCCAACAATGTTTAAAGTTCTTATTGTTATATCCTCCAGAATGTATGAAAAGCCTCAATTTGTCACATATATATATTACAAATGAACCCCTGACCTTCTGAGCAGCAACCATACTGGCTTAATCAATAAAGCAGCACTGGAGTGACCACATGCTTGACAAGGATAAAGAGGTTACTACAATTAAAAGAATAACTATTTTTACTAAAAATGCTACACATTTTCCTTTTAAAAACCTATTCAATCTTACCATCTATTTATATTTATCCCTAATAAATAAGCCACATGACAGTGACAAAAACAATTCCTGAAATGATATGAGGAATAGGATTAAGAATAAGTAAGAACTTATTCTCGTTTTTAAGACCACAGATACTATTATTAAAATAACTTGTTTGTACTATCACTGTCACGGACACGCCAGTCTCTGCCACCATTCATCGCTCACAATCACCAGAGTACTGATCACTCGGACTCATTCCCCAATCATCCTAATTGCACTATATATATACATGCTACTCACACAGGCTCTTCGTCTGGTTTCCGTTGTGGAAAAAGGACTCACTTTCTCTATTTTTCACATCAGTTCCAAGTTTCCAAGTCCTCCTTTGTTTCCTTGCTTACTAGCCTTAAAGTTCTCCATCAATTCCCTCAAGGCTTTCCAGACTCCTCGTTTCCCCGTTGTGTGGGCAATTAATTGAATCCAGCATTAAAGTCTAGTGTCCGTAACTGAGTTTGATCTTTTAGGACATTGTTACCTTCATCTGAGAGCCTTTGTATACCCAAGTAACCTGAAATTTATTGTCCTACAAGAGCCTGTCCTAAATGTCATCTGAGCAGTGGTGGCTCAAAAGGTTAAGGCACTGAGTTGTTGATTGAAAGAACAGGAGGACAAGGTTTCAAACCCCACCACCGCCAGTTAGCCATCGGTTGGTCTTCGAGCAAAACCCTCAACCCTTCCTGCTTCAGGAATGCTGTATCATAACTCACCCCGAACTCTGACAACCACTTTCTAAGCCCAGATATGCAAAGGAACAAATTTCATCGTGCTGTAACGTATATGTGACAAAATAAAGACATTTACGTTAATTTAAAACAGCTGGAAACCTTCATATACACAAAAAATATAGGACAGTAAAAGGCTTGTGCTATTTAAAATAAAAACACAAGAAGAATAACCAAAAATCATAAAGTTTAAACGTGTTGTGGTGAGACCTTCTTAAACTCTATTGCAGTTAATCCGAATTCTAAACAGAATAAATTACAGCTATTGACTCATTTTTTAGCTTAAAAGTAATGGGTTTGTAATTTAATCATTAACTTACGCATTCTGCTTTGGTGTGCATTACTAGTGAAGTATGCGGACCTCTGACCATCACGCTTATATAATATCCAATGTCCAAAACCTTACAGGCACCCAAACCGGCACACCCACAACTGTGTCTTACCTAAAATGTTGCCACAATGTTAGATGCACCCAATTGTCCAAAAAGTCCTTATATTCTGAAGCATTGAAATTTCCCTCAACTAGAATCAGGAGGCCCAAACACTGTTCCAGTGTGACAATGCCCCTGAGTGCCATAAAAACATGGTGTATTGTGGTTGGAGTGAAAAAACTTGAGCTGGCCCTGACCTCAACACCTTTAAGATGAATGATGATGAGGTGTCCGCAAATGTTTGGCAGTAGTAGTGCTTTCATACTGTGCTTATTCCCAGGCAGGTTACAGTCATTTTAAACCTCAGTAATTAACCCCGGGTACAAAAACATTTCGCACGTTCTGTGATTAATAAGGGGGTTTAAAAAAAAAAAAGAGGTTGTAGCTCAGCGTTGACGGTGTTGGACTGCTAACCTGAGGATTGTGCGTTTGTTTTCCTATCACCACTGGAGGAAGCAAGTTACCCCTACTGGGCCCCTGAACAAGGCCCTTAACCCCCAATCATTTAGCCTTTTATGTACTCCAGGGTTCTAAAACACTGCTATTTATTGTTAATGTATAAATCAGTGTGAAACACGAAACCCAGGATTCCACTCACAATGACACAATTTACAACGACCCTGTGTCCACAGTGTGTCCTTGTTCCAAGACAAAAACTCCCACGTTGATGATAAAACCCTCTCCTGTACAGTGTTCTTGAATGAAGTGTGGGGCGTGATTATCCGTCCCCAGTTCTCCAGAATGATTGTTCTCAGTAGTACTACTTTAAAGGGGGGGTGTTGAATGTTGTATTTTTTGCTTGAGTAGCTTCAGCGTGTTGTCACTTGAATAATCACTTGGTATTACGGATGCCCTGCTTAGGGGCGTTGTTTTGATGAAGAGGAGGGGGGTTATGGGTTTGGATTATGGATGGAAAATAACAACCTGACAAAAATTAAAACTAGAAACAACAATTTTAATATTTATATGATTTACATTTGATAGATATTTATAAATAATTAACTCTAATTACCATTGCTGTTGCAAATTGACAAGTACCACATAAAGTCCACCCTATTTTATTGAAGTTGGTATCGCCTGAATACTGCCTCATAACACACCATTTAATTACAGTAGCATGACTTTGAAAGCACAAGATAAAGATAAAAAGAAAATCTAGCAACTCAGCAGGAGGTAGGATAATCTAGCTAACGGCAGTCAATCTATATTGTATTGTCCCTCCTGCACTACAGCGGCATGTTAAAATCACAAGCGCGATAGATGGTGTGCTGGTGTTAATCACCTAGTTATTTGTTGTAATTATGCAATTGTTGTGGATGATAAATAGATGGATGTTTCTGGGCTATTGATATACCCACGTGTGGATGGTTTCAATCTTGGTTAAATCGAAAAGGATTATTTCATTCATTTATTCATTCATATTCTATACATGCATATTCCCTAATTTGTTCTGAAAGGGCGAAAGGCACATGATATACACCCTGGGCAGGTCTCCAGTCCATCACCACACACACACTTACTCCTATGGGCAATTAAGAATCATTGTTCAACCCAAGAAAGTAACCAGGAGTGAACCTTTGCAAGCATGGGGAGAACATGCAAACTCCACAGAGAAAGGCCCCCTGTCTGGGAATTGAACCTGGACCATAAATATAATAAGAAAACCCTCTTACCTGTGTTGCATCAAATATTGCAGGCCATCGCTGCAAGAAGTCTCTGATTGCAGGTGCCTTTTAGATGGTTTCTTACCTCAAAAGAGAGAATGTCTTGGCCATTTTCTCAGCAACCACCTGGCAATTATCCCTTTTGTATCACTTCACTCAAGAGCTCCACTCAGTCTTTCTCCAAACTTCTACTGGTTTCACCTTGCAAGTCTTGCAAGGGTATGTCTTTTGGGGTATGTCTCGACCATCTTAGCAAAATAGCTCAAGCTCAGCCAGATTTCATAGGGAGAATGACTGGGCCATTCCTACACATATATATTTGTAAATCCAAACCATTCCATTGTAGATCGGGCTGTATGTTTAGAGTCATAGTCTTGCTGGAAGGTGAATCTCGTTCCCAGTCTCAAGTCATTTGCAGTCTCCAATAGGTTTTTTTCCAGGATTGCCCTGTATTTAGTTTTATCTATTTTCCTGTCAACTCTGGCCAGCTTCCCCTTCTCTGCTAAAAAAAAGCATCCCCACAGCATAATGCTGCCACCACCACATGCTGTTCCGCAACACATAGCACTTAAAAGCAGTTTTTAACAGATCCCCCCATAGAATGGGCCCCAAGATTATCCGCCACAACACTAAACACTGTTCCTTTGATTCTTCTGCCTAATGCTGAAACAAACAGACCCTCATGTTCTAAGCTTACAAGATCCTTTAGACGTGGCTCCAGCACAGTACTATAACCAAATCTTTTTACATCGTCAACTTTGTAGAGAATTGCTAAGAAGATGAAAGTCAGTACAGATCTGAGCAGTGCAGAAACACCAGCTAACATTCAGTACACAGCAGTAACTTTGTGTTTTTTGCTTGATTTACCCAGAGGATTGCATATCTCAAAGTTATCTACATAAAGAATGATAGCAATGGTAGGATATTCTACAGAAAACAACTTATTTGTTTTGTTTTTTTTATAATAAATGCCATTAGACAATGCCCTGTGCTTTGAGCTTCACTATAATGGAATATAAAATCTCGGCTCTCTTACCGGGTCAAAGCCTAAAGCAATGACTTGAGGGTAGGTACATACTGGAAGCTTCTGTTTTCCTCCTTACTAAGCACATACTCCACTGGTTCCACAACACCAAACTGCTCCTTAAAAAATACTACTTTTGTAGGCAGAAGAAAGTGGACCACCACTACCATGTATGACACAACAGCCTCATCAATCTCACAATTGCTTCCTTCTCAAACAGGAGTGTAAAATGTATTTGATGATGGGACCTGATGCTGAATGGGAGATGAGTTGTACCCCTTTAATAACTTAATCAATACACCTTTTTAATACATTAAATATTCTCTCCAGTTTTAGAAACAACAATGCTAATCTTTTTTAATGAGGTTTAATAGATCTCTCACATCATCATCATCATCATAACCATTATTAGTAATAGGAAATTCCACATGTTTTCACTCCACCACTCCATCACTCCATCACTGGAGTCATCTAGATTTGAAGAGAATGCATACTTCTTTAGCAGTTCTTCTTTAAAGTTTCGCAGTGAGTAATGTGTATGCTTTTGACTTCTGTGGGAAGCAAATGTTCCGTAAATACTAGTGCTGAAATTGCAGTTCATAAAAACACGTCACAGTCTTATGGTTTCTCAAATGTCGACCAAGGTGTTAAAAAAACTCTCTCTCTGACGATATTGCACTAATGGTTCAACACTGACACTCTGCAGATCTGATCCTTTCCTGAGCTTTATGAGAGAGCTTTCTTGAAAGATGTGATCTGAAGCTACCCCATGTTTTACCCCATGTCTTCGTGAATACATGGCAGACGTTCCCCACCATGCCCATGCTGTAATGCTGTTTGTGTAGAGAAATTTACACAGTTTGCACTCACAGCCCTTTTTTTAAAACAATATCGACAACTATAACAAAACATTAATCTGATTAGATTAATAGCAACTATTTAGTAACTATTGATGCAAAATACACCTGTGTGATACTGTCAGACTGTCACATATGTTCTTTTTTATCCTATTTTTTTTATAAATATATATTACATATTATAAAATATATAATATAGTAATTTTATATATTTTATATATCTTATTTCTTTATTTTATATATTGCAGGTTTTAGATTGTTTTCTGTATTAAAAAAAAGATGCCATGCCACTATATTGTCCGGTTGTATAGAAACCTTCCCAGTATTAAAAATAAAATTAAATGTAACACCTTATTCACTTCCTATCATTAAATATATAATAATAAAAGCTGTTATGTTACGTTCTGTTTATGAACCCGCAACACATCATGAAGCAGCATTCATTTTGCTACCCGTGTCCCCATAAACATAACATGATTGATTTTACATTTAAATGAAGCTTTCTTTCTTTCTTGTCTTTTTTTTTAAACAAATGATGAAGGCCATTTGCGTCTAATTGTTTACATGATTAGATCCCTTATGGCCCGTGTCTTACCGATGTCTTTGATCGCTTTCCTCTTTACCAGGCTACATTGTGTTCATTTAAAATTGTGTTCATTTAAAGTTAATTAACTTTTGAAGAATAGTTTAGTCGTGTGATGTGACAAGGTTGTGCACAGAAAATGAGTGGGTTTTTTTGGAGAATGAGTCATGCGCTGTTGTCCACGAATATCTCAAAATTAGTGCTTGATTATATTTGCTAATTTACCAGGACCAGAGTAAGTGACCTCTCCAAAGCAACATCTCAACATCAGTTGCTCATACTCGAGATGTATGTGACTCTAATTGCAGATATAGTTCATAGTCTATTTTTGTAACACTTCAGCAGAAGGTTTACGTGTGTTACTTTAAACTGCACGGAAGAATTCTAGCATATGAGGTAAAAAAAAATAAATATGTGTTGAATTCAGACACTTGACCTGTATGCAAAGGCGTACTTTTTGTGAGGGTCTCCAAAAGATAATATTATAACATGGCGCAATATATCTGCATCCACCTCTAGGGGGCCCCCTCTATGGGGAAGGTTCTTGCTTTCTCCTAATGAGTCAGCTGACATTTTGAACCTATCACAACACTAATTTAAACATAAAAAGGACTAATTATTTGTGTGATGTCACTATCAATGACCAAGCTGCTGTCATGACTTTTTTTTATTACATCACATAATGTTGCATTTTTTTCCTGAATGCTTACATTTGATTGGTGAGAACCTGTTTAAATCAATTTTGCTTTATAGTTTTCAAACTTCATGCAAGTATTCGGATCTATAACGTCAAAGTCTCTAACAGGAAGTTTACCAAAAAACAGTTGTACTGTTCACTTTTACTGCACACACTTATACTCACTCCTATGGGCAATTTGGAATCATCAATTTTGGAAAATTAGGATTTTAGAAAGTCCAGACCCAAATCCTATTGAGCATCTGTGGCAAGACTTTAAAATTGCTGTTCACAGACGCTCCTTATCCAATCTGGCGTGAGCTTGAGCAGAATTGCAAAGAAAAAATGGGCAAAAATTTTAGTCTCTAGATGTGCAAAGCGGGTGGAGACGTACCCTAAAAGACTTGCAGCTGTAAATGCAGTAAACGGTGGCTCTACAAAGTATTGACGCAGGGGTGTTAAATACAAATGCACACCACACAGATTTTTATTTGCTTAAAATTTTAAAAACTGTGTATCATTTTTCTTTCTCTTTCCAATTATGTGCTACCTTGTATTGTTCTTTTAAATAAATTCTTAATAAAAAACATTTAAGTTTGTGGTTGGAAGGTGACTGTAAGGACTATAACTCCCAACCATCAGAGGTAGTACTTCTGGTGTCACTTCCTGCTTCGCTATTATAAAAGCTAGTCACTTTGCTAACCACATTGCGAAGTATTGTTTACTCTTAGCGACTTACTAAGTGTTTATGTTATTGTTGTTCATGCTTACGGTTCTGATTTATGCTCGTTTGGACCTCGATTCTATTCCTAGCGATTTGTTAATTTGTTTACCCGCCCAGTGGATATCTGTGTACTGAACTTTGCCTGCTTCTTTGACTAGTCTTTGGGTTTACTCTTCTTTTGTAAATCAAAGCATTATAGATCCCAGTCCGTCTCCTTCTTCACAGTGACAAAACGTGAAAACAGTTCAAGGGGGATTAATACTTCTTCTTGGCACAGTATATCTGTATTTTGATGATAAGGGTTGGCTTTAAAACTAAAGATACTAATGTAGAATACCAACGGAAAGAGGACATTGAACATAAATTTCCATGATGATGATGGAACAGGTGTTAATGCACACCAGCCAGGAAGAAAATTCATAGAGACAACAAAAGAATTAAATAGATCGTGAAAATGCAGTAAATTTAATCAAACCAAAATGGAAAAGTAATAAATTTTTTTTGTAGTGCGAAGAAATAGTTGTTTGTCTCATTTTTATTTTTATCTTTCATAGCAACATAATAGGAAGCATAATAAATACATTCCAATCATCATTAAATATCCTTTCGTTATACTCTGCTCTGTGTCCCTCTTTTCTCTCTCTCTCTCTCTCTGTCTCTCATGTCTACATCCTTCTCCCTTTCTACTTTCCTTTGCTCTGTATCCCTCTCCCTCTCTTACTTTTTTACTGATCTTTCCCTCTCTCTCTCACACACACTCTCAGTTGCTATAAATAGAACGTCATTTTTGCCTTGTTCAGCATTCTTTAGGGTTTGTAAAGCTAATCTTGGATTTTGCAGTGGTGGCTTTTATGGCCCACTAGCAGAAGAGAAGGAAGATGAATAGTGGTAGAGCGAGCCAGGATTCAATCAACAGCAGCAACACACTATAAATATTCACTTCAAGCCTCGTTGTAATTAACTAATATGCCAGACTTCCTGGAACTACACCTACACCTTTCAGCACCGTTGGGTTATTTATCGAATCGGAGTCACACATGTTTTAAACATAAGAAGACAGTTTATTGCAGGAAAACGTTTACAGAGAAAAAGACATTTTTTTAAGTTAAATTAAATAAGCAAAGTCAAGGAGCAAATGATGTGTTTAAAACGTATTTGTCAAAAGTTTCTCTCATTTCATTCAACCGAACAGTTAAGGGTTAACAGCCTTTCTCAGGGACCTGACGGTGGTAGATTAATGGTCCTGGAAATTGATTTTTAATCTAAGAATGAGGCAACTATGCCTTTATTTGTAACAGCACAGTGAAATTCTTTCTTTGCATGTCCCATCCTAGAAGCTTGGGGTCAGAGTGCAGGATCAGCAATAATACAGCGCCACTGGAGCAAGAAGGTGTTAAGGGTCTTGCTTAAAGACCCAACATTGGCTGACTGGCGGTGGTGGGGCTTGAACCCGGAGCTTTCTGGTCATCAGATTAACAACTCAGGGCCATAACCATTTCAGCCACCACTACCCTTGGTAACATGCTATTGTTAGCTTCAATAACACTCTTCTGTTAAGTAGAACAGTAGTTAGTCAGGGGGTTAAGGAAACAGACTACTGACTGAAAGATGAATTCCCAGCACCACCAAGCTGCCACTGTTGGGCCCTTGAGTGAGGCTCTTAAGCTTCAACTGATCAGGTGGATAGAAGACATCTGTAAATTGATTTAAATAAGGACGTCTGACAATTGTTATACACTATTATTAGCTAACACTCTAATATTAGCTATGTTCCGTTATTTTTAGCTAATAAAATACTCGATTTAAGCTTGATTATTAGCTACAGTATGTCTATTGGCTAGGATAGTTACTAGCTGTTTATTAATAATATTAACCCTTCATTATTAGCTAAACTTCATACTCATATAAACTAAGGTCACACTGTCACTATGTGGTAGTCATTGTGGTACTGTTTGCTGTATTTTTGTTCTACGCTTCACACTTCTACTCTGTACTGAGTTTATGCAGCATTGCTGTGCTCCACACACACACATGGAACCCACTCAGAACTAGTTCTCCATTATTGGATTCCTTCTAAAATTTGCAATATTCTAAGCATTACCCGTATATATGCACTCGAAAAATATGCACCAAAAATACCATAATATACTTTTGGATTTACTACAGTAAATGTTGCGTATTGTAGTCTATTAGAGTATTTATGACATTTTACTGCAGCATACTATAGTGATAACTCCAGTGAATTGATAAAGTGTAGCAAATCCGTTAAAACCGTGGTAATGTTTATGCCAAACTTTAAAAAGAACTGTAGTAAACTAATTAACAATATTTTAATTTAGTTGCTATATGAGTACAGATTCCTATTTCTGATAGACAGTAATGTCAGATCATTAATTCAACAAAAGTTTAACAATGCAGGGAATATTTTTTTTAACAAAAATTAGCAATAAATAAATGAATAGTTTGTTAACATGTTAGTTTAATTATGTCATAACTCCGGAGTTAAGTCTGGATTGCCGGGCGTGTTGCCTGCCGGACCACCGGAGGGCAACAGGGAAACTTTTATTTGTTTATATTCTAGTCCATGTGCTTATTGTTTTTTGGTCAGGTGTTTTTCGTTAGTTGATTGGCTACCCAATTAGGTTAGGTATTTATACCCCAGTGTTTTAGTCGGTCTTTGTCTTGCTTTGTTGTGTGTCACGGTGAGTATTTGTGTCAGGTTAAGGTTTAGTATTATGTTAATTTTTTAGTCATGTCAAGTCAGATCTTTTTGGGTTAAATTTAGTTTTATGTTTTTTCAAGTTTTTCCCTTTGTTTACTTGTTATTTTTCAAACAAATACTGCGTTTGCATCCTAATTCATCCTACGACTCGTGACAATTTTATTCCCTTTTACTTTTATCACAACAAATTACCACATCATTGCAATTGATTAAGGGTTAATAAAACTCCAGAATTTACCACAGGACATTTTACTTCATGTTCTATAGTCAGTGTTCAGGAGTAACTAGTTAAATGTAACCCTAACCCTACACACAATTTATACAGTTACTTATGAAAATGTTAAATATTACAAATAGAGTATTTTCTTCAAAAACCTAGGACACGTTGAATAATATTAATTTGTTGTTATTGCTTTGACCTTTTTTGATTTGCACGATTAAGCCGTTTATTAAAGATATTCTGATGCTTTTGATTGGTTCCCAGGTTTTAATTTTCCGCACTACGTCTGCCAATTACATTAATCCACATTAACACTAAAGTTACCTTCCCAACACTGGCTATAGTAAAGTTACTCTGCGATACTATAGTGTTTTATCATATAGGCAGAATCACAAAGAACATCACAGGAAGTAGCATAGCGTAATGAACTATATCTGGAATTGTAGGCATAAATACATTTAATAAATTACCATTATATTTGTTTTTTTTTCATGAAATGACCTGTATGAGGTCGGGTTACTAACCTAATGCTGTAGGGAACAAAAAGTCAAGTTCTAGTTCCTTGATGTATTTTCATATAAGTAGATAATAACCTTTATCCTTTCAATTAGTCTCAAAAGCCAGACAGTCAGCTGGAACTATGGACTATGAACTTGAAGCACCTGACTGGCATGTAAAGCAACCAATCACAGGCCATTTTGTTCAGCAAAGGGCATGAATATATAAATGTTCCTACAAAAACGAACCAGCATGAAACGTCTCTAAAGTTACGTAGGTAACCTTGGTTTTCAGAGGGAACGAGATGCGGGTACAGAATGCTATGGGAACACTTTCCGCGTCATACACACGGCGCAACACTGGCGAGGTGATGTCATCGAGCAGGAAGTACAAATGCGAGCATCCAGCTAAGGTAAGCAAGCTTCGACCAGAAGTGCCGACAGGGATGCCGGTGGTATGGCTATGTGACGCACCAGTAAAATGCCGGATGGGGAAGAAAGGTGAAGGTACCAGCACCCAGCCTCCTCTGACTAAGGGCTGACTGGACTCGTCTATAGCCTCCATTAGAGGCGGTGTTCGCCTGTTAAGGGGTCTCTTTTGTCTCTGCCTCATTTCTCATATGGGTCCATGCGGCGTGACGCGTAAATCACCGTCCGACAAGCTCGGTCAGGACAGGAGGAGTTAATAGAGGTACCTGGTCACCGGTGTCTCTCCATGGCCACAACAGCCACCATTGAGCAAGAAATATAGAGCTATTTCAAAATGATTTGTTAACTAGCATCTTTACAACACTATAAAGATATGAAGATTAAAAAGAAAAACAGTTTGGGGAGAAATTATCTTTTGTCAATGAGTAAAATTTAGTTGAAACTTTTTTAGATTTAAAACTCTAAATGCCAAAGAAACTTTAATGTTTTTATTTAAATTAACGTTGTATTGACTTAATAACAAAACCGAAACCATGACTTATCCTTTTACATTTAAGGCATTTGGCAGACGCCTTCAGTCAGAGCGACATACTTTTATGCAATAGATGCAATCATTTTTTTTAAAGCAACAAACAAAACAAAGCAGTGCTATTCTACAAGGTACGAATTAGGAGTGTAGGTCGAAGTTTCACAAGTGCATTTTCTATTATGAAATGAAGAAAGAATCCCTATGGACCTTCTAGTGCAGCGTAAGAAATAAATTTAGTTTTTAACTGTTCCAGAAGAAGACGTAGTTCTGGCTAAGCACCATTTTTATTTCTACTATCTGTGCCAAACGCCATGATTTTGCTTTGGACCTTTATCAGTATTAAGGAAGCTCTTAAGCCAATTTTGTACTGTACGTATAAAGAAGGTTACAGCACTTAATTTAAATCAGATAAAATGAAGAGAGCCTAATTTGCATCTCCACTCTATTTAAATGCTCCGTGTTCATGGATTTATTTATTTATTTATTTATTTGTCCACAAGGTATTTCAGAGCTGACAGCAAACAAATCAAACTATCTAAATGCTCAGCACTAGAAGGTTGTTTGCTTTATTAGACCGTGTCGCTCTTCGTGTCAAAGAGCTGCTTCGAAGAAAGATTTACAGGCTTGACTGTGTTTATTTCCCTTATTGGAAATTCCCAGTTTCCTGCAAAATGGGAACCGCGAGTGAGTGGGCTTTGACATGGTGTCGAAACTCAAGAAAAATTGAAACAGCAACCATCTGCTTGTTTACTTCAGTCCACGGGTGGGAATGTTGATGTGGTGCCGTGGATATGCTATATGTGTGTGTCTGTGTATGCGATCGTTGCCTAAGGTTTTTAACAGGAATGCAGAACTTCAACACCCAAATCAACACCCTAGTGAATGACATTCAGTTTTTCTGACCCCGTCAATATTGCAAACAATGTAAACAATACTGTGTTATTATAAACACCTTATTTCCACTTGATTACATGAGCTTACAAGCACAAAACAAACAAAAAGTCAGAGAGTGAACAAGTCAAAAAAAAAAAAGAGAGAGAGTGAGCGAGCGAGGTAGCATTTAAAATTGCATACTTCCCTACTAGACAATATGGCTTTTGAAGTATGAACATCAAACTATATACGAGGGGGTATCGAAAAGTTCAGAGACATGCAAACAGGGGACTTCTGCAATGTATGTCGTGCAACGTCCACATTTCATTCTTACTACCCGTGATCAAACTATATACGAGAGGTATCAAAACGTTTTGAGACACTCCAACACAAGGCAGTACAAGAAGGCACACTGCCATCTGTTGGCATGTCTTGAAATTTTTTGATCACCTTTGTATATCATGTGATAAAATGTGGAAAGAGATAAAAAGTGAGACATAAATATAGATAGAAAGTAATAAATAAATATATATATATATATATATATATATATAAAAAATAATAATTTTATAATGTAATATTTTTTATTTATTTTTTACCCAAATGAGAGGTTAAGGGTTCAGGGTTTAAGGGCCCAGCAATGGCAGCTTAATGGTGCTGGGAATGAACCGCACACTTTTTCGATCAGCAATCCAACACCTTAAGCACTGCAAGTTCATTTTCCTGTAGTTTACAAGGATGAATCACTGACCATATACAAAATTCTGCAACCCACAGCACACCTCCTTAATGCGTACAGCTGTTTTACCATCTGGCTAACATTATAAAGAGATCGTATAAAAAGAAATAAATACATAATTAAAAAGAACAGCTGAGCTGAATATTAAAACCTCCCGGCCTGGATGATAAATTGTTTTATAATCTTGTATTTACACATTGGTGGTTTGATCTTCCTTATATTGTTAGTTTGTTAGCTTGTAATTGAATTTTTCCCAAAGTTAATCCCAAACTGTTTTATTATCTTTGTTGGTTAAGAGTCGATTTGTGTTACCGTATTTTACAGTAGATATTTTATAGTGCAGTCGGGGAAAGTCAAGCCATCTGTGTGCCGCCAAACACAAAGCATCGAGCTACATAATGTGATTACAACGGTTCCAAAAGGATAATTACTTTGTACAGATGTACAGTCTCTAAAAGGATTCGGTTTAGTTTGGAGAAATGATGGGTAGGATTGTGTAAGCATGTCTGCATGAGTGAGAGAAGGAAAAGCTATTCATATTCATAAGAGTTAATTATATCTTTAAGCAATAACAGAGAATTATTATGATTATAATAATTTCATTACTGTTATTTTTACTATTGATATTTCGTACCTGTGTGTGTTTTTCATTTACATATACATTTCTGACAATTGGAGACATTCCTATCCAAAGTGACTTACATGTATTAACTTTATCCAGCTAAACACATCAGGACCTTGCTAAGGGGCCCCCTTCTTATTCACTGAGCGACCTTTTTCTGTAAAGGTTAGTAGACAATGGGGTCAGAAGAATTTAAAGACAAATTTAAAGTCTTTAAAAGAAACGGAAAACTGGGAGAAACACAGGATTGCCCAGAACTAAAAAGTGTCTCTTAATATATATATCATTTTGAACGCCTGGAGCGTGCGGAGTCTGAGCGTCTCAGCGGTACTTGGAGCCTGGGGAACTTGGGAATCACTAGGAGAACAAGGAGACATGAGAGAAAGTTTTTTTTTTTTTCTGGGTTGAGACCAGACTTAATAAACTTAACTTAAAATAACAGTTTTACTGTAAATATTTCCATTCTTTTGGGGGGAAAAAAATGGAAAATTTGCTATTTCTTTTTAAAGGTGAACTCCTGAGCTTTATAAGGTCATGCTACTGCTTACACTAACACTAACTGGTTATTAAGCAGTAGATATACAGAAAGTAATAAGAAGTACTACACAAACACTTGAATGAATATTAGTTATTTGATAATTACTATACATTATTACTTTTAGTTGAGAACTACTTGCAAACTATGACCAATTAATAACCAATTAATTATTAATCACAATAATAACTGAACCCCCCCACTACAGAAAAAATTTTGACTCTTACCAAAGCATGAATGAATATATGTGTTGTTTTTATTTTAAATTTTAACATATAATAATAATAATAATTTGTTATGAAATGCAAATAATTAGGAAGTGATGCTGACGAGCTTATGACTGGGTTAGTTTACTAGCTCCGTTCAGTTCAGTAATCAATAATAATGATGATCTCTTGTCAAAAACAATTTGCCTTCCTAATAAAGACATTGACTTCACAGACTCGCTCTAGTTAACAGTATTAAATTGTTATTTCAATGTAGTATTAAAGTATTAACGTGTTAATGTAGTACTACTGCTTACTCCCCACATAGTTACTTGTTAACTACCGACCATTAGTCTAAAGTCTTACCTGTTTGACTTAAGTAATGGTTGGTCAAATGTATTTTGTACATTTTTGGTGCCCATGTTTTTAAAGGATGTTAGTAGAGTTCGATGCTTATTTACTTTAACCCAGATCTAAGAGAGAGAAAGAGAAAGAGATGGGGCAGTAAGAGAGAGGGAGAGAAAGAGAGAAAGAGTAAGAAAGAGAGAGAGACAGAAAGTAAAAAAAGAGATAGAAAGAGAAAGAGTAAGAAAAAAAGAGAGAAAGAGTAAGAGAGACAGAGAGAAAAAATAAGAAAGAGAGAGAGAGTAAGAGGGAGAGAGAAAAATAGAATGAGTAAAAGAGAGAGAGAGAGAGAGAGAGAGAGAGAAAGACTAAGAAAGAAAGAGAGAGAGATAGATAGAGAAAGACTAAGAAAGAGAGAGAGAGAGAGTTACAAGATAAACAGCTTTTTTCAACGCGACACGAATAGATTAGTCTGGAGTTGTCGATACTGTGCTGGTCCTTCATTAGGAGCTGACAGCATAAGTGTTTGGTTATCATCCATCATAGAAATTGTGAACACTATGATAAGGAGCTTTCTCACTCCCCACTAGAGGGTTTAACGTTAGCTGGCAAGTGAGTAAGAACAAGCGTCTATACTGTACTGATGTACCTACAGGAGTTTTAAGAAATGCTCGACAAGAAGAGAAAAACTGCCTTTATGCTGTATATTCTTGTGCACAACTATGCTTTCGTCTATGAGTTGTCCAAATATGGTATTTTGATAAAAGTGTGTGTGTTATTTTAAAATTCCTTTTGCCAGGAATTCAAACCAATTACCTCATCAAGGGCACCCATAGCAATTTTGGACACTATAAAAGATTATAAGTGTCCACACCAAACATACATTACTGCTAGAACTGATAATCAAACAGATCTCTAGGGGCCACCAAATTACATGGTTCTAACCCCTTTTTCCTCCCATTAGTGGCACCCTTGACCCCTGCACCTGCATCGGAAACTGTTTTTTTTCCTAGTTTAGTTGGACAAATCTAATTAGTAAGATAACAACGTCAGACCTAAGCAAGACAAATTACTTATTGAAGATGAATAAAAACAAGGAACATGCAGTGCAGTGCTGTTACACACATTTTTATTCTACACCTATGTTAAGGAATTAGCTTGGTTGAGTATGTCACATGTTTTCATACACAAAAGTCTCGAAAAAAGATGCCGCCACGGAATGCCAGGCAGACACACGGAGTCATTTTAAGCCAAACGGGTGCATTTTCAGCAGAGAGAAGACTGAAGTATATGCTGGAAGGGAAAACAAAGAGCTGGTGTCGATTTGCTGAAGTAAGAATTGAGCAGATTCCTGGAAACAGGTAGAAAACTTAATAACGCAAGTAGCGAGTCTAGCATAGCCTTTACAGGCGTCGGTCCAGACAGTGACGCCTGGTAGTGAGTGGTAGTGAGTGAGTGCAGTGTGATTAGGAAGATTAACAATAGGTGACATTAATCAGAATTCTGGTGATTGTGTGAGTTGTTAAGTGGAAGGATTGGGTAAAGTGACAGGTGATACCATGACAGATGCATGCGGCAAATTAATCCAAAATCCAGTAAGAAAAAGATGAAATAATAGAGAAAACAGGGACAAGTATTTAAAAAAAAAGAACTAGGATCTGGATAGCAAATAGCTTAGTAACGTCATGGACCTAAAAAAAAACGAGTGTATCCATCACGACTAGCAACTGAAACTAAAAGGGTGGAGACAAAAATGTCTAATTAAAAACAGGTAAACATAATTAAAAATGCTGGTGGTTGCTAGGAGTTAGTCTGTGAAGGACAAATCCATGTTGAAACGGAGCCCTTGAAATGATAAGTGTTATTTTGCCTACTTTCTCTTTTGAGACCTCCTTGAAAAGCCAATCTGTACCTGTAGCCTTTGCCTGTTCAGTTGTATAATAGGTCTTTTAGCTACAGTGACTATGCATAATCTAAGCCTACTTAACGAAATCAATGGCTTATCTACCCCGGGAACATGTCACACTGACACCCAAGTAGCATTTCTACTCATACATGTGGGGAAGTGGTGGAGCGGTGGTTAAGGATGAAGATCAGCATCACCAAGTTGCCACTGTTGGGCCCCTGAGCAAGGCTCTTAACCTTCACTTTCTTAGTTTTATAAATAATATAAATGTAAGTCCTTTTGTATAAAGGTGTCTACCAAATCGATAAATGTAATTTATACATAAATGTTGATGAATACAATGATCATATGACATACATCAGCCTCTATCTCTTTTTTTGGCACTTTGGCATTTTGCCAAGTTTTGTTTATCTCTTATCCAGCACTGGAATATTAGCATTGGCTGCTTCTGTTAACCATATAATTATTTAGCAAGCTCCTTTGGTGGTTTCACACATCTAAGTTGAAGAACATAACTGGCCTATAACTGCTCAGAGCAGTCTGAATCCCATGAGACCTGGTGGGGGGGGGGGAATTACTTATGCATTCAACACAGAGTCCTATGTAACAACTGCGACAAGGATTTAGCAGTAAACGCAGCTCATTTATCATGGCTTACAGATTTTAGGACACTCGGTGTTGGGTTCTCTTCAGAGACAGAAGAAATAAAATATCTTCCTGCAGGGTCCTGAAACAATCTTGCAGTATCAAAGCGTTCTTGTTAAAGAAGTCTTTTGTTTACTTATTTATGATAGAAAGAACAGTGGCGGGCTGTGCATTTGGTACCTGGGCCTTCAGTGGGGACTTACCCGACTGATACACCTCTTAAGAAACTATTGATACTATACAAAACTGCAATGGCTGTAAGCCAGTGGGACCACTTGTAGGCGAACAAACACTTTCCCGGGCTGAGACATGCTAGTTAGCGTCGGGGTTAGTCGATCTCTCCGAACAATGTGTAGTTTTTCTGAAAAGTCTTGAAAAAGGATTTTTAAGTATGTTTAGAAACAAGTCAATTTTTTCACCTCCGTCAGCCAGTGAGGGCGTAAAAATTGTAATTGAAATGTATTAATGTGGGCAGCACGGTGGCTTAGTGGTTAGCACTGTTGCCTCACAGCAAGGAGGCCTGGGTTCGATTCCCGGCCAGGGGTCTTTCTGTGTGGAGTTTGCATGTTCTCCCCATGCTTGCATGAGTTTACTCCGGTTTCCTCTCACAGTCCAAAAACAGGTATGTTAAATTGCCCATAGGAGTGAGTGTGTGTGTGGCCCTGTGATGGACTGGCGACCTGTCCAGGGTGTACCCCTCCTGCCCTTCGCCCTTGCAGAGGTGGCTGGGATGGGCTCCAGCAGATCCCCATGACCCCGAATTAGGGAATAAGTGGGTATAGAAAATGAATGTATTAATGTGTGCATATCACAACAGACATGTTAGTCGAACTTAGTTGCTCTAATAAACCAATCAGAGGATTCTAAAGGCCCTGGAAGTATTAGATTTAAATGGCGGTACATGAAGGCTGAAATCTGATTGGACAAAAAAAGTAAAATCCTTATACAAGTACTGGAAGCAGTACAGCCATAAGAAATGCTATGAAATAAAGAGAATAAACTGTCGAGAATAAAACAAATATCCTACAATTTAGGTTGTAGATGTAGGTAGTGCTTCCGATAGTGTTAAGTCCTGACGGCCCACCACTGACACTGGTTATTTTCTGGTATCAGGATGAGAGATACAGATTATTTTCCGACAAGCAAAAACTAAAAAAAAATTTAAAGATGACTGTTTTTAATATAAATAAAAAATCTGTTAAAAAATCATTTCCTGAGATTGAGCTAATTATATACATCAGGTATCAGTAATTGGTACCAATTTATCACTTTAAAACTTAACGCTGAGCAATAACTTTGTTTTGGTAGCAAGTTTTTTTGCTTTTCGACAGTTAACCAAGTCCTATTTTAGACCAAAGTATGTTGAAAATATCACTGTGACAGCAAACTGTCACTTTCCCCAACATCGCCCCGATTCGTATATCGCAGTACAGACGTTTCTTTCTCTTTATCCAGCAACAGGAAGCAAACTGTAAAGAATTGGCTTAAAATACACCAGCATTAAAACCAGCACATTACACTCATGAGCTGACAGTTGTTTTCCAGGTATATAATAATATCTATCTTTTATAAGTTGTGTTATTGCTGCAAGAGTGATACCACATACTCACACATGATTTATAATCAAAAATGATTGGTAATGTTGTAACACTACTGATAAGGAGACTGGTATGTTATGTCCAGCATCACCACTTACTTTAAGAGTAACAGTCAACTGTGAAACATTTCTAGAACTTCCCAGTGTCCCTGTAACAAACCGGGTTCTTTTCTCTTGCCTAAAACACCCACTTAGATTTGTTTTTCCTGTACTAAATAGTCTACAAAGCATTGTTATAATTGCAGGCTTGTCTAATATTACCAAAAGAAACCAAGGAAATCATTATTGCAATAAAGCAACTAAAAAAAAATTATAGAGGGGGACATCATAGTTTCAAAGTCATCCTCTGATTGATTGAAATGTACAGCATTTCCATGAGAAGTGTGTGTCGCATTATTTACGGTCCGCCTGGAAACAACCTAAAGCCATGATCGAAAAAATAAGCTGGCAGTTAGCATTAATCAAGATCGATTAAATGCTGGACTCTTAAACGTGTATGAGGTTTACAACCCCTAAACATGACTATAATGTGCTACAAAATGAAACATCATTGGTTGTTTTACCTGTCAGTCATACGTCCTTATGGGTGGGTCTCTGCCATTCAAAGCGGCCAAGATTCCCAGACCTTTTGCCGTAGATATGATGGTCTGGTGTTTGGGGGGGTTAATTCGGTAGGCCTTATTGCAGTAGCAGAGATGTCCTTTTATTGGGAATTTAACCCACAATCTACAAAGCAGCAGTCCAACAACTTAACCTTTAGCCTACCACGTCTCAAAATGTCATACATTTGTAATAACAATACAGAGGGAGGTTGTTGTCTTTATACTGGGTTTTTATTTATATTGTAATACATATATGGAAAGTGTTATAAGACAAAGCTGAACTACATAGTGGGGATGCATATGACTAGGATTTATATGGCTAGGTTGCTATATAGATGCTGTTTAAACAGATGGCATCCTAAAGCTGCCAGTTGGCTGTAGGTATGGTGTCAAAATGGTTAGGGAAGCGGAAGGATATTTGTCAAGGTAAGAAACATAGAACATAATAGACTGTTGACATCTATCATCAGTGCTTATGGTAACGAACTTTAAAGTTATGTGTGCTATCCAGCTGAAGAAATTCCTTTTAAGGGATAGCTGTATTTCATTACACAAAATTAAGAATATTCTCACAATCACAACAGGCTCCTCCACTTAATCACCCGAATACCAAACCTAGCAAACCTGCACCCAATTACTATTCTCTCTTATTTAGGAACACTCCTTCCACAAAGTTATTGTATGGTCCCGAGTATGGAACACAGACTATGCGGTAGGTTTCAAAAAAGGAAGGGTTACCGCCTACTTTTCATTCCGGTGTCTACTTCATTAGCTGCGTTTTCCTCTCCACCAGTTCTTCATCTCCAGTTAACAAGATCCGGCTCTAATTTCTTTCTGTATCGATCCTAATCTCTCATATTTAATCTCACATCTCCCGCACCTTTTATTAATAACTATGGCCCACAGGGTCTAAAACTGATGTCTGTCTCCAGTCTGGTATCTCTGTTACGAAAAGAGAGACAAGATTGAACCCACTGAATTTAATTTAGCTATATTTGTATAGTGCTTTAAGCAATGGTTATTGTCACAACGAAGCTGTAACAGAAAATATATATTTTTTTGTATATAACTGTATATAAGTGCAGTTGTGTGTAGGGTTGCCAGGAATTTGTAGGCTGGAAATTAACTGGAATTAATGGGAAAAAAAACTGCAAACTTTCAGGTTAGTCTATAACAAGGAACTTAAATGTGGAACTGGAACTTAAAAGTCAAAAAGCTACCAAATTGCCACTGGTGGGCAGTCAGGGTCAGCAAGGTCTTTTCTGCTGGCATAAACACTGTCAGAAGCTGACCTACATTTTAAAAGTGGTGTTATGAAATTGTATTAATTTATTTCCAACAGTTTATTCTCTTTATTTCGTAGTGTTTCTCTTGCTGCACTGCTTCCGGTACGTGTATGTGGATGTTTTGTCCAATCAGATTTCAGTTTCTATGTGCTGCCATGTTAATCTAATCTGCCAAAGCCTTCAGAATCAGTAATGCTGCCCTTGTAACTTAAACTATATTAGTAGTGACAGATTCCTAATTGGTTAATATTATTAAAGACTGTTTCTTCAACCAATCAGCTTGCAACATCACGTCTATAATATAGTGGATTTAAAATTGTAACAGTTGGTTGGTAACAGAAAATTACACCAGTCTGGCACTGTTTTTATTCCTGTCTGTAATCAGAAATACTGTCATTACTAATAATTTGGCACAAAAACATACTAAGATAAACATAACTAAGATTTTAGCAGCAAACAGACTATGTGCCAAAATAATTGGTATTGTAAAGTAAAATAAGTTAGGAATAAAAACAGGATGGAATGGGCCAGACTGGTATGATGTTAAAACCCAATAATGCAGTGAGTCCACCAGACCCGTGAACAGTGGCTAGGGAACAAAAACATAAACACCACCTAAAGGATTAATAAAGATTAGCTCTATGATATGATACTTGGGATAAATACAGTATTTACTATGTTGATAGTTTAAGTATATAAACTACTATACCTCCCTTATGCATTGCAAAAGAGTTTTTTTTCTCAAAAATACTTCCTTGTTGTAAACTCTTTTCTCACTAATATTTTGTCTAGTTTTTACGTCTCAGGCATCAAGATCAAAGCAGACAATAAATGTACATAAATTTCTAATTAGTATGATTTTTACATAAAAACTTAAATAATCTATAGTTAACCGTTGTGTGGTGTTTGGGTCTGTGGGACCCAATTTTAAAGTTTGTTTAAGGAGAAATGTTGCTAATAATTGGAGATTTTATTGATGGTTGTTAAAGCACTTCCAGGTTATATCACCAACCTTTTAGAGTATCATACATCGACTAGGACACTGAGATCTGCAGATAAACTGTTACTGGAAGTTCCTCATTTAAAAAAAAACATCTAGAGGTGATAGAACATTTAAGGTTGTGACTCCCAAATTGTGGAATAGTCTTTCTCTTTATATCTGGTGGCCTTCATCTCGAGAAGTTTGAAAACTCATCTTTTTACATTAGCTTTCATCGAGGAATGACCTTTGTAAAGACTTTGTAGAAGATCAGTCTGGTGTGAAATGATCTGGGATATCTGTCTTTTGAGGCTGTTTTTTACTAAGTGGTTATTATTGCATTTATAGCTATTGTATTGGTCTAAAATTTAATTGAGTTGAAAATGTGCTATATATATATCCATGTAGAAATGTAGGCAATGTGGGCAAAGTTTAACCATAAATGATGTCTAAATTGTTAGTGAACTGAGAGTGAACATAAAAATATCTAAAGTGGTTTAGGAGTGTGCGAAAGTGGTGACTCATGTTTAAGGTTTCGGACTACCAACCTGAAGATTGTAAGTTTGATTCCCAGCTCCACCAAGGCACCACTGCTGGGCCCCTGAGCAAGGCCCTTAACCCCCAGTTGCTCAGTTGTATAAATAAGATAAATGTAACTCGCTCTGGATAAGAACGTCAGCCAAATGCTCTAAATGTAAATGTATTTTTCCATAAATTGTTATGACTGTGTTAGTCTCTGCCTGAGACATTACACCCACGGACCGCTAATTAGAAGTCTGATGCAATTGAAACATTTCAGGAGTTTCAAGTTCGTCCTCTGATTGAATGAAGTGTACAGGAGACATGTGTTTTGCTTTCTTTAACTGGAAACAATAAAAAACTGTCTGTTCAAACAATTAAGCTGTTGTGTTTACATTACATTAATTTTGCATTAATTAATCGATTTAATGCGGGATTATTAAAAGTATGCAAGGTGACGGTATAGACTGTTTCGAAGACTTTAAGCAATTAGCTTAAGGCAGTTAATAACTGCCCTAAACATGTTGTGGCACAAAATGAAAGGTCATTGGTTGCTTTATCTGTCAGTCAGAAGTCCTCTTGGGCGGGTCTTAGCCGTTCAAAGCAGTCTGAAGGTCTGGCTATGCAAGACTACGGATTAATGTTCATATTTTTTATATACAAAAGGAAACACGTTTTTTTAAAACATTGTCTGTTTGCTGCTAAAATCTTAGTTGTGTACTTATGCCAGATTATCAGAAATTATACTAATTTTAATTACAGGCATTATGAGGACAATGATGTATGATGTTAGCCAATTTCCTGTTACCAATGTAAAGAATCAGTAGGAAAGAGAATCCATAGAGGCAACTCAATATTGTGGTCGCAAAACAGGCAGAAGTTGGTACACAGTAATATAAAGTTTAGCAAACAAATCAAAAACGCTAGACAAAAAATCACGAATATAAAATGGGCAGAGATCAGTAACCGTAAAGATATAGACTAAACTAGATCGCTTGATATGTAGCATAGCTAAACAATACTACGCAACATGTGAGTCTCTGTGAAGCTAGCCAACCAGGAAGTGGCAATGGAAGTTCTGCAGACAAGCTAGTACTCTGGTGATAGTGCCCTCTGGTGGGGCGAGGGTGAAGTTAGTACACCAACAATAATGCAGTAGGTCCACCAGACACGTGAACAGTGGCTTAAAAACATAAACACCTACTAAGGGTTAATAAGGATAAGCTCTATGACATCATACTTGGGATTTATGATTTAAGTATATAAACTGCTAAACCCCTGTTAGGCATTGCAAAATAGTTTTGATACTTTGTACCACTTTAGAAATCCAGAAAACTTTTTTTTTCAGTATTTGACTATTCCTTTCTTTTCTCAAAAGTACTTTTTTGTTGTAAACAATTTTCTCGCTAATATTTTGTCTATTTTTCCCTGTATTTACCTACAACCTCCCAGTTGTAATCTACAGGAAGCCAAAAGCAGGTGTCCTCTATATGCTTCATTGGCAGACTGACAGCTCTACCAGCTCTTCCATTTATCATCCTTTTTGTGTGTGTGTCACAGATAAGATCCAAAACTAACATTTCCAACAAAATCCCAGCCTGCTACTTGATCATGATTTATGATACACTTATGATACTATATATACATAAACATATACAGTACTATATTTACATCTCCCTCTGTCCTTGGCAAGCTTTTCAGGGTGGGGTATTCTTTTTTTTCCCACATCATCTAGATCTTCCACTTCTACACAATGCAATGGCAGTGGTGGCTCAAATGGTTAGGGGCTGAGTTGCTAATCTGAAGACCAGGAAGACCTGCATTCAAGCACCGCCACTGCTAGCTGTTGATCTGAAGACCAGAAACACCTGGGTTCAAACCCCCACCACCACCGGCAAGCCAACCACTGTTAGGTCCTTAAGCAAGACCCTTAACTTATCATATCATAGCTGACTCTGCGCTCTGACCCCAGCTTACTAAGATGGGATATGTGAAAAAAGAATTTTACTGTGCTGTAACGTATATGACAAAATAAAGGCATTTACATTGCGGAGAATCAAAACAGAATACACCTTGAATGAAACGTCTGTTTGCAAATAAGTTTTTTTGCTGCAATTTTATAATAATAATATTTAATTTATTGTCATTGTGCAAGGTACATAGCCAATGAAATGCTTTTTTCACATATCCCATCTTAGTAAGTTGGGGTCAGAGCACAGGGTCAGCTATGATACAGCACCCCTGGAGCAGGAAGGGTTAAGGGTCTTGCTCAGGGACCCAACAGTGGTTGGCTTGCCAGTGGTGGGGCTTGAACCCAGGTGTTTTTGGTCTTCAGATCAGCAACTTAACCATTTGAGCCACCAGTGCCCCTCGATAAACATCCCAACTGAGAATCCGTTAAGCATTAATAGGTACAACATAAACCTTGTAGTCCCCAATCATGTTCATTGTATAACCTGAATAAAGACAAGTAGCAATGCTCAGTCTAATGCTGTTGCACAATGGGTGACGGATGAGAAGAAACTTACTTGGTCTCGGACATAAAAATACATTTTTAAGGTGAAGTTTTCCAGGGTCGGCTGACCCTGAAACCCGGGAAAGAGTTTGTTCGCCACTTCCAGACCAGTTCCGACAAATAAAAAAAACCGCTGTCTTACAGCCTTTAAATGTATTATATTTTATAAAATTTCTATGTTTTTGTGATGTTATTTTAATAATAAGATAAATATTGATTCTGAAGTACTCCAGATGATGTACGTAGCACACTTGCAGTTGTAGTGTAGAGGTTTGGGGTTTTCTTAACAGGGTTTTGTGCTTCAATAAAATGTTATTCCCCCTTAATACGCGAAATGTCTCTCTCTCTCTCTCTTTGTAATTCCAGGCCGTGTTATATTGTGTTTTGTATATTATTAATGGTTTTTATAATTGCGACTTGATAGTGGTTGTATTAAGAGTTGTATCTGTTGGTTAAGTACCCATTGAAGGCCAAGGTGCAAATGCACCAAATGCACTGCATGCTCCCGATGAATATATATATACTTACATTTACATTGACGGCATTTGGCAGACGTCCTTATTCAGAGCAACACACATTTATTTCTTTTATACAACTGAGCAATAGGGGTTAAGGGCTTTGCTCAGGGGCCCCCAGCAGTGGTAACTTAGTGGTGCTGGGAATCGAACCCTGATCCTCCAGAAAGCAATCCAACGCCTTAACCACTGTGCTACCATTTCCAGCTATAACAGTCTGTATACTACAGCATGTTATAAATGTGTTAATAGTTTATTCTTTGTATGTCGTTTATACAAAGTTCTTGTGTGTATGCATTTCTTTATATTTCAATAAAGGCAATAACAAGTGATGACTTAATTTGAGTTTGAAATTTTCCCGCTCTGAATAAGACTTTACAGATTGAGCAGATGCCCTTATCCACTTCAACTTTCCGAAATAAACATTACAAACATCAGTTTTATACTGCATTTAAACCCAATTAAATGTCAGGCCAGATTCTAAATACAGATCAGAGATCATGTTAACATTTCTTAAGTTAGCAGGTTTTTAGGTCCTGCATTTATATGCATAAACACAGCCAAATGGTTTTAGCATTTATTTATGTCAACGGCAAATAGGATAACTGAATTAAGCTTCATTTTTCATCAACAGGTTGGCAGCTACAGGATGGAAAATTGCTGAAGTAGCTAAAAGCTGAGCTGGCACTAATCTGTTATGTTTTTGGCCTATTTTGTTTTGTCTTTAAGCCAGACCTAATAAAAGTCAAAGGCAGTATGTAGAGTACCTGTGTTACTGTATAATGCTTGTATAGTTACTTATTGGATATACAAATTACACATGTCTAGGATTTGATCTTTTACTATAGCGGATTATATATAGCTGTATAACTGCATGTTATGAATGCGTTCATAGTTTGACTCATATAAAAAGACTAGACTCAATAAAAAGTCATTTCTTTATACTGCAGACTCTTAACTTACATGTAGAGCAGAAAGTTTACCCACAATGCACTTACTGTCCCCGGGGAGACTTAGCTGGACACTAACACTATTTTTACTACAAAAGTAAAGATTTCAGAAAAGCTTCATAACAATCAATTAATTACACTGGAAAATTAAAGACAAATATTCTTGTTTCCTAAATAATTTTTTGTAATATTAGATTTATTTTGCATTATAATCTTTTTTTTTTTACACAATTAATTGTTTTTAGGTTACATAAAGGAAAAAAAATCACATAAACAGAATTATTAATATCATTCTGACAATTAAAACACTTACTTACCCAACATATATAAGTATAAATGTCATGGTAACACCCATCTTCTCACCTAATTCTTCCACCACACAGCTCACACAGTTCTAATTAATGACACCTGTCACTCATTATCCCCAATCACTTCACACACACACACACACACACACACACATGCACACTCAAACAATGTTTATGCCAGACTTGATTCTTGCTATTCCTAACTTCCACATTCCTAGTAAGCTCTTGTTTCCGACTCTCTTCCCTTCTGGCTTTGTGGACTTTCTCCTGCTCTCTGACGTTCTCCAATATCCTCCGGCTCACCATACCTTTCTTCGTTATCACCTGTTTCATTCATCTTGCCTTTTCGTCAATAAACTCTGGGGTTTTTTTTACTAATCTTTGTCTCTGTCTGGCATATCGTAACAGTAAATTGTGTAAGTTTACAAAAAAAAAGATATTATAAAACCACATTATAAGCTCTGGCCCAAACCTGAAACCAAACATTTCATTAGTATATTATTATTACTATTATTATGCTGTGTATATAGCAGTATAAAATTCCTTCGATTTCTCGGGTTTCCACCTTCTGTTAAAAAAACCTGTCAGAAGCTGAACTATCTATCATAAATTGTGCCTCGGTAAAGAAAAGTGTGTGAATGTGTGTGTGTGCATGATGGATTTAGTCTTATAATGGATTCCAGGTGTATTTCCACTTAGTGCACATCCTTCCCAAAATTGACTATGGATTCCCCTAGGATTCTGCTCTTTCTCTGTCTTTGTCTGTCTGTCTGTCTGTCTGTCTGTCTCTCTCTTTCCCTCTCTGAGTCACTATATGAAAAAAAGTAGAAGTTAAATGCACAGTAGAAAATGGGGTAATATAAAAATAGAAGCAGATGCCCTTATCCAGAGCGACTTACAAGTATCTAATTTTTACAGCTAAGCAATTGGGGGGGTTAAGAAGCTTTTCCCAGGGGCCGAGCATTGGCATCTTAATGGCACTGGGAATCAAACTCACAGTCGTCTGGTAAGCAGTCCAACACCTTAACCACTAAGATACCACCTTTCCATAGCTCCAAGCCTCCACACAATTCCATAGTAAACTAAGCTTTACCAAACATCATTTTCTGTGGCAATAGTGTATAACAGCGCATCGTTCATGATACATGAAATATTCCACAACCTTTCCCAGTTCAAACCTTATGGCACACTTAATACCTTTTCATGCTAGAAAAACATGTAGTTATAAAATCCATTTTGTCAGCCTCGAAAGACAAAATCAATTTTCCTGACCATAGTCTGGTCAATTTCCAGTGTTAAATGGCTGCCTTGGGGTTGAAATAGCTTCAGGTAGAGGATGACAGGCTCTATATCGCCGTGACAGCTCCACTTGATCTTTTGTAAACCTGAAAGTCGGGCAGGGGTCAAATACTGAGCCAGAAGCATCCCTGCCTGGTTTAAGAAATAGTTAGCATTGTATTCTCTGAAAGCTATTTAGCAATGAGTCTAAATAAAATATAATAATAAAAAAAAAAAAAACACCTTTATTTCTTAACATCAGCATGATTTGTATTCCCACTGACTTGTGGTGTGGTGTGTAGAGGTGGAGTGAGTTGTGATTATAGATAACTAGAGGGTAAGGTGAGATTTACATTTACAGCATTTAACAGACACTCTAAAAGCAATTGGGGGTTAAGGGCTTTGCTCAGGGGCCCAGCAGTGGCCCAGCACTTGGTGGTGCTGGGAATCAAACCCCGATCTTCCAATAAGCAGTCCAACATCTTAACGACTTCGTTGCCACTTCCCCGTGATGAGAGTATGGTATTGTGAGCTGGGTAATAATTTTCTTGTGAGGCATGCAGAGGTGTAAGGTGTTGTGGAATGTTCTGAGAAGTACTAAGGTGTGCCTGGATGTTTAAATAGCTTTCAGTAAGCTAGCATAGCACAACAGGTTTAGGGTTGATACTTTACAATCCTCAGACATTTGTGCAAAACATACTGTAAGACCCTTAAGTAAGATCTTGCCTGTGTCATTGAATGTGTTGTGCCTTAAACTGTTGGGGTGGCATTTGTGCAAGGAGTGTTGTAATGACCCATAAGGGTATACTATAGTCATCTCACATGTCCCAACATATAAAACGTTTTATAGTCTGTGGGGTTTTTTTGGGACAATCAAAAAATCTGTAACCAATTAAGCACTTTTACAAGCAATTTTCTTTGTTAACAACTTTTGCTTAAGTTAATTGTTAGAACAATTGTCATCATTTAACTCACATAATTGTCTTTGGCCATTACATACAAATAATTTAGTTCACTATTAGGCATTATATACCCCTAATAGACAATTCCAGTCCAGGTTCTGTCTCCACAATTGAATGCTGGTTTGAATTATAAATACAAAGAAAGATCTTATGGAAATGGATTGGCTGAAAATTGTTAGTCAAAACGACGGCATTTACACTGTAGATTTTGATGTCCAATTCCGATTTTGTGACTACATCCAATTATTTTGATGAAAATAGCACAAGGTAGACATACTGACCGGAAAAGGAAGTAAAAATAGCACAATAACCCATGGATGCAATGGACCAAGACAGAATTATTATTATTCAGTATGTTGCTTCCACATCAAATTTAAAGGTCGGCAAAAAGAGTCCCTGTTGCATTCTGGTGAAGTCCGAATGTAGCATTGATCGCTAAGTTATAAATTAATTATTTTTTTAATGTTTACAGACAAAAGAGATTATAAGTAAAAAAAATAAATAAATATCAAAATACAAGTGTTATCGCTGTTGGTGTCCATCTGACTTGGTCCATCCATGGCGTTTGACTTGAATTGACGGGTGAAAATCTGTCTGTTTACTCGGCAGACGATAATGCAGATATTGATTTATTTCCACATATAAGAGAGGCGTAAAAACAGTCAGAAAATATCAGAATCCATGTGCTTTTTTCCTGAGTCTTATCCCATCTCTGCCACATTAGGGGGAAAAAATCGGAATTGGGTCACTTGATAAATGCAGTGTAAATTGCAGCCAACTTGTGCAGCGATCCCCACTCCAAGCACCACATTCTGGCCTGTTCCAAACTCCAGTAATCTCCTTCTGACTCACTTAATCTTGTTATGCTATCCCAGTGCACTCATTTAGCTCCCTGATGTGCAAGCAATATTAAAAGCCTTGCTATCGACAAAAAGCAGCACGCTGACAAATCCTGTGCAGACTAAGACATTACTAAACGGTTTAGCAAAACCGAAGAGTGGAAAGCTGAATCTTTAAGCTTTTTATATATGCATGCACACAAAGTTTCTTTAATATGGACAACATCTCATAATTATACTTCTACAAAAGAATACAATGATTTCTTTTACAGTTCCATCGTTTTTAATGGATTTCCAATTTAGCAACTTATTAGGCAAGAAAGAGCAAATTCAATCTGTACCTAAACCCATGGACCTTCATAAAATAACAATAACCAAATAATATTTTTTTACTAATAGAAAAAAAAAAGATCACTCTTTTTATTCTTAATATGTGATTAGTACATGCTTCAACTTATCATCAGTTAACAGACCATAGGCATTAAAATGGAGGAACATAGGGCAGCACAGTGGCTTAGTGGTTAGCACTGTTGCCTCACGGCAAGAAGGCCCGGGTTTGATTTCCACGTGCTTGCATTGGTTTACTCCGGGTACATTGGTTTCCTCAAATAGTCCAAAACATGTATGTTAAGTTGATTGGTGATTCCAAATTGCCTAAAGGAGTAAGTGTGTGTGTGGTCGTGTGGTGGATAGCGACCTGTCCAGGGTGTAGCCCTCCTGCCTTCCGCCCTTTCAGAGACAGCCCTTTCAGAGAAGGCTGGGATAGACTCCAGCAGATCCCTGTGACCCCGAATTAGGGAATAAGCAGGTATAGAAGATGAATGAATGAATGTTGGAACATATGGATACTGATTGTTTTTAGACCTCTAATAACCACGAGACCTCTGGAAAGGCTTTCCACGTAATTCTATAATGTGGCTGTGGAGATTTGCTTATATTTTCCACAAAAGTATTATTGAGTTCAGGTGGAGAGGTCTGGCGTTGTGTCAGTGTCGGGGCTTTATACAGGACACTCGAATTCTTTCACTTTCAACCATGTCTCTATATCAACATGTCTCCGCTTAGCGGCTTTGTGCGAAGTGGCATTGTCATACTGGAAGAGTGTACAGATCTTTTTATTTAAGTGAAGGTACCACTGTGAAGCCCCTAAGCTTTATGAAGAGCTCGACTTTGTGGTAATAATTTGTTAAAGAAACACTAATGGGGTTTCCCCTAAGGGCCCACAACATTTTGGTCTGTAGTGTATATAAATAAGTAGGCTTATGCATTTATTGTTATTCTCAAGTGTTAGCCAGAAACCACTAAATCAGAGGTGTCCAAACACGGCCCTGGAGGCCCGGTGTCCTGCAGAGTTTAGCTCCAACCGTAATTAAACACACCTGAACCAACTAATCAAGATCTTGCTAGGTATACTTGAAACTTACAGGTAGCTGTGTTGAGGTAAGTTGGAGCTAAACTCTGCAGGACACCAGCCCTCCAGGACATATTTTAGTACATATTTTGCTAGGTGCTGACATCTATACGTTCACTTCCACAGTCACTTTTTATCATTGTTCTGAAGATGATAAATATCTCTACTGACAATACACAGAAAAATCAAGCAGGTTATGACTTTGATGTGATGCAGCATTACCATAGACTAATCACATTTTTATGCTTTTATTTGTGGAAAAATACAACCAAACATTATTTTATTCTTAGGTTAATGCAATTTCCATGCTAATAATAGGATAAAATTTTATTTTGACATCTTAGTGCGTTGTTTATGGTGTATTGCAATACAGTGCTATAATTTGGCTGTCTAGACTAGATTGTAGGCAATTTTTAAAATGAAAACTAGGCAATTTAAAATTTTTCGGTAGATAGTAGCAAAACACTTAAACTCCTATAATAACCCCCAGACACCCTAAAAGGCTTTTCTCTAGAATGTGTTGCATGAGGATTTGCGTATTTAGCCATAGTTACCCTGTCTTCATGAAGCTCAGGAGCTTTGTGCCCAGATGCACTGTAATACTGGAACAGTGTTTGGGTCTGTTAGTTTCAGTGAAGGGAAATCATAATACTACAGCAAACAGTTGAGGAAACACACAGCACCTCCTATACACTTAATGTACATTCAGCATTTATGACGTATGTATTTGTGCTGGTAAGGTGTCCACAAACTTTTGGCCATATAGTGTATTTGCTGACTGGGTATTTATCATACCCCCACTGACTGTATATGATTATAAAAATGACACTGCTCATAATCACACTAGCTGGTGTTTAAAATAAATGAATTTATATAAAAAAACACACTCTCCGGTAAAGAGTCACTTCAACTGAATCTGGTTCATCTCAGAGTTTCTTCCTCGTACCATCTAAGGGTGTTTTTTTGTGACTTTTGCCCCAGGCTAGCTTACTAGGGATGTTTTTAATAAGTTTTAATTAATCATGGACTTTTGTATTCTGCTTTGAGACAATGTCCATTGTTAAAAGCGCTTTATAAATAAAACTGAATTAAATTGAGCATGGCACAGACTCACAATGCAGACCATAGCACCTCTCGTGTAAACATGTGTGTGTGTGTGTGTGTGTGTGTGTGTGTGTGCACTGCAAATAAAATAAAATAAATGCTTGTACACCAACGAGGTCTTTTTTCCTCGTCATAAGACCAACAAGAAAAGGCAGGCAGCAGCGCCACACCAGCAGACGACTCATAAATAACGCTACACAGGAGTGACTGGGTGCGGTGAGGGCTGCAGACATAATAGACGAGGCTGTAAAGTTTGGCGGCCTCAGTGAGCAGCCAATGTGAGGCAGCATTCTGACAGAATGGATTTGGCTTCAGATTTGATTTATTCTCGCACAGGGGTTGCAGAGATGAAATCCAGCAGCTGACAAAGGAGCACCTTAGTGACTATACCAGACACTGGCGACTAAAGTACTCAGCAAATGTGGTGGCAATTAAAAAAACAGACAATTTGGGGTTATAAATAAACACACAAAATATGTGGAAAAAGAAAAGCATAAATATTGAAGAAAGTGATCTAAAACAGACCGAGCTATATAACAATACATAGATCTTGTCATTAAGTATGTGTTCATTTAAGAAACAGAGCATCTGTGTGTTATACTGTAACGCACTGCAAGCATACATTAGCATTACCTTCGAGAAATAGCTTGGGCGAGTGAGATCATTTACAAAATGCATTAAGTTGTTTGATGATTTATGTCGAGTAGCTTGTTAGCTGACAGCTAGCAGGCAAAACTATTTTCCAAAATTTTTTTCCCCCAAAAAATATGACAGGCTGATTCTAATTTCACTCTGTCTTGTGTTCTAATGAATTTATATCGATCGATATGATGTAAGATAAAAATAAAATACATCTTAGAGCCAAACTAAAGCACTCAAACTACAATTTAATGTAAAACGTTTTCTTCGTTCTTTTTTTAATCAATTTTCCAGTTTTTGTTGGATGTCCCTAACGTCAAGGTGTAACAGACATTGTCTCGAAGCAGCTTTACACAGAATGCAGTAAAAGTGATGTGTACGTTTGTTCCTAATGAGCAAGCCAGAGACGACTGTGGCAGGAAAAAACTCCCTGAGGTAAAGTAGGTAGAAACCCTGAAAGGAACCGGACTCAAGAGGGAACCCATCCTCATCTGGGCGACACCGAATGTTTGTTAATTACAACATATTGTAAAGATCGCATGTAATGCAAATGTAATGAGTAGTGGTGTAGTGGGTCAAGGCACCGACACCCAAATATGCTGTTGTGCTTAGATGACCTGGGTCCTTTCCCACCACTGGTCCCACACTCTCTCTCTCTCTCTCTCTCTCTCTCTCTCCTGTTTATCTCTCTCTCTCCTGTTTTATCTCTCTTTGTCAAACTACCAAAAATAAAAAAATGGCACCTTCAAACTCAAAAAATTTTCGCCTCAAACCTGATATGCCACAAATTGTTGCTCGTAGGCATCTAAAAAATTCCTCAAAAAAATGACCTCAAAACTCATTTTCGCTCCCTGATATGCCACAAATGATGTTGCTCGTAGGCATCTAAAAAATTTAAAAGTGTTATTTTAAGTTATTTTGGTTATAAAAAAAACTCTCATGTTGAAAGCAAAAATGATGTTTCGATTCATTT
Organism: Bagarius yarrelli; assembly: GCA_005784505.1. Lineage (NCBI taxonomy): Eukaryota > Metazoa > Chordata > Actinopteri > Siluriformes > Sisoridae > Bagarius > Bagarius yarrelli. The sequence goes on from VCAZ01000020.1 coordinate 1,595,644, forward strand.
AATCTCAGATTTATTTCCTAAATGGGGCTAAATTAACTTAAAAATTTAAATAATGACTATTCATCCCTGTTCAATAACTGTTCCACAACAGGAAGTTACAATAACAAATTATATTTAAGATCATTAGAAGTAGCTTAGCTGTGGGAACCAGAGTTGCTAAGGGAGCCGCAGCACCCCCTGCTGACAGCTTAAAAATTTGAACTGTTAAAAATCTCTTAACGTGGCACCATCCTGCAACATCCCTGCCCCTCAGAACCCCCCTTGAAAAAAAATGTTTCCACGGCCATTTATTAATTCAATTTTATTGATTTATCAGTTTAAGCTATGGACTTTTCTCTTTCTCGTTTTCATTTTATGGTAAGTTAAGTTAAGGTTCAGTGTTAAAATGACATAAATAGGTAATAGTTACAAAGACTAAATTTGTCTGTAAGTATTAGAATCCGTTCTCTAATTATGGTTAAATGAGAGACACAGTGCCATTTACGTTTGCAGTATTTGGCAGACGCCCTTATCCAGAGCGACTTACAATGATCTCTTTTATACAAATGAGCAATTGGGGGTCTTGATCAGGGGCCCAACAGTGGCAACTAGGTGGTGCTAGAAATCAAACCCTGATCTTCCTGTTAGCAGTCCAACACCTTAACCACTAAGCTTCCACTAGGCCTATTTAAAGCTTAGTTGGATAAGGGTTGCCAGAAAGACCTGAAGAATAAAAGTTCTTGCTCCTGCCCTCCAAAAGGTGATGATATATAAATTTTAATACTGTAGGCTGCATTTTTTTATTTATTCAGTTAACTATCAATTTCCAACCAGCAGCCAGTTCATTCTAACACGGTGAAAGCATGTGTGACTAAAAGTCTTATTCTGGATGTACTTTTTTTTGGATGGTAGAAGATGTTTGTCATTTTGCATCTTCTGGCAGCAATGACTTTTTTTAGCACTGCAGGAAGTTTTAACACTGTCTCGAAGTCGAAGCCGGCAGGTCTTATTGTTTGCTATAAACCAGGTGGTTCTATTCTTGGCTTTGCATTTCAGGTCTGCCTCAAAATAATCAAAATACTTTAGACTTTATTTTGATACTTTATTTTGGGACTTTAGTCTTTGGAGTGCTTTTGGGTGAGTATGATTCCTGTGTCCTTCAAAAAGTGTTGAATAGAGAATTTGGCTTGAAATATGGAAGCAACCATGTGTATGGAGAGAGGCTGGGTGTTTATGATCATAGCTTTAATGCTAAGTCCATCTTAGTCTTTAAGACTAAGCCCCACATTTATAGAGACAATGAGCACATCTGCTTGGTATACCTTGATTTTGGGTTCCTGTGATGCTCCTATGGTTAAGGACTGGCACTTACAGATGCAGGTCACAGAGGGAGAAGTACATTATCGCTGGTACATCAATAACAAATACATATCTATGGTTAAACATTACATACAGTAAACTATAAAGAGTTGACTTCATATAATAAACTTATACTTTATTGATAAGGGACAACATAGTGGATTTTTTTTTTTAGTCCTAGTTCGTCACGAAGTTGGTGCTAAAGTACAGGGTCAGCAGTGATACAGCCGCTCTGGCGTAGAGGGGGTTAAAGGTCTTGCTCAAGGGCCCAAAGGTGGAAGCTTAAATACCAAATCTTCTAATAAGCAACTGAGTTGATAACCTGTTCGATGTTCGAGTCACCACAATCTTCTCTCTCTCTTCCTCTTACATAAGATCACAGATGCCTATAATTAGCTGGGATGAACAAACGAATGACAAAGGAATGTGCCGTTTCACACAGTGATCAGGTCGGATTATTTAATTATCACTCAGGACTTCACTTTTCTATACTCTGTGCTCTTTTTCACTATCCTTTCATCAATATATGCCAAAAACTTGCTGCAATTCCTTATATTAGCGGTCCCTGATCATTTAGGCACTGACTCAGCATTTAGTTCTTCAAGCCAAAAGAAGATTAATTGCACTCTGGATAAAGTGTACAAAAGCTCCTACATCATACATATGCAATCAGTCAATTGTATAGATTCCCTGGCATAGTAAAGAAAAAGATGAGATGGTCTCACCTTGGGAACATTTATTTCTGTTTCACCGGCTCTAAGTGGTCCGGTTAGAACTCATTAATGCAGATTTACGGATTTATAGATTGGAATTAAAAGGCTAAAGACATACAATGAAAAATGCAACCCATATTTAGACTCCTGAAAGTGTGTGGGTTTAACAAATGAAGTTAACTTTTCCCGGAACTATTTCCCTATATTGCTTCTGAATCTTATGTCTGTCGCAAGTTTTTATTGAAATGAGCTCTCGTCTTTCGCACAGCATGTACCGGCCCGCTGAGTGCAATAAAGATAGATTATGTTAAGATGGAAGTTTTCCCAGCAGGTTGAATGTCAACAGCGAAGAATCTCAATGAAAATGTTATCATTTAGTGTATTATTTCAGCTAATGTGGGTTGAAAAAGTTTTGTTAACACTATGAAGATTTGTTTGGCGATTTATTGTTACGCAATGCAAAATGTCAACTCTTGTTAGGTATAAACACGCTAATGTTTTTTTTTTGTTCAGCTTTTATCGTCCAACATCAATCATAAAGACACAATAATGAATTATTATGTAAATATATAACATTATTATACAAATTCCTAGATTAGACTTTTTATTAACACATAAGTCACCTCTACAAAGTTGTTATTTTTTTTAACTACCTACAGTAAATGGGCAAAAGTATTAGGACGCTAACCAGATTTACCTATTTCAACTGTTTCAGATTTATTCTCAATCTTGCTTACCTAATAATCCCCATCCATCCATCCATCCATCCATCCATCCATCCATTCATTTTCTATACCCGCTTATTCCTTAATTCGGGGTCATGGGGATCAGCTGGAGCCCATCCCAGCCGTCTCTGAAAGGGCAAAAATCTGGAAAATACATTTGAACTAGAATTTTGGGATTAGCTAATTTAGCTATAATAGTATTGATGAGAACAGACATCAATATCAGGTTTCTTTGAGTCCAGCCAGAGCACACCATGTATTTATGGAGCTTTGGGGCTCTGTTCACTGGGGCATTGTCAAGCTGGAACAGCTTTTGGACCTCTAAGTTTTAAATTAAATATAAATTAAAAAGTAACTAAAATATGTGTGATTGATTTATAGAACGTTGTTAAAGTTCTTCAGTTATTACAGAAATGAAGCAAATTGGAAAGTGCTATTTTCAGTAAAAATGATCAACTTTAAAGTTATTCTGCTTTACACGTTGAGCCATCCTTGACTTGTTCATTCTAATGTTAAATCTGTCTCTAAGTCTTGCTGTTTCTACTCTAGTCATCAGTCACTGAATCTTTGACGTTTCTCATGTATCTCATTAATCCCTAAGTCATTTTCATGTACCATATCGTACATTTGTGTTTTATGCATTCCTACTTAGTTAGATTGAACATATGGCACAAAGAAAACAGCAAACAATCTGGTCCAAATAGTTCTGGGAAAAAATTCAGCTAGTAGCCCACTTGTAATCTCTTAGACAGTTGAACGTTGGTCAGTAACACAGTCTTTGGTAGGCATCTATCCATACATCATGGAGCTTGCCATCTGCCCCGGCCTTCTATTATATCCTTGTCAATCCTACTTCTCGGCAAGTGTGTATTGTTACAGCCTATTTTTTGTAAAAGGGAAAAATTGTCAGAGTATAAAGAGCTATAAAGAATTAGCTTTTCCACTGATGGTATCATTAAAAGCCAGTGGTTTGCAGTCAGGGCCGGCAAAGTCTTCTCTGCTGGCTTAAACACTATTAGATGGTGACCTACGATTACAACCTAAATTCTTATTTTTGTTCTATTAAATTGTATTAATTTATTCCCAACAGTTTATTCTCTTTATTTCGTAGTGTTTTCTTGCTATACTGCTTTCAGTATGTGTAGGTTCGATTTTTTTGTCCAATCAGATTTCAGTTTCTATGTGCTACCCTGTTCATCTAATCTGCCAAAAGCCTTCAGAATCAGTAGTGCTGCCCATTTAACTTAAACTATATTAGCAGTGGCAGATTGCTAACTAATTAATATTTTTGAAGACTGTTTCTTTAACCAATTAGATTATTAAACCCTACCCCCAAGCCCTCTACCTGGCGCACGATGACATCAGCATTTTTCCGTCCTCTGATTGGTTGATCAGAGTAAATTGTTACAGCCTAGAGACTAGCAAAACGCATCTGTAAGTGACAAGAACACATGTCTTCCCTCTATTTATAGAAGTCTGCTCTAATCTGTTCTAATTGAAATAAAAATGTGATAATGCGATAAGTAAAATATGTAAGTTGCTTAGTTTGTGCCAAAGCAGCACAAGCTGAAGCAGCAAACTCTGTGAAACACAAAATTTATGTCACTGCCAATACATTTGGCATGGTGAAGGCTGTAATGTGGTGTGTATTCTGATATAACTCCCTGTCGTTTACTATTCCTACAGTCAGCCATTCTTTTTGTTCAGATCACGTGGAGGTGGTAGAATTATATTCTTAGAATTCGTCCAATTATCCTTTCCTACACGTGTGATTGGCCTAGTTTTTGTTCTTGTTCTTGTGTAATTGACGAACAAGAAAATCTATACATAGTTTTGTATTCATGTATGCATGCCATTTTCCACGTTTTTCTAAGTACACTGACCTAAATTTGTTCCAGAAGATTTTTTTTCTTCCAAGTTCTGCTTTTACACACTTTAAATTGTGATAAATGACATCATTTACATATCATTTACATTCACAATCAGTCACATTGTGTTAAAAAGCCCATTGCTGCCAACACCGTATGTACTTGATGAGCCCAATTTGAAAGTACAGAATTTTAAAATGTATGTATTGTAAATTTACACAGTATATAAATGTTATGCTTTTATATAAAGGTCCCTGGAATATAACTTAACAAGACCCCCCCACCATCCACCAAAAGTCATTTACCATATGGACATTGAGTTAGATATTGCAAATGAATAACAAAATAAAACTATTTAGTTGTACTATTCTATTCTACATGTACTGTTATACTGTTAGATGTAATATTTATTAAAAAACAAAATACTGTATTCTTTTTAATGTGCGCTGGGAAACCGGACAAACGAGTGTGTTTATCGGTCTATAACCCCAGCCCAACCCAACACACACACACTTTTGTTGTTAGTAAATCAATATGATGGTTTTATATTTTAGGCTTATGTAATTGAACTGTTGCGATGTAAGTCATGGCTGTTATTGTTTTCCCTTTGGGATCCCTCTAATGGACAACACTAGTATTACAGCCTTTATCTCCGAATCTGACTATTCTAAATGGCTGAATTATTTGAATGATTACATTGAGGACTTGATAACTGATAATAAACCCACATTAAACTGTGGACAAATTGTTATTGTTTTACTGTGCACAAAATTATTTGTGTATGACATTTATATCTGTCTATTTGATTGGTGCTTTTTTTGTAAACACCCTGCTTAACAGTGTGTGGTGGCTTTTACAGAGACAATACCATCAATTTATTCGCAGCTATATGAGTGGAACCCATGCTGCTTGTGACAAGTGGACACCTAGTCAGTGTCAGTACCAACAGAGCTGATGATACCCAATATATATATATATATTCCAAACAGGAAGTGTCTCCAGTCTGGTTGTCAAAGGTTATATCTTTGTTGTGTATTATTTCTTCTTTGTCTATTCTGGTACACAACAGATTTAAGACTATATTCTGCCCTCGTGTCACTGTGGAAATGTCAAGGATACAGCATCATTAGTTGCAGTGGAGTATCATCTGACCTTTACCTTTGAGGTTACCTTATCATCAATATTTTCTTCTACCCGTCCTTCACTCACTATCCGTTCAATCCTCATTTTTCTCTGTTTCCTTGTTCACTACTACAGCAGGATTTCAATTAAAACTCCTATAAAGTTATGTGAAGATGTTGACAGGATGAATCGAGACACCTTTCAGGAATGGCAATTGGCTCATCATGATGACACCCTGTCATTATGGCTTTGCTGGAATCTGGTCAGATTAGCATCAATGTGTTGTCAGGGTAATCGCTATGAATGTCTCAGAAGTGTCCTCTATAGATTTGTATAGTAGTCCAACAGTAAGTCGATTAGCTAGTCAGCTGTGATCAATTAAAAAATTGAGCCAATTCAGCGTTTAGCTTTATTTGCTTACATTGGTTTTATTTTGGTGGAGGAATAGTTACTTTTTTAATTACTGATGTTAATTTTGTGTTTATTGTTATTGTGCTGCTGAAAGATTTTGGACTTTTTTACTGTCATGGTTGAACATGTATATTATTAAAATATATTGATTCTTTGCTGTTGAGGCTTTTTCACATTTTTTATGCTATATGGGGAAAAGTATTAGGACACCTAACCATCATATCCATATATGTTTTTAAAAAACTAATCTTATCTGGATTTGTTTCCCATTTTTCCTCGGATAATAATTTTCCACTTTTAAAACTGTGATTTAGTAGATTTTGCTGATTTAGCCACAACTATTAGTACTATTAGCAAGTTAAGTGTCAGGGCTCTCTGTAGGACATTAGAAATATATATACAGTCAAGCCCGAAATTATTCATACCCCTGGAAAATTCTGACTTAAAGTTACTTTTATTCAACCAGCAAGTTTTTTTTTTTTGACTGAAAATGACACAGACTTCTCCCAAAAGATAATAAGATGATGTACAAGAGGCATCATTGTGGAAAAAAATATTTCTCAGCTTTTATTTACATTAGAACAAAAATTGGCATGTCCAAAATTATTCATACCCTTCCCAATAATCAATAGAAAAGCCTTTATTGGCTATTACAGCAATCAAACGCTTCCTATAATTGCTGACCAGCTGTTTTTGCATGTCTCCACTGGTAAATTTGCCCATTAACAGTTTGCAAAGGGTATGAATAATTTTGGACATGCCACTTTTTGTTCAAATGTAAATAAAAGCTGAGAAATATTTTTTTCCACAATGATGCCTCTTGTACATCATCTTATTATCTTTTGGGGCTTTACTGTATATATATATATATATATATATATATATATACAGGAGTGGGACCAGAAAGGACCCAAGCCAGAATCAAATCTAGGTCGCCGGAGCACAACTGCGCATGGCGGGTGCCGGCGCCTTAACCCACTACACCACAGTTCTGGCCACATTAATTCTTTTTTATTTTCTTTTTTTGTTAAGGGGAGGCACTGGTTCTCCCAAATTCTTAGGGCTGTTTTTTTTTTCAAAGGTCATAGTTAATTATGCTGTACCTTAGGGAAGCCATAAGTCATGCATGTCTACTCTGAAAGATAAAAATCCTCCAGATCTGGCTTTTGGGAATCCCTTCATTAGTGAAAGCATCTCCTTCTCATTGTGAAGCATCAGTTTAATTACTCCGCCCCTTACAGGTCATGGCCCAGGCAAAGAGTTGGAAGTAAAAAAAATAATAATATAGCGGCGTTAGACACTAACTGACAATTAATATGAGCGTGTAAGTATGTCTGCATGCATTGAGAAAAAGAATGTTGAAATCAATTGTCTTGAAACAGAAAGCTTTGACATTTGTTTGTTTCTCTTTGGGTAAACCACAAATTAATTTCCTGCCATCTGGGGGGTTTTTTTCTTTCGGTTCGTTCAGCCATTTCTGTTAGCAAGGAACTATTCCCGAATGATTAATTAAAGAAAGTGTTTGAATAAATTTACAGACACATGCAGAACCTAGGACACGCTCTGCATATTATTAGGTTCCTGTGTACCTAAACATTAGCATATCTGCATTTAAGTCAGTAAAATAGTATTATTAGTTTTAGTATTAATAGTATTAGATCAGTATTATTATTTATATTTATTTGTACAAAAAAGTCATAAAAAGTATTCAACAACCCTTAGAAAGAAGAACCTAGTGTGTAGGCTGCTGGTGTCCTACCATAGAGAGTTTTAGTATGGTACTCCAGAATAATTAACACCTCCTAAAAAAATCATTGGCTGCTCACTACCCTCCCTGGAAAGCACTGCTCTTATATCTCTCACAGACCACAAAACATCATTAAGGACATGTTCTATCCTGGATACAACCTGTTTGATCTTTTGCCCTTAGGCAGGTGGTACAGATTCTTAAAAGCTGAAACCACTCGCTTGCAGAACAGTTTCTTCCCGGTTGCTATCAGGACTCATAAATGCATTAATGTAAAAGTACTTTTCCAACCACGTTGACAGACACTTAGATCATTTAATTCTCTTCTGGCTGTACTGCTGCTATACAACAAGCGACAAACCATATATACAATATGCAATAGGCTTAGTGGTTTGCACTGTTGCCTTACAGCAAGAAGGACCTAGGTTCGATCCCTGTGCAGGGGTCTTTCTGTGTGAAGTTTACATGTTCTCCCCGTGCTTGCGTGGGGGTACTCCGGTTTCCTCCCACAGTCCAAAAACATGTATGTTATATTGATTGGTGATTCTAAATCGCCCATAGGAGTGAATGTGTGTGTGTGTGAGTGTGTGTGGCCCTGTGATGGACTGGCGACCTGTCCAGGGTGTCCCCCACCCGCCTTCCACCCTTTTAGAGACAGCTGGGATAGACTCCAGCAGATCCACGTGACCCCAAATTAGGGAAAAGTGGGTATAGAAGATGAATGAATGAATGTTTTCCATAATATTACCCTGAACTGTGACTTGGACATTTATACCCATCTACATCTACAACTATTTTAATGGAATCTGTTCCATAAAGCTATAAATATATATGTTTAAAGAATTTGAAGCTTGGACCAATAGATGTAGAGTTTACGGCTCCAGTGTGAGCATGCTCAGTGTGTTCCAAAATTCAGTGGCTGATTATTTAGGAATTAGAGTGAGATATTTATTAACTTGGCAGATGAAAGAAGGCTCTAACTGCATATCATCGGCACTTTTTTTTTTAGCAAATCCATGAATTATTGTTCATATTTCAAAGAGAAATTAAAACTAGGACATAAAAAGAGCTAGAAAACACAGATCTATGAATAATTCTTAGTAATGTGTTTTGATAATAATCAAGACATGGAGGAACATTACTGGGCATGTTCAGGAAAATACAGTAATGACAGCATAGGAGCTTAAAAACTTTGTTGGATTCAAGCTGTAGAATTACCGATAGTCTATATAATAAGCACCGTTAGAATAGCTGAATGTGTGGAAGTAGGCAGATAATTTATAATCGAAAGAGTTTAATAACAATATTTTGTTATGGTTACACTAAAATGGATTATAACTATACCCAGCATTAAAAATGATATCTGAGAAAGAGAGAGAGGGAGAAAAGATGGAGAGAAAAAAAGAGAAAAGGAGAAAAAGAGGCAGAGCAACAGCTACTTCCTTGACCATGTGACTCAAAACCGAATGTGAGACATTCAAACTGATCAATAAGCAGATTACAGCATTACTCACTATGTTAAAGGCGTGACACCAATGTATACACTTGTTGGCGTACAGGCTTCGATTGCTATCAGCACCCCTGTGCCTTCAGGAATGTCGAATGGCCCATTAATTTTTCACGGTATGTTTGAAACAGACAATCACAAGTCTGATCATTTTCTACCCTGCAACGTTTTTCTCATTAAAAGCTATCTAGGTCATGTAGCCTACTGTGTGTAGGAACAATAGTATCAGCAATACATTTTGCCACTTGCCACAATTTCCAGGTTTAAATTTGATAATATCTTTCTCTTTTTAATTGACTTATTGTAAAATTATAGTTTTATTGCGTTGCTTGTCATGAATTGTTTACATATTTCCCTATTTCCTTTCTTTATTTTTTTCCTTTTCTGCTTTTCTTTCTTTTATTCAGGTGCTTTATTTTCCTCCAACCACTCCAAAAAAGATGTTTGCTTATGGTATGCTATGTAAGGTTTCCTGCCATGGTAAATCCCATCCAGAGCATATTTACAGGCCTCACACTCAGGGATCTTATACACGGGCAGAATAATCCAGATCAGAGTATACGGTTCGCATGACAAATTGGTGAATTTGTCATGTGTCATGTGGCCCAGGAAGGTACTGAACCTGAGAGTATTTGCAGGAGGTGTGCATTCTGTTAAACTTCTATTTAATTTAGTTCCACTGGAAATGAAATATCCTATTGAATCCTTTGTCAAATTTGGTTTTATGCTTACTCTCATAATAACCTCCAAACATCTGGAAAAGCTATTCACTGATTTAAATGGGCTCAGCCACCTGTATTGGGTATTGCTATGTTAGTGTTATAGTTTAACACCCGTGTACACTGGTGTTCAATAAGGTGGTGGTGGTGGTGGTGGGGGGGGGGGGGGGGGTACTTGAGTTTTCCGGCTCTATTTACTGCACAGAATGTCTTGAGGAAGCTTAGATGCTTTGTGCACTAGGACATTATTATGCTGGAATCCTAATGCCACAAGTCAAGTCAAGTAACCTTTCTTTATAAAGCATTTTGTCAAGTGTCATCAAAGAGGACAATAGTGGACACTCACTAAAACACTCAACTCAGCCTAACTAGTATCTGTAAATTAAGAGTCTATACCAAAGTCGAGAGCGGCAAGAAACCAAAACTCCGTCGGTGACAGAATGGAGAAAAAACCTTAGGAGAAATCAGGCTCAGTCTGGGAGGAAGTTCTCCTCTGACTAGACAAACCAGCAGGATATTCCATGCTGCAGCAACGTTTCCATGGTCTTGTCGGGATAGCTGTCTAGAAAACAAGGTAATCATTAGAAATCTGCCTACCTGCTTATTGTGTCTGAATACTGATCCACCAACCGGGCTGGGTACAGACTGGATCTGGTGACGATGGTCAGCTTGAAATAAGAAGAAAAACAGACATGTTATCGTAGATTCCATTCTACTCACGATATACAAATACATTGTGTGTCATTGGAAGTGTTTCCGGTTGCAGTTAACCTGATTATTGCAGCCTAACAATTCTTTAACAGAATAGGGGAATGTGTTGGACCGCTAATTGGGGTTAGATTTCCAGCACCACCAATCTGCCACTTCTGGGCCCCTGAGCAAGGCCCTGAACCTCAAAGTTCTATGTTGTAAAAAGGAAATGTAAATGTAAAATGTGTAAGCTAGGTAGAAACATCCTTTCAGCAAACAGACTCTTTTTTTTCATGTTTACTATTATTTATTTTTTTAATAGCACATTATGACGGCTTTTAACCCTTTAAGCTTTTTAAGGAAATGAGGTGTTTGCGTTTGCTCACATAGCCCAAATATTTGTGTTTCTACATTCAGATTTATTACTATAAATGTATTAAGCTTTCTCACAGAGTGTCTGTGCCAATTGTGCAAAATGCCACCATGAGGCTTTCTTGGTGCCCAGAGGACAATTAATATCGCAGATATGTGCCTATTAGTACTGTATTTATAGCAACATGCTGTGAGGCCTTCGCCACTTTGGGTGATTTCATTAGTCCTTTCGGCCTTGCTGATTATTCTCCTACAGGGAAAAAGCAATTACTTTCTTTTGGTCAGCACATAGGTGGTGAATGAAACGAAAATTGAGAAACAAAGGAGCAGTCTGCTGAAAGAGTCTGAGGGCAGAAAAGACTTTTATTAAGCCGCTTGTTTTAGCTCTCAGGATTAATCGACAAACTGACCAAATAATGTGCATGCTTGATGGGCCAAAAGTTTTTCCCATGATATTAAACTCAGGTAGATTCCGAAATGATTTGTGGACACGATCGTCTGGTTTATCAAACTTATTCTGGATTCTAATACATTTCATTCTGTGCTCTTAGGTTAGTCAAATGAAATACATTTGGCAGTAAAGAATTTTGGTTTCAATGAGTCAATATTTGTCAATGATTTACAAGTTTGATCTCTCTCTTTTACTCTGTATGAGTTATCACTGACGTTTCCTCAGGGCGAAGTATAACCTGGACCAAACCATTTTACATAACTCTGCGAAAATGCTTTCACAACATTATTAAACCTGGTGCTTTTGTTAAAACAAAATTTTCTCAATAAGCCCCACTTAATTTATTCCGTTAAAATACCGACAAAATAAAAAACAATAATTACTGAATATAAAAATCCAATACATACAACAGCAAAATATTAAATATCACATGATCTTTGAGTTTTAGTCTTGCTGGGGGTTTTTTGCTCATTTTATTAACTTAAATTGGGTTTTTTTTTTTAGTTTTTGTGTCTTGTTTTTTTCCATCTTGTATAAGCAAAAATTGCATAAGTATTACTTAATCAATTCTAAATGCGTTTATTGTCTATAAACAATTATACATCTTAAATTCTGAAGTAGTTCATGCAGCCATAATATTTCCTAATCCATCGCTGTGTGGTTGCTTTAAATGATCGATCTGGCAAATAATTTATCAGTCTGTTGTTTTCCATGATGTTCTTTTATATGCATGATAATTGAAATAGTCGTTTTCAATAAGCACAATTTTCTGGTTTCTGACCACATCACAGTACAGAGACAGTGCACATAAAGATAATAAACGATAATCGCTTAAATTCTGATTCTGAAAAAAAAAATATCAGTTCTGGTACTTCTAGATCTCAGTGCTGCATTGGGTTGGGCTTTTTGGGATGTCTTCAAATGGTTTAGATTATACTTAGAATAGAGAAATTTTTATATGCTTATAGGAGACCATAAGTCTAATTGGATATCTGTGACATGCGGAGTCCCACAAGGTTCAATCATTGCGCCAGACTTGTTCAACTTATATACGCTCCCACTTGGTCAAAAAATGAGTTATAAAAAAAAGGCTTTTACAGCCATGTAAATAATATCCAGGTGTACCTATCCTTATTGCCAAATGACTACAGCCGTATTGACTCGCTCTGCAAATGCATTAAAGTGATTAACAGTTAGATGTGCCAAAACTTTCTTCAGTTGAACAAGGAAAAAAATGAAATCATTGCTTTTGGACACAAAGATGCTCTCAAGGTGAATACATACCTTGATTAAAGGAGTTAAACAACTAACAATCAAGTCAGGAATCTTGGTTTAATGGTCTGGAATCAGATTTTCATTTCAGTAGTTATGTCAAGGCAATAATTAAAATCAGCCTACTATTACCTCATGAACATTGATAGAATTAGAGGGTTTGTTTCCAGTCAGGACTTGGAGACTCTTGTTTATGCATTTATTACCAGTAGACTGGACTATTGTAATGCACTCCTGACTGGCCTTTTCCCAAGAAGACCATTAGACATCTGCAGCTCAATGCGGCCAGGATTCTGATTAAAAAATCTGAACATATCACACTGGTCCTCAGGTCCTTTAACTGGCCTGGCTGCCAGTTACATTCAGGATTGATTTTGAAGTACTTTTACTCGTTTTTAAGTCACTTAATAGCCTATAGGACCTAAATACATTTCACTAAATATAATCAAGGGGAATCTGTTATTAGCTATTATGCAGCCAGCAGTTGGAACCAGCTCCCAGAAGAGATCAGATGTGCTAAATCGGTAGTCATCTTTAAATCTAGACTCAAAACACATCTATTTAGTGCTACATTTACTAAATAAGCACTGCAATGTCCAGACTGAATATAATAATTTTATTTTCTTAACTGTTTTTTATTCATTTTATTCTCTGTTTATGCTGTCGTGGTTTATAATTTTTTTTATGTATTATAATTTGAATTTTTCCTATGTAATGCACTCTAAATTACCACTGTGTATGACATGTGCTTTATAAATACGTTTGCAAAATAAACACAAATATTTTCTGCCTATTCCAAGAAGTGTTGAGTTTTTTTATCTTCTAATATAAAAATATTAAAAATCTTTTTAATCTAAAATAAAATCTGCTTTTGTAATAAAATGATTTCTCATGAGGACCAGCTGAAGTTCCCTACAAACTCAAAACTCTTAGATATAAATACACTTATGAGGACACACAGGTATCTTTTATATCACAGGTGTCGATGTGACAAATGGAATGTTGTTTTTACTTAAAGTTTATTTTTGTTTGCTTGTTTTTTTTTTTTTTTGTCCTGTTGCCGAACATTAATTCTGCATTAATTTTACTGATTATTATTTCAGTGCAACAAAAGGTTAATAGGAACGGGAGATATGACCTCAGGTTTGCAAAAACAGCAATCGACCCTGAACTTAATTAGCCTGCTCTGTGCTATTCGCTAACCAAAACATCTGACAACAAACAAGACATTCGTTATAATTCAAACCATACCCACCTCAGAAAAATGTTTCTTTCAGGCATCTTTTTATTAACAAGGAGAAAATAAATTAACATTACATTTCTTTATATAGTCTTGTCTTCTTTTAATTGTGCTTCTGATAGCGGTCCTAAACAGACAGGACATTCAGTAGTCTTATTGGTGCTCCTCTCAGCCTCAAAACAAAAATGTATTGCCTTGTTTTTTCAAAAAGAAAATAAGGTAAGTTATTCAAATATATATTTTTTATGATCTTAATGAGGCTGAAATTGAAAGTATCCTCCCTTTCTGATGTTAATATGTGTATTATTGGAAAGATATACCCGACTTGGACCACAGATGCGTTAAACCCCAGAAGGGCGTGTTTATTGAAAACAGTCAAATTACAGCTGATGGATAAGTTCAGAAAACAAACACAAAGACACAGGAGTCAGAGGATATCCTTGGAGCTTTGTGAGTAATGAACCAGGTCAGGAGCGCTGGAACCAAGAATGGGGAGAACAAACATCAAAACAGGTAGGAAGAAGCGGTAAAGGCTGAACCTTGGGGTGGATGCTTAGGAAGCATTTAGAAGTGCTCTTTTATAGGGAAGTGAGCAATTGGGTAAGGCTAATTAGAGTTCTGGTGAGTCTTTAGGTTGATTGGCTGAAAGAAATGGGTGGTGTGCGTGTTATCGTGACAATTACATAATTTCACATAATTTTTTAATTTTAAAATTCTGTATTTTATTTTAAATGTAAATTATTTTATTTTTTATTTATCAAAATGCTTTTAGCTGTTTTTTTAAATTAAATTACAGTTGACTGTAAAGGCAAAGTACGTTGAAAATGTATATTTATTACAGTTTTAGTAACTATATCAATTTATTTTTATGTTTCATTTTTTCCTGACAAATGCCCGCTCACATTTTGTAAGACATTTAATGAATTTTAGTTAATTTGGAGGTTTGACTGATATAATAATATATAATTGTGTTTGTAATAAGCATGTTATAACCTGTTTTAACTCTTCTTCATTTAAAGCTTCATAATATATCATCCTATGTAATTATTAACATCAATTAACACAAAATATCTCAAATATCTCAAATATTTATGTTTTTATTTCTAATATTTAATTTTTGAATAGAAATATTTAGATAATATTTCAATATTCATATATTATACTAATTAAACCTAGATTTTAGCTGTAGCTCTTGTTAATATTTAAGGTAACATTTTTTAAATGTTCCCTGCACCCTTATGATGGGGGAGGTTCATGATGGGGTTATATAAAGAACGAGCCTGCAGGCTGAACTGAAAGGCCAAAAGTCTGTCTAATTAAAGCGATTACAGTAATTGGCAATCAGAGGACAACTTTTTAGCTAATGTGTGTTACTCCACTTTCTCGACAACCACACCTACTGCCCACATTCTCAGCACTGCGGGGAACGTTCACACTCGGGTTGTGTAAGTACTGCTAATGAGTGACTACACATCAGGACAGTGTCGTGACAACGGCGATGACAAACCGCACACACACCGTCACGGACACACCAACACACTTTTAGATTAGCTCATTGCTCATGTCATATTAAATCTGCTGTTGGCCACAAACATCCATCAATGTCTTCTTCCTGCAGGATTCGCTCATCCCGTGCTAACTTGGTACAATTCTTAGCATCTGTCTTAACGTACGGCAGAAAGGAACTTGGTTGATACTCACAGGATAAATAAATGATTTTGGGTCTTTTAGAAGTCCAGAAGTCCATTTGAAGGATGACCTCTCAGCAATTCCTACTGTTACTGATGGTTAAGGAGGATTTCTGCTAAAGACAAAGCGCTAGTTCTTGGAGGAAACCTTTAAATCTTCATTATTTATAGTGCTATCTAAACAACAAAGTCACCATTTTGTGTTTCTGAGCCACAAGATTCTTCCTAACCATAAGCATTACCTAAAAACTACTTGACACCTAGACATAGACATACATTATGGCAATACTTACAGCTAAAACATGGCCTGGTTCCCGCAGCAATAAGCATTATTTGCATCTTTTTGGAGAGTTAGTCCTGATTATTTTGTCTATTTATATCCATTGTGTCTAGATGTTTAAATGTCTCAAAGGTTAGTGGACACCTTACCAAAGCATCAAAAAAACTGTATTGTCCCAAAAACGTTGCTACATATGTTTGCTGTGTAAGCAGACAGATCGAATTTTTACAAGGTAATGTGAGTCGAACGTCATTGAATAAGCGACGGTGGTGCATAATGTCGATTTAGATGGACACCAACAACAATATATATCTTCGCACAACTGTGTATTTTAATATTTATTAATTTTGTTCATTGTAAAAAAATAATCATTTCATCTTTGTCCATTGCGTTTATCGATTATCACACAGATTTTATTTTATTTTTCGATCAGTACGTCCACGTTGTTTTTTTTGCCGTGTATATTGTATCGTATATCGAATGCGGTTTGTAAGCAGGTCATAAAAAAAAAAAACCTTACATAGTCACAAAATCTGAATTGGGCCCCAAGAATGTTGTGGGTAATTTGATGTGTTTAAATACTCAGTTGTTAGTTTTCAACTACCTGCTTATTATTATTTTTTTAACGCTCAAATGCCACATATACTGAAAGTCCATACTTGCATTCATCTTTATATCAAACTTAGAAATAGTTGCCATTAAGATTTGCTTATAAACTTGCGACATAATAGTCTTCGCTAAATCTTTGGCTAACAACGGAATTTTTTTTTATAGTGTATGAACTATATAGTAGAAGGTATAGTAAAACGATTTGTGTTTCGTGTAGGGCTTTAATATAAAGAATGATGCAATATTTATGTCTTATAAGCCTGTTCTTAATTAATTTTGTGTTGCTAACACTGTGTTTAATTATATACAAATAATCATGGTTGATTAGCAGAGCTACTGTTATTATTCATGTTGCTAAATTGGCAGAATTAGCAGGCAAATTAAGCATTATTGCTTTTAACTCCAATATCTCCTGTGTCTACCTGATTTAAGCATCATGAAGTTCAGTCAATTATCTGTAATTAGCAGATATATGCCAGGTCATTGAGCCCCTGCAGTCATTTTGTTTCATTCTCTTCATCAGTTTGCCATCATAATGTAAAAACCTGCAACTCAGCATCATTAGAGACAGAACACACTTTAAAATGCAACCTCAGGAAAGCAGCTCTGCTTAAAAAAGAGGGGGTGAGTTGCTGAACCAAGCTTTTTGCATGAATCATATTTTTGGCATACTGACAGCACAGCAAAAGGTGCAGAAATGTATAGTTTAAAGCTGCAACACTGTATGCTGACAGTTTTGATGAACATAAACAAGCTGGATATGAAACAAATTACAGGCTTACCTGCTGCAATGGCTCGCTGTTATTACTGACATCTTTTATGTGATCTCTGTGCAAGACATTTAGAGAGGGAACTGGTAGCACAGTGGTTAAGGTGTTGGACTGCTAATTAAAAGATCGGCAGGCCCAGTTCTTGCCAACCATAGAAGTTTAGGAAGACAGAGCAGACAGATATCCCAGGTGGGCAATTTTTAGGGGTGAGGTTGAGGAGATAGATACTATATCAAAAATACTGTTGTACTAATACTTAGGGGTTTGTTATTAGGAGTTCTAGCTTCTCCAAATCCTTGACAGACTGGCAAGCCGTCTTGACTCGTGATTGTAGACAACGCCATTACTTACAGCCAATCAAAAATGGGAAACTGTTTGGTTTTGCATTGTGATTGGTTGGAGTTTTCTACACCCCCCCCTTCTAACTTCTCAACACAGAGCCCGCTTGGACTGATTTTATCAGATCATAAATCCTACAAAGAAAAATAAAAAATGTATTTCTATACCTATGTATTTGCCAAAATTTAATTGGATGGGCAAAACAGACATTTTGGTGGGCTTAACCCACCCTTGCCCATGCCTGCACCAGCTCTTAAGATCAGGGTTTGATTCCCAGCGCCACCAATTTGCCACTGTCGGTCCTCTGGGCAAGGCCCTCAACCCTATATTGCTCAGTTGTAAAATAGAGATTAGCGTAAGGCGCTCTGGATAAGGTTGTCTGCCAAATGCTGTAAATGTAGATAAATATATTTTCTTCAGGTCACGTTTGGTGGTATGTCATGGGATATCTTGTCTGGGTTGTAAATATGGAAATCCAAACATGCCTATGGGCATCTCTTTACTCAATACACAGGGGTTGTGTTAAAATACCAAATACCGGCAGAAGTCATTTGTCAGACTATTTTATATTCAGTGTTTTAGTAAATCAGACTTTTTTTTATAAGAAGAAGTAAGGGGCTTTAAAGAATATTACAATAAACGTTAATAACTATATACAGTACATTTATGCCATTTGGCAGACTCTTTCATCCAAAGCAATTTACATTTATCTCATTTATATGAGCGAGCAGTTAAAGGCCTTGATAAATAGCCCAGATGGTTCTATACAACCCTGGAGTAAAGGGTCCAAGGGAGAAATAGTAGCACGCGGTGCAGTGGTGTCTCAAATAATTAAGGCTCTGGTTTGTGGATCGGAGAATTGTGGTTCAAGCCCACTGACAAGCTACTACTGTTAGGCCATAAAGCAAGGCCCTTCACCCTCTCTGCATGGATGACCCTGTGCTCTGACCCCAACTTACGAAGATGTGGTATGCGAAAAAAAAATTCATTTTCCAGTAATGTATATTGACAAATAAAGCCTTATTCACTTACTCACAACCACCAATGCTCTGAGATGCACCTGTGCCTAGTGCTAATGTGGTTTTCTAGTGTTGTAGTCTATCTAGTTTCAGTAAATTGTGTGTTTTGAGATGCTTTTTTGCTCACTTAAGTTGCAAATAGTAGTTATTTGGGTTGCTACAGCCTTCTGTTATCTCAAACAACTTTTGGCCATTTGTTTTTCTTCCCACAGAACTGCTGAATGTTTTTTTTTACATTGTTTTATGCAAACTCTAGAGACTCTAGAGAAATCCTAAGAGATCAACAGTTTCCATGATACTTAACAGCTTATTTGACATCAACAAGATAAAAGAAATTACATTTTCTTCTGATTGTAATGTAATGATGTATTTTTTTCTCTGTCTAAACACCTTTAATTGTGGCTGTGTGAAATGTTCATGTTTCTCTCCAGTCAGCACTCTGATGAGGTTGCCAAATTCAACAGTCTAAGCAGAACTCACCTTTCCCAAACATTTTTGGGGTTAAATAAACTTATCCTAGGATATATGAGATGCTGAGATCAAGATCATACTCTGGACCACTTATGAAGAAGTAATAGAGACTCATCCGTGGCACGTTCTCCTGTTTAGACATTACACACAAGACAAAACTAAAACTTCTTATCAGCTTTATGATAAATAAATGTCTTTTCTTATATGTACAAGTGAGCCTTAGATCTCTTTGGCATCCAACATCAATTAGAATAGTTCTGGGGTCAAACCAGAGGCATAGGTCAAACCGGAAAAGTAGTGGTTTAAATGCTTAAGGCGCTGGGTTGTTGACTTTAAGCCCCAACACCACCAGCCTGAGTTGCTAATCTGGGGGAGAACCTGGGTTCAAGCCCCACCACCGCCGATCAGCCACTGATGGGTCCCTAAAAAAGACCCTTAATCCGCTGCTCCAGGGGCGCTGCATCATAGCTGACCCTGTGCTATGACTCCAACTTACTAACATGGGATATGTGAAGAAAGAACTGTAATATGTGACAAAATAAAGTTAAGTGCACATAATTTCTACCTGTGGATTTTTGTTGATTTGTATAAGTACGTATAGACGTACTTAGTTTATTTTATATTTTTTTTCCTACTCAAAATTGCACAGCATTGATGCAAATGGATAAATCAGTCAGAACCGGATTCATAACAATTGCATGACATTCCTCTAGTGCTGGAATGGGCGCATTTTCAGCTTAAGAATCATGTTGGGTTTTATAAAATAGAATTTAAAGTACAGGTTGCTCCAGTCGCTGATAATTTTTTTTTTATCTGAAACGCAGTATTTAAAAATGTCTAGTGTTTGAAGTGTGCCATTTAGTGAAAGCAGGGTACTACAAAAAAAAGGATAAAATACCTGTGGTATACTCGGCAGGATAAATAAAACAGCTCAACAAGCTGTATGTTGCCTGTGGTGCAGAGTTTGCCCACTACAGCTATAGTAAGACTATAATCCAGCACCGTGCAGCCCTATTTGTATTTGCCAGGAAACACCATAATTGGCAGGTCCATTTTTGGCAGCCTGTTCTCTTTACTGACAGGAGCAATTTCACACTGTGCACATGTGACAGACGTGAAAAGAGTCTGGAGATGCCGTGAGGAATGTTATGCTGCCTGCAACGTCACCGTGACTAGTGATGAGTCAGTGATAATAGTGTATTCTTAGAGAATTTGTGGGAAGTGGTGGATTATGGTTAGGGTGTTAGAATACCAACCCAAAGATTGTGGACTCGATTCCCAGCTCCACCGAGCTACCACTGTTGGGCCCCCAATTAGGGGTTAAAGCCCTTAACCCCTAATTGCTCTGTTGTATAAATGAGATAAATGTAAGTTGCTCTGGGGCGTCTGCCAAATGCTGTAAATGTAAATCTTACCAACGTAAAAGGTACCAGGTACCAGGATGAAATCATAGTCATAGTCAGGCATATAATAGTGCAATAGGTTCTTTACCAGACCTGATGCATCTAGATCAATCACTGCAGTATTAGAAACTGCCAAGTAGCACGAAAGACTGTCCGGAAGCTTACAGGTGCGTGGATCCAGATCTGGAAGAAGCTCCCTTAAGATCCTTTGCAGATTAAAATTTTTGGTGAAATTCTGTTTACATTCTCTATTCTATTCATACATTAGTCTCTTTTCAACAAATCACACAATGAATGAAAAGCAGTGGCAGTCGGTCAATACAGGGCGCTGGGGCAACAGTTTGCACATCGAATTCTCCCACATTTGTTGTTAGCGAATCAATATTGTTTTTTATATTTTTGGCCTCATGTGATTAGATTGTCAGGATGTAAATCATGCCTTTTTTTGTTTTCCTTTGCCTCTTTTTTGTGCGTACCATTAATCTTTAAATCTGATTGGTTACTTAATTACTGATAAGAAACCTACATTAAACTTCATGGTACTTCATGATTCATGGTACTTTTATTGCATTCTGTAACATTTGACTTCAGCATTGATACATGATGATTGATACAGCATTACCATCGGCTATTTCTTCCTTACTGCCAGTTTGATTTTTTTTTACTTTATTTAGTGTATTGAGATTCAATGTGCAATTAAATGTTTTCTTTATTTTAGTGTTAATTTATATGACATATGTTTGTCAACCCAACATATTTATTACATAATCTTTCCTTTTTTTCAGCATTTCCTGAAAGCGTAATAAAGACATTTTAACAGTGTGATGGTCTGATGGTCTCAGTTCTGTCATAGTCTCAATCCTGGCTTTTAGAGCTTTTAAAGAAAAACTGCAAACCGCAATTTGTTGCTGGCACTGTAAAGACTTGTTTTTCATCATATAATGTCAGAGATAGGAAGGGTGGGGGGGCAGTGAAGGGCACATTTGATTTTTCATATGCTATTTCACTTTATTCATATGACATATTATTTTGGATAGAAACTAATATGCATATCTTTGCATGCATTTTTGAAAAAAGAATAGGAAAATCATTTTCGGCAATCACATTTAGCTTTTCTTGATGGAAAACTGAGCCTTTAGGGAATGATTAGAAAATAACAATTGTGGTTTTGAAAGAACATTTAGCACATGATATTTCCTAAAAATATTTCTATGATACATTTTGTCCCAATATTTGGCAATGCCCTGCTACAGACATTACATCATTAATAATACTCAGTCATCTGAGAGCTTTTATACTAATTACTTATTTATCATTGATATTGCAAACCTTAAAAGCGATCAAAAATCATTTATATTTATTTATATGATCTTATTAATCTCATAAAAATGTATAAAAAATTTTAATAAATCTTTGCAGACTTTCTCTCTCCCTCTTTGTCTTTCTTGACTATTTGATGAATTCTAGTTAAAAATTATTCTTTTCTAATACAATAACTCAAATATCAAAACTATGCCCTTGCTTTATATTTAAGTTAAAACAATACATGCAAGAATCAGCAATATAATCCAGTGGAATACAAAGTATTAAATCTATGAGAAACAAGACCACGAGCCTGAGAATTATAGTTGAATCAGGCAAGATGTTGCCAAGACGCAAACAAACGTGTATGTATACACTGACTGGAATAGTAAGAAAAAAAGAAAAATAAGGTACAGGTGAAAAGAAACTGGATCCATGTGGCTGAGGCAGAGGCAAAGCAGAACCAGTGGGAAAAACAGTGGACCATCAGAAGGTTTACATGACACCCAGACCTTTTATTCTCTATTTCATATGTAGATTAGCCAAACCAGTGACACCAGAGTAAAAGAGGAGCAGATAGACCTTAAAAAAATACTGCAAAACTGTAACTTCAGATGCCTTCTCAATTCTTTAGTATAGTATGTTTTTTATTATTCTCTCTCTCTTATATATATATATATATATATATATATATAGCTATATATATATATATATATATATATACGATATAATATCGCTATATATCTATATATATCTCCTTTACAATGAAATTATGCTTTATGGACACCTTTCCAGCACACCTTTAAGTGCCTCTTCTCCAAAACTGTTTCCACAAAATTTGGAATTGCACAGTTGTCTAGAGAAAATCTTTGTGTTTAGAACCAAAAAACCGTTCCAATATTACAGTTTCCCTAAATCAAACTAAATATTCTACACTAATCAAAGAATTTATGATTTAAAACGCAAAAAAATATCTTAGAAGACCATTAGGGTACAAAACCTTTGAATTTTAAACTAATATTTAAAAGTTATTACATCATTTATTATAAGAATTAATTAAATTAATGAAATAATATGTTAGCTTTAACAATGTCTTTTTATTAAAATTTTGATTTGTTTATACCCAAGCATGTCATTTAGCAAAATTATTGTGTTGTTGCAACCATATTATTGGAGGGTGAGGAAGCAGGAAATTAATTGCACCTAGGGGGAATTAAAAACTAATCGCACTGCATTTTTCTTCCCACAGTGATAGAGTGGAGAGGGTTGTTGTTGCAACGCGGATGCCAGAGCGAGAAAGTGGGACAGAGCGTATTATTGTTTTAGTGGCTCTACATTTTGCTGTTTTGCCGTATTGCACTGTCAAAATACAGTAAAAAGACCATCTCTGACGCCTCTGATCTGTGTTCATAGAACCACAACAATGTTTATAGAACCACAACATGGTTCTTTATAGATTCGACTATTTGCGAATTCTCTTTGAGCAATTAAAGTTCTTATAGTCCTTCCTAGGCAAGGCAAGTTGATTTATACAGCACATTTCATACATAGTGGTAATTCCAAAAGAGAATTTAAAATTATTTTTATAAAAATAAAATCAATAAAAACAGAGGAATTAAAATAAAAACAAAGATTTAAAATGAATGGAAACAGTTTGAAATACATCATTATAGTCAGTTGGGACGTAGCACGATGATCATTCGGTAAATGCAGAACTAAACAGATGTGTTTTGAGTCTGGGTTTAAACACATCTGATCTCTTGTTGTAACTGATTCCAACTGCATACTAGCTAAAAGCAGATTCCCTATGTTTATTAACACTTGGTATGTTTAATTGGCTTGATTCTAATAAGCCGAGTGATCTGATTGGTTTGTATTAAGTGATCCAGTATTTATGCATCAGGATTTATAAATATCCTACATTTATAGTCACCTTCTACTTCATTTTCCATCATTACCTCAGCAATCTTACCTCAGAATTATAAAACATCATTGTTTCTTTAGCACTGGTAAGCTTCAAGGATCACAGGCCAAGCCAGTAGCCAAGGGTGAGACTCATGAAAACACAAACTGGTCGTTGTAATACTATGATGCTGGTTCAGGTATGAAAACGTTCTGCTTTATATCAGTTAAATATGTTTAAATATGTTTGGCAGTATGTTCCTATATTCCGTCAGCAAAGTGGGCATAAAAATTGTCACTACTTTCTAGATTTCTGCAATGGTTTCAGTCTGTGCAGATCTCTGATTTTCTGCACTGTTTTTGCCTGCCTCAAGCATGCCTAAAGAAGTTGAAAAATAAACGTGTTATTATGTGGCCTAGCTTTTATGGGGGTACGTCATGCATGGACCTTGGGGCACAGCATCTATTTCAACATTGTTTGGGGTCTTGAGAGGTGCAATTTCACATGTTTTTTATTTTAAAACAGGTACTCATGCTTCACAGTTTCTTGGGTCTCAGTAATGCTAAACACAATGGGACAATTTTTCCAAATCCAAATAAATCCAGATTTGCCAATTTCCCCCCACCAGTAGCACATCATGTCTCTCAGACACATGGGGTATTTTGTAACTGCTGCTTAAGCAACATCAGTATTCACAATTTGTTTGGACTACATGGGGGAGCATAGTACGTTCTCTTCTACCAAAAAATCATGGCGTTGGGTTGTCTTTGACTCTTGACCGCAGGAGGCTATAGAATCCTGATTTGTTACTGAGCTCTCTCTATGATGGGTGGTAATGAGTTTCTGTTTCAATAGTCAGAAAACAAAAAAGACAGTAAATTCTGCCTTAAATATACAGTCTTAAATATAAAGCTTAGCCACAGGGTCCAGATTCTTGTTATAGTAGAGGAAATTACAACCCATCAAAATCAGCATTTGTAAAGAAAAAATGTCTATTTGAAAATGTTAACAAGAATAGAAGTGTTTGGGCAACCCCTGTCTCACAAACACAAAACTTTGGCTCATGCATATAGCCTACAAAATCGGAAAAACTGTTCAAAAGCTTAAAGTCATCATCATTGGTTGGATTCTGCCACTGTAAGAAATTATTAGTGTTGTGGAATAAAATGTATTGTATATTAAGTGAAACAAACCTTTTTTATTGGAGCCACTCTACACTTTATTTTCTTGATTGATCTTCTAGAAGGAGGGCAGCATGGTAACTTAGTGGTTAGCACTGTTGCCTCACAGCAAAAGGGGCCTTTCTGTGTGGAGTGTGAAAAAACCACTGAAAAAAGTGGTGATGGATGGATGAATCTTCTAGAAGTTTCATCAATGAGGCCAGGAGGCTGTTTTACTACTTGTTCATTTTGTATTTTAAGTAAATAAATAAACATCGAACAAACAGTTGTTGGTTGATGAATAAATAACGAACAAAGGAACATGACATGTTTGCTGTTATGTTTACGAATAATTGTTGAATATATTTATATAATACAAATAAATTAGGTGTGAAATTGACCGACTCTAGTCATCTTTGGTGTTAGAATGAAGAACATTTTTCCTCACAGTGAAGAAATCAATGTGTTCTCACTTAGCTACTATTCAAACAACGAGGGCAGCGGTTTTTTTTTTTTATAAATGCACACCATAAACAAAAGCATTGATATTTGGGTTAATGATGGAACATTCCATTATCTAAATCGAGGCATAGACACTACGAATAGGCAATTGAGATGATTTCTTCAAACGAACATCAAAAAAAAAAGTTTTTTTTTTTTTTTCTTCAAAATTAAACATTTACCTGTATCCACAATAATCATGTTTTTTTCGGTCTAAACAACACAAAAAAAAAGCTAAACCACTTTATGTTAGAATGCACAAAACAACTGTAACAAAATGATCTATGCATTGATCCGACTGATTTTTGTAGAGACATAGAAGCATATCAACATGCTCAGGGGTGAGATGCTTTACCAGGGTCCGGTTTTGTACACATATACAGTATTGCAGTATTTATAACGAATTTTAGAATTGTTTAACAACCAACGTTGGCATTCTTTCTTCATGGTTACTTTTGATTTCTATTGCAGTCAGTTGCACAATGTATACTAGCTGATAAGAACTCCAGGATTCATTTACAATTGACCTAGTTGGACATCTGTTCAACAACAACGACAAGTGATGGCTCAACTGGTTAAGGCGCTGAGTTGTTGATTTAAAGACCTGGATTCAAGCCCCACCACTGCTGGCGCCACTGTTGGTTCCTTAAGCAAGAACCTTAATCCTTCCTGTACCAGGGGCGCTGTATCATATCTGACCCTTTGCTTTGACCCCAACTAACAAAGATGGGATATGTGTAAAAATGAATTTCACTCTGCTGTAAAAAGTATATGTGACAAAATAAAGGCATTTACATCTCCTGATGACCAATGACATGCAGAGATCTAGTATTTTTTATCACAACCCATGTGGCTTGAAACTCCTTGGCTACACTTTGGCTAGTGAGATCAGTCAAAGTAATCAGGGCTTTGGTCTGACGATGATAATTGACCATAAAAGTGTATCCTTGAGACTCTGGTGAGAGCCAAAAATTGTAGAGCAAGTTGTGAGTCGCGGCATTGTGGTATTGGCAGTGGCAATTGTTTTGGCTTGGGTACAGTGGTGCAAAAGGAGATGATTTCAGGAATGTCGGTTATATTTGGCAAGTCACGTTGCTGATCCTGCGGTCAAGGATCCTGGGCTGTTAGAGGGACTAACTCTCAGGCCTAAGCCTAGTTTAAAATGTAAGGGTTGTGTCAGACTGGGCATCCGGTGTAAAATGTGTGTCAAATCAAATATACAAATCAGATAAATGTGTTCATCTGATGTTTATTGCTCTTTGCTATGTAGTTAGGGAGCAGACTGGTGTTAGCCACAACGTTGTTGAAACTGGCTCCTTGCACAAGATGACCTTTAAAGAATAAAAGGCTAAGCAAGATGATTAAATAAACGCATCTCTGACCTTGCAGCTGATATACTGGTTCATAATGCGTAAAATATGTTATAGGTTTTTAAAAAATTGGCACAAGTTTTGTCTTTTTGGCAGCAACACTCCACAGCTTTTCAAAATCTGCCTGCCTATCATGTCTATTCATGCTTGACTCTTGAATGTGACCACGGTGACTGGAAAGCATTTTTCTAAAACGTCTGGAAACATTAAAAGAAAATATGTTGGTGTCATATGAAACTCCCCTTCTAGCTGCTTACTATTTGGATTAAGTGTTTAATATGTATCAGCAGGACAACAAGTCACTTGTGCATCTAACAGCAATCCAACAAATGTAAAAAGAATCTCACAAAAAGTGCATAAAATCAATTTTTTTAATAAAAGAGCCAGGCACAATGTAAGAGCTAGCTAGCTAACAGTGTAGCACATATCTGTTGCACAGGTGATCTGAGTTAGCTAATTAAATTCACACAAGGTTCACACAAGCGTTCTACTTCCGTAGTCAGGACACAAAGCAGGAAGTTGGCCATTTACTGTCCCAGTTAGTAATTTTTTTCATTACTTTGGAAAATTTAACTTAAAAAAAACAATGCACTATAAAAATCAAGGAGAATCAGTGCTTATCATGTTTCCTTAGTTGAAAAGACATTAGATTTTTCTCTCTTTCAAAGTTGTGCTACAGTATATGGAGTTAAATTAGTCTTAATAATAATTCATGCAAAAGATATATACATATATTTACAGTAGATAGACAGACAGACAGATAGAGAGATAGCTAGACTGACTGACAGACACATGGACAGACGGACGGACAGACAGACACCAGGACAGGTAGATAGATAGATAGATAGATAGATAGATAGATAGATAGATAGATAGATAGATAGATAGATAGATAGATAGATAGACGGACGGACGGACGGACAGACGGCGGACAGACATACACAAAGACAAATAGATAGATAGACCTTCAGCCAATAGTGGGTACATAGATAGATAGATAGATAGATAGATAGATAGATAGACGGACGGATGGACGGACAGACGGCGGACAGACATACACAAAGACAAATAGATAGATAGACCTTCAGCCAATAGTGGGTACATAGATTCTAATAGTAGCTAGAGATAGATAGAGAGAGAGACGACCTTCAGGAAAATGGTAGCTAGATAAGAGAGAGAGTGAGAGAGAGAGAGAGAGGAGAGAGAGAGAGAGAGAGAGAGAGAGATGGAAGACTGTGATATGTTACATTGTAGATATTTTGCGATGGTCCTTGGTCTCTATTAAATGCTGTTCATATTAGTATGTCACCAAGTTTTACTATAATAAACTATATTAGGAATGTAATATTATTATGTGTAGTAAGCTTACAGTATTTTGCTGGTCAAACATTAACTCTGTGAAATGTGACTTTTTTGGTTCAGCATAAATTCCACACCTTTTACTTCCCTGCACATTTTCCAGCTCATTAAATCATGTAGCCATCCAGCCATCATCATGTAGTTATTGTGTGTCCATTGTGTGCTGCAGGTGTTTTATTATCTCTGCTGATTGTGCTGGGAAATCTACAGGCAATGTAAAAGGCACCGCAAATGCCAAACATTGTTACTGACAACATTATTGTACGGAAATAATATATGAGACTTTCTTCATTTGAGTCTTCACATTTTATTTACAAAAGATTTTTTGTGTATTTTTGCTGCCAAATATGAGGCTAAAAATGTAGAAACAATGAGCTAAAACCTGTCCACAGCACTTCAATATATCCTTCTTTTTTTTTCTTTCTTTCTTTTTTTTTTTTTTTTTTTTTTTTTTTTTTTTTTTTTTTTTTTTTCTTTCTTTCTTTCCCTTATTTCTTTCTTTCTCATTTTTGTAAACTGATGGATTATTTATCTACATATATATATGTAATAATAATAATAATAATACATACATACATACATACATACATACATAATAAATACAATAATAATAATTATAACAATATCACATAAAAAATAAAATAAAATTGCATTCAGTTACAAATTAGGGTAAAATGGTCTATTTATAATGAAAAGCATAACCAAAAAAAAAAAAACATTTATAAACCTTAGTTGAATAAAATGCATTTTATAATTACATTATGTCTCCTGTATGTTCTGTCACAACCACAAAAATAACAGTATAATGCAGATGACATGAGAATGGCTCGTACCCAACTAAAACAGTACCAGAGTACCGGCATTTACCAGCTAATTACACTTACACTGGAGCCTGAAGCTATTAAACATTTATGTGCATTTGCAGTAATATATATAAAAAACATACATTACTCAACATATAAACCAAATACATGCCACGGTTTAAGTGTGTTAAACAACGCAATAGAATAAATATATAAAGTAAAGCTACATCTTTATTTAAAGGATTTTTGTCTTAGACAGATGGACGGACAGACAGATAGATAGAAAGACGGATGGTTGGACGGACAGACAGACAGACAGAGGTATGGATAGATAGATAGATAGATAGATAGATAGATAGATAGATAGATAGATAGATAGATAGATAGATAGACGTATATATCTTTATATATTAAAATAGATAATAGTAAGATTAAAAAGATTAATTCTTTGATCTATATATATATATATTTACCCTTACATTAGTATGAGGTTCCTCTTAAGAAGCACACAGTTGTCTAAAGTGTTTTGTTATAGCATTACATTATTCCTTCACTAAAACTAAGAGGGCCAAACATTGTTTCAGTATGACAATGTCCCTGTTCACAAAAATCCTTTAGCTCCATGATTGGAGTGAAAACACTTGGTGTTCTGCAAAAAACTCAACACCACAGAACAGCTTGGGGTTGAACTGGAACACTGACTGCACCACAGACCTCCTTACCTGATGTTAGTGCATGATGTCACTAATACTATTGTAGCTGAATGAACACACATCTCACATTCATTTACATTTACATTTATGGTATTTGGCAGACATCCTTATCCAGAGTGACTTACATTTATCTCTTTTTTATAAAAACTGAGCAATTGGGGGTTCAGGGCCTTGCTCAGGGGCCCAGCACCGCTAATTAGCAATCTGACACCTTAACCACTGTACTACCACTACCCCCAAGCTTTAAGCTTCAAATTGTAGAGAAACGCTTTACTAGAGGAGTAAAAGTTAAACTAAAAGCAAAATGGGAGTAATTACAGTATATTTATATGACAATACAGAATTTATACAGAGCTATATAAGTAAATAGGCCATGGCATTATGTTAGTGTTACATGTAATAAGGGTTAAAATTATGATTGAGGATTTCTCACACAGCTGTTTCTAATGAGCTCTTACAATAAAGCCTGCTGGGGTAAGATGATTACAATTGCTCAAGCTCAAGAGTCTTTTCCTTTGAACCCTGCTGAGAACTCCCCTCAGGTTCTGGCCTTGAGGCTTGGATACGATTTACTCTGAGCTGGACCATGTGCATGAAAAGAAATCACACTGATCTTTGAAAAAGTTTCTTTTAGTAAACCACTAAAGGTTAAAACGGCTATAGGGTGCACAATAAATAGATTGTGACCACAACTGCTAAGCCTGCTAGCGCTAACCATTGATAATGTTTTTTTATATTGAGCTACATTGGGTTATTTAGTCATACAGTATGTCGAAAGTGTTTAATTCAGCCATCCATTCATTGTCTGTACTCACTTTTTTCTAATGAGTGTCATAGGGAGCTGCTGGAGTCCATTTCAGCTGTTATTGGGACAAAAGGCAGGGGTACAACCTGGACCATCACATGGCCAATCAATCAATGCTAACATACATGTCTTGGACTGTGGGAGGAAACCAGAGTACCCTAAATAAACCCACACAAACATGGAGAGAACCTTCAAACTTTACACAGAAAGACCCCTGCTGGGAATGCGAACCTAAGACCTTCTTGCTGTGCTAATCACTAAGCTACCGTGCTTCCCTTAAGATAGATCAATTTACTTAAAATTGAATTATTTTGTGGGCAGACATTTTATTTCTCATGTTATGTATACTGTTCTATATTTGGTTTTATTACTTGTGGCTTATTTGCATGTCCTCTGCTTTGTCTATAAACAAAGGACTTATAATGTATAGATAAAAATAGACCAAACTTATTTCAGCTTATGTCTCCTATTATAACCTCCACACTTCATTACACTATGCATGGCTGTGTGGATTTGCTCAATCAGTCAGAAGTGAGATCAGACACTGATGTTGGGTAAGAAGGTCTGGGTGCAGTCAGTGTTCCAGTTCATCGCAAAAAAGTGCAGAGAACTGGCTTTTCCACCCCAGGACACTCAAGTGAATTATAGATCAACTGAATATAGTGTCAGCAATCATGGATTATTCACCTTTTAGTCTCACCTTTCTGCTTTATATCGAGCACTATATAATACCTGGATGACACCAATATTACAGACAATCATTGAAATCTTTGACTCAAACTACTGAGGAGAGAAACAGAGCCGCTATGCAAACCTAGAACTTTAGAAATTTCCACATGGAGAAATAATCTAAGCCTGTTAGACATCATATGATGATCTAATGCTGTTATTCTGTCTAGAAAAGGATTAACTGCATGCCTGAAGATGTTAACTGTCAAAAACACAAATTACTACTCAATCATGGCGAACATACCGAATCTAAAAATCTGCTCTGTGTGTGTGTGTAAACAAAAAATGTTTTTTTGCAAAATGGAAAAAAAATCCATTTATTCTCTTACATCATTTTTGATGAAATAGGGGGGACCCTGGAAAGGACCCAAGCCAGAATCAAACCTGGGTCACCAGAGCGCAACTTGGTGCTGGCACCTTAACCTACTACACCATGGCATCTGCCCTCTTACATCATTTTTTAACCCCAATTGATGTCATAGTGTGTAATATATAATGTAGTTTTTAAAACTGCATCAAGTACATTAACATCAAATCACACACACACACACACACACACACACACACAAAAGAGTATGCTTTAAATAACAAGACTCCAGGCTGTATTAAATGAGCTTATTCATTCTGATACTAATCAAAACAGAAAGACAGACATTACCAACAGACATTTTAGTCTTTATGGGAAAGTGACATCTTAATGAGGGGAATTTTTTCTTTTATGATATCTTTTTTTTAACGTCAGCGCAAATACCCTCCAGCATCAGCAGTGTACTGAGAAGGGTTTACTGGCACCCTGGGCTTGGTAAGCAGCAGAAAACTGGCAATTCTTAAACGGTCAAGCACATTTAAAGCGTTCTGTCTAACACAAAGTTAAATCATGCTCTATTCCCAAGAAGCTGCTCTGAATCCAGCTTATTATAATGAATGCATTCTTCATGCGGGTTTGCAGCATGTGTGTGTGTGTGGTGTTTATTTGCGCCTTTTTGTTTGTGGGTGTGGATGGTGTAAGTGTGACGCACCTGGTGTGCAGCTTCTTGGTCAAACTCATTAGTCATCCAGTTATAATTGGAATCTACATGCATGCAATCCACAGTGTAAAATCTTGTCTTTGTCTATTAGTATGAACTTAAAAAAAAACCTGTAAAAAATTATGTCGAAATAGCAAATGTTGCAAATAAAATGTTTGAATTGTTTGTTGTGTTTAGTATTATGCTTTTTATACATTTAAAAGTCTTTTATTCTTATTCAAATGTAATTTTTATTTGTCACATACATGATTATACACAGTACAACATGTAGTGAAATGTTCTTCTACGACCACCCGAATTATAGAATAGACATAAAAAATAAAATAATACAATTAAATTAAATATAATATAATAAAAATATCCTATGGATTGTATAGTATATACTGTGTGTGTGTGTGTGTGTGTGTGTGTGTGTGTTTAGTTTGAGCCCAGAAAAAAGTCCCAGTTTTTAGCTGTTCTTCTGGTTGAAGCATATTATTCTACATAAAACAGCTGTTTTTTTTGACTATTTATTCTAAGAC
The DNA here is from genome assembly GCA_005784505.1 of Bagarius yarrelli. Classification (NCBI taxonomy): domain Eukaryota; kingdom Metazoa; phylum Chordata; class Actinopteri; order Siluriformes; family Sisoridae; genus Bagarius; species Bagarius yarrelli. Next base: position 1,628,592 of record VCAZ01000020.1, read on the forward strand.
ACCTTATAAACAGCACTCATAGTTTAATTTGCTAATAAATTTTCTCATTGTTGTTTCTTATAAATATTTACTATTAATAATAAAATAATAATGATAATAAAATAATAGTGAATTATAATAACAACAACAATAATAATAGTAAACATTATTATTATTATTGTTACTATTGTTATTAGTACTGTTATTAATATTAATATTTTTAATTATTCTTATTATTATTCGTTTGGGGTCAGCACGGTGGCTTCCACAGCAAGAAGGCCTGGGTTCGATTCCTGGTCAGAAGCCTTTTGGTGTGGAGTTTGTATGTTTTTGCCATCCTTGCGTGGGTTGCTTGCTCCAGGTACTCTGGTTACCTCCCACAGTCCAAAAACATGTACGTTTGGTTGATTGGTGATTCTAAATTGCCCATATGAGTGTGTGAGTGTGCGTGGCCCTGTGATAGACTGGCGACCCGTCCAGGATGTACTACTCCTGCCATTCGCCCTTTCAAAGACAGCTGGGATAAGCTCCAGCAGATTCCCCTGACCCTGAATTAGAGAATAAGCGGGTATAGAAAATGGGTGGGCTGGATGAATTATTTGTTTGGTTTGTACTTCTTTTTGTGTAAAAAGGGATTAAAGTTATCATTCTATAAAGATAAATAGAAAAAATCTAATACTGCTTAGTAGTGTTAAGAACCTTGTTTTTGTGTTATGCGATGAATATTATGAGTGAATATTTATAGCCGCTGACTTTATTAGGAGGTAACAAAGAAAACAAAATGACACTTTTAGGAATGCATTTTGGAGATTATTTAGTCCATGTCACAGTAAATGTTATTGTTATTACTTCATGTCATAGACTTTTAGTGTGACGTGGAAATTTTGGCACAAATATCATTTTAGCGTAGTTAATCTGTTGCACTGGCCTGGAGGCATGTAATGCTTTCTAAACGTTTTTGACTGGCTGGGGTTTCAGCTAATTTCTTTCTTGCTTTCTTTCTGTCCTTCTATCTTTTTCTCTTTCTTTCTAACACACACACACAGATCATTGCTAGAAGAAAAGTTAAGGCCTGGATCATCACCCAAAATGAACAGATTTCCGTGTTTGATTTGGTTTTAATACTGTTTTATTATAGCAAATTCCTTTCTTTGATTGCCAGAACCACAACATATCACAGCAGCAGGTCATTACTAAGGACATGGAAAATTGTTATAGTACATGAATCTAAGAAACTTATACTAAACCTTAGGATAAACTAAAAAAATGTAGTAAATTGTAGTATAGTGTAGTTACAGTATCACAGTATTACAGTATTACAGTATCAACTACATCAATTAACTACAGCGAATTAATACAGAAACTACAACATGTAGTGAAATGTTCTTTACGACCTTAGAAAAAAGTTTTAGGAAAGAAGAATACAATAATAATAGAAAAAAAAATTAAAATACATGGAAAAAATAAACTAAAATAAAAATATATTGTGTGTATCGAATAATATATTTACTATAGTCAGGTTAAAAACACTAAACAAGTATTTACCACAGTGAATTTTACTACATGTTCTATAGTAAAGTTACTCTACAATACTATAGTATTTTTTATATGGAAGTGCGACAGTGATTAAGGTGTTGGACTGCTAATTGGAAGATCAAGGTTCGATTCCCAGAACCACCAATTTGGCACTGTTGGGCCTCTGAGAAATGCCCTTAATCCCCAATTGCTCAGCTGTATAAAAGAGATTAATGTAAATCACTCTGAATAAGGGCGTCTACCAAATGCCGTGAATGTATTAAAGAGGACATTGACCAGATCTGAGAGGACACTGATCAGATCTGAGGTCTGATCTACTGCATGAGCACACAAAGCATCAGCAGAAGCAACATACGTGCCAGCAGTTCAGTTCACACACTGTCGTATTCGTTTGCATGCATTTGTGTTTGCTCCTCGGAGGCACCAGATGTCCATGAAATCATAGAATAATAACGACAGCACAGATCTAAGCACATTTTGCAGGTCTTTTTCATGATTTGTCGAGTTGCAAAGCTCGTTCGTGTGGCACAAATCACCTTTTATTGTGGAAAACTCTGCAGATTCAAATCCCACAGTAAATTCAGACCGTCAGCGCTAAATGTATGACAGCTTAAAAACACACACAGCATGTAGAGCCTGCCACTTGATCCTGACTCTATATCATTTCAAAGTATCTCGACAGTCTTTTTTTTTAGGTTGCTTTTCAGCAGATGGTAAAACTTCTCAAGTGTTAATGACTGCAGATGTTCCAAGGCAGCAGGAGTTTTACCAGTTATAAACCACACACTTAGTATTATTTTTTTTGCAGGGACTGTAAGTCAGACAGTGGTCTAATTCTCTTCTTATTCAAATAGATAAATCAACCACAAACCTAATAGTCAAAATTTTTCCAAGCTCCACACGGACAGGTGCTCATCTGGGTTTGTACACCTTCTGAAAGCTTTACAAAAACAAACTGTTGATAAATTCCTTCTTTTGTGTGTGGCATGTTTCCCAGTACTTCTTCTTTGTTCTCGATGTGCTTTTATTGTTTGTTATGGCTGTCCAGCTTTGTTTTTAACTTCACGGCTTTGCTTTCCTCTTATCATTAGTTTGTTATTCTAAATGTGTTCACCTGGTCTGTGTTTTTTACATGGATTATTTTGGCTACTTCTGCCCTGTTGCGTCTGTGTCTAATTTAGCCTTTATTGCCAATGAGCTTGTTGTACTTAACAGTTTTCTTTCACCTCTGATTATGGGTTGGCTTGTGTTGCCCTTGATTTACCCAACTGACATTGCTTGGTAATAAAAATCCCGTTCCTAAACCTGTCTGGAGACAAAATTTTACACCTTTCACCTATAATGGGGTAAAAAATGTCCTATTATTCGATTAGAGCATGTGTAATGCTGCAGGGTTGCCATCTTGTGAGTAGAGATTGAAACTGCAAAGCATATATTTTTCATAATTAGACTATATCTATTTGTATAACGCTTACAAAAAAACACCTAGTTTGTTTCGAGCTATGAGCATGTGCTCTCAATAAGTGATTCCTCAGGTCTTATTTTCTGTCCTTGAGTCTTTTTTATTCACAGGAGCTGCAGTGTTACAACTGAATAAATCTTTTATGCATGCCATCAACCAAGTCAGGAAACCATTAACAAGCACCCAAGCATATTTTCTGCCTGGCTTTCAGAATTATATCTACCCAGCAAGTCTTTTATGTGTTTCGGCTAAAGTGTGAAGGAGACTCGAGGTCAGCAAATGACAGATATATGGCCGTTCGTTATCGTGACACGTGTTTCGTAAGACGTGAGCGATGGTCAAAGAGCTGGGATGTGGGAACTGATCTGTCTTTACTGAGGCACGTGAATGGATGTGATTTTGCCAAGTAGGATGTGATCCTGGATTATTACCAACCTTTGTTAATCCTGGATTAAAGGAATATGGTGATCCATAATAAACAATAAATAAATAATAAACAACTGTTACTGCACAATAACAGCAGTAAAAATGCAATAGATTAGGTTTAATGTTTATTTAATTTAATCACTGGATTAGATCACAGATCGAAAAAGAAAAAATATATAATATAAAGATCCTCCTGAAATACGGAAGCATTCCATCTTTACTTCTTTTGTAATGCTCACTCGTCAGTTTAAATTTGGGTACGTTTGCATACTTTATAAATATCAAGGAAGACAAAAATAATAAAAATAAACATTTTTTATACGATTTGCTGGAATAATTTATGTAATATATACGTTTTCTCACTCGATGCAGACCAACCTTCAAACAACCTTTACATCTCACGCAATTTCCCTCACTCATCAGCAGAATGGGGTAATTTAATTAATCATCACTTGCTTCATATCATTGTAGTTCCCTTGTCCATGTGATGATATAGATTACCTTTAAGACTTTAACTGATCTTTATTACCACCATTATTATCTAATTTGTGATTTAAATGATTGGAAATTTTGCCTTTATTTCTATGTCTGATAGAAATCTGGAGTAGGAATTGATTTTTGTATTAACCTCATTTTTGACACGCTAAAAAAAAAATCATTTCTTGGAAATGGATTTTTCTCCAGTAAGTAAGATCACGTTTTAAGTCTTCCTTTATCAGCTGGGTATGATCAAAAGTCTCGACACTACTTAATCTCTTTCAGGCTTTAGTATCTGAGATCAAACTCAATTTGAGAAAGAGCACTAAATTACCTGGCTCCACTTGACGCTTAAATGGAGTCAGATGCTGCTCGGTTGAGACTGCATTTGAAGAGAGTAATAATGTATATAAAGTCACAGTCCACACTTAGTTATCATCTTAAATAAAAATTGATTCAGTCATGTTTTTATAAGCCTTTCTTGAATAGCTAGATTTGAGACCTACCCAATCCGGCTATGTGGCATTAAAGCTATTATTCCAGATTTACTTCCCATGTTACTGTAAAAAAATACATGTTCATACAGCTACAATAGTTTTAGTGAGATCAGGCACTAATGTCAGCTAAGAAGGTTGGTGGTGCTGTCGGTAAACCAGTTCATTCTAAATGTGTTCAGAATTGTTAAGGTCAGGGCTTTGTGCAGAACACTTAAGTTTTCCTGCACTAGTCATAACACAACATGTCTCAATGGAACTCAGGGGATTTGTGCACAGAGCCATTTCACCGCATAGGCACTAAGAGGCTGCTTAAGGCCCTTGTGGCAACCAGGGCCCCCCAAAAGGTCCCCTGAAATGAAAGGTCATTTTCCATTTGATAGATTATGTCAATGAACAAAAGCAATTATACAAAAATGCAATGTTTATTTAACTACTTTTTAGTACACCTTATTTTGTATTATATGTCACTTAGTTTTGCTATTATTTCAATTATAAATCATAGTAGAATGAAAACACAAGTTGATGTAAGCAAAACAGCTGCAACAAAGACAGATAATAATGGGTTTAAGATTTATAGTGTGTAATTAATTAAGGATAGACAATAATTAGTTATATTGGTGACACAGAGGGGCCCCCAAATAAAATTTTCTTGGGCTGGCCCAGCACAGGAGCATTGTCATGCTGGAAAAGTGTTTGGTTCTTTTAGTTTCAGTAAAAGAAGATTATAGGGCTACAACATACAAAGACATTCTAAACAGTGTGCCTCCGGAATTTGTGGCAATCAAATATGGATTTGATGATGAGGTGTTTACAAACTTTTGCCAATATAGTGTAGTTGGTCAGGAATAAAGTCGCAACCATTTCCTTGCCTTTCCTTTACTTTAGAGTTAACAACAAAAACTATTCTTTTCATTGACACAATACAAACAATGCGACATAATGCAGGCAGTTCAAAACTGTACCAAAACATTGTTAAATAATTATTTAAATAATAAAAAAGCTAAACACTTACCCTCCTCTTAAAATATCTGTAATTTATTGAAAAATGTAGACAAGTATGCAATCATCCAATCATCCAATCATGTAATTTCAACCATGGCATGATTGTTGCTGTATTGTTTGCACTTTCTATCCATTGCATATCAGGCTTACTTACATGTACCATGGAAACATATTGCTGTTACATGTTATTGCTAATTTCTAATCCTTTTTTTCTTCATTCTTTCAAAAAATAGTTTTTTGAGTGTAGTTAATTAATATGCAAATTTTGGGAGAAGACACCAGGTTTCATTTTAGTGCAAGATGTATACTGTTATATACAATAGAATAGATCAGCTTCTGATTGCATAAGCACACTAGATCCAGCTAATCATCAGTAGGTAAAGCAGGAATAGCTTAGACAACAATTATATTTTACATTGCTGGCATTTGGTAAAAGCCCTTATCTGGAAAAACGTACATTTATTTAGCCCGGCAGTTAAGGGCCTGGCTCAGGGGCCCAGAATCGACATCTTAGTATTGCTGGGGATTAAACCCGTGGTCTTTCTAACCATGATCTTCCCATCAGCAGTTTAACACCCTAAACGCTGAGCCACCACTGGTACTGGTACCTGGTAGCGATAACAAATGTTGCCCACCCCTAGCGATATCTTAGGTGTACTTAAAACTGTATATGGCATAATAAAAAGACAATGTTGTATCAAACATTATTGAACCATTAGTGCAATTCGTATCCAGAGCTAGAAAGAAATTTCTAGTAATACAGGAAGTGATACATTTCCTGTATGTTGCTAATTGACAATACCCCCGAGCACAGAGTAGTGTACTTGTTAAGCTCTAAGTAGCAAGGGATGTCCTCTTCCTATCCTAAGCATTTTATTTTAACCAAATACAGGTTCTCTGTAATGTATATATATATATATATATATATATATATATATATATATATATATATATATATATATATATATAGTCTTGTAATTTTCTTTAAAAGATCTGCAAAGTAGTTTGAAGTTTTTACTCCTACCCCTTTTTTAACTACAGGAAACAGATTGACAGGAAAATGATTACAGCACTATTTTACGCCTGAAATGACGAGTATATTCTTCAGTGCTTTTAACAGGTCAAAATCTTTTATCAAGTTCAGGCAGCCAATATTACACAAGTACTATCCACGCATATCACAATGAGGAAGCTTCTTCTACTCAAACATACTCATCCGGTTATACGCAGAATACATTAACAACTGACAAAATGAGCAATAGGCTTTTTGTTTTCGCTATTTGTTTTATAGCAAATGTTCGTTGGGTTTCAGGCTTTAACCTGGATTTGACTCATTACACAGAGTTTTCTGGGCCAGAACGGAGTTACTTTGGCTTTTCTGTGGACTTTTTTCAAGGAAGGAACAAAGAGTAAGTAGAAATGTTATTAATTGCTGTTTATGCATTTATAATTATATAATCAACATTAATATAAAGACCAAAATTATTAAATCTACTTATTAAATTAACACTGTCCATGCTGTATTTTGCATGTTGCATGTTTATTGCAATTTTGGGTTCTTCCTAAATGAATGAAATTTACTTCATTGTAATAGATTATGTTATTGTAATAGTCGAGCCTGTTTCATTAATGATATACAATTTTTTACGAATATTTGTAAAACATACTTGTAAATTGTACAGTTTGATTTCTCATATGTGTATACACACTGTAAACTATAAACTGTACCCTTCTTTACACTTACATTAATAGCATTTGGCAGATGCCCTTATCCCAAGCGGGGTTAAGGGTCTTGCTCAGGGGCCCAACAGTGGTAACTTTGGTGGTGTTGGAAATCAAACCCAGATCTTCCAATTAGCAGGCCAACACCTTAATCACTGCACTACCACTTCCCCCTAATTTACACATATTTTAGTACATTTATGTATCCTGTAGGTAAAACTAGTTTTACTATTAAGTAGTTAAGTATAAAGTATAGAATATTAAGGTCCCATCCAAACAATCGTTTATATAATACATATACTTTTTTGTTGATTTGGCCTTTCAGTAAAACATATTGTGATTTGTTGTAGGGTAAGTGTTATTGTAGGTGCCCCAAGAGATGAGGTCAGACCTGCCCGAGGCGGTTCTGTCTTTCTTTGTCCCTGGAATTCAACTGTTGAATGTCAAAAAATGAAATTCGACCAAACAGGTCAGTTTGGTTTAATATAACGTTGACATGATTAATTACTGGTTATCAGTTAAAAAATGTAACACCTTTAAAACATAGTTTGCAAACTGAATAAAATGTTTCTTGTCCTAATATTTCTTCCTTTATATAACTGTAATTCTGTTTTGTTATAGTAGGTTATTAAGAATTATTTTAATTACTACATAAAACATTTTTATTTATAAATCTGCACTGTACAATGCAGGATGTTTATTTGGATAGTAAGCCATTTGTGTATAAAATGATTTTTCCATAGGTGATATGAACATCACATTTCACAAAATGTTCCTTATGACCCAAAAATCTAACCAGTGGTTCGGCGCCATGGTACGGACCTACAACGACTATGTCCTGGTGAGCAGAAAAAAAATTTAATTTGAGTTACTGTTGTCTGTTTTTCTTACTTTCTTATTAAGGCGATTTTTTTCAATCCCAGTGTTGTGTTTTTGTTTTTTGTTTTTTTTTTTGCTTTAGTTTTTATTTTATTGCCCTTGCAAACAAAAAGTTTGATTATGTTTAACGATATAACACGACCCACAAGTTAAGGAATTTAAATGTACTCAACAAGATTGTAATAGATTGTCACGAAACAGGTTCAGCTCCAATAAAAGAAATTGTAATACTGCCTAAACTTCCTAAACAATTGTGTGATTCTGGCTGCCAGAAATATTTAGACATATAGTCAACATACAAAAAAAAATATCAATAATCTTTTTTTTTCTGAATAGGCTTGTGCTCCATTATTCCACTGGAATGTAGTTGAAGACAATGACGAGGCCATGAACACGCCAGTGGGAAACTGTCAGCTATTGAACATGCTGACTGGAGATATTGCGAACTATGCCCCCTGTAGGGGATTAGAAGTGGAAAACACTTACATAGTTAGAAAAAACTGTAAGGAGTATCCTTTGATTATATTCATTTATATCAGAAAATATACACAAGAATTCTCTATTTTTTATTGTTTTTATTTTTCAGTTAATGACAGACGCTACTGTGAAGCAGGATTTAGCTCAGATATTACTGAGGTACAAATTCCATTTAACAAAAACTTTCTAGATTGGGAAGAAAATTGACAATCATTGTTTTTGATATTGTTATTAATTGCGTAATATTCGGTTCTAGTACAATTCTTGTACAATGGATTTATGAAGGTAAATTTCCATGATTCATTACATTGTTTCTGTTTCCTGCCACTTTAGGATGGGACAGTAATTCTTGGTGCTCCTGGAGGCTTTTTCTTCCAAGGTAAAAGATGTTTTCCTTCTTAAATGATGTGAAAAAAAGGCATCTATAACTGGTTCTAATAATAGAACATTCTTGGGTTAGGTATGTAAGCCTGGTTACATCGCGTTAAAACTCTTTGGGAATGCCCTTATATAACCTTTGCCCTGAGCTATGTGTGTAATCCGACTAATCAAAAAGTATTATGTCACAGACGGGTGACATCATTGATCATGAAGTAATGCTATATAAACACAAGCGGCAAACGCCACGGTAAGCTCATATTCAGCGCAACAGGGATGCTGGCACGGGACGCTGCTTTAAAAAGCTTTGGGAAAAAGATACCAATATCGCCACAGCACCAAGTCACTGTCCTAGTGTTATATGAGTGGACTGTGTGATGCAAGAACTCTGGATCCTGAAGTTGTAGCTAGATACAGATTGTAGAACCGGACAAATGCATGCAGGGTAGCCCAAGTTCTTGCTATACCTCTTGTAGAGCATGCCCGAGCCCTTCTGGGACCCGAAGTACATTGGCCTCATAAGCAAGAGTAAATGTCTCAACCACCTAGCTGCCTATTGTCTGTTTAGTAGCCACAGCCCCGATCTTAGATGCACCAAAACAGGTGAACAGTTGATCTGACCTTGTACACCGGGCAGCTCTGTGGATGTACATACCCAGTGGGCACATATGGTTTAAGCACTGCTTCTCTGACCAGTACTCTCCTTGCTCGGTCTGTCAGTTTAGGTGGACGACCATGTTCAAAATGTATCCCTGACCCGTCTGGTGAGTTCCTTGGTCTTCATGATGCTGTTTGTTTACTAGTGTTCTCTAACAAACCACTGAGGCCACAGAACAGGTGCAATGGATTTAATTTAGGGGTATCAGAGTACAGGAGGGCTGCACGTCACACTTTTCAGATTTTTATTTACTTAAAATGTTGAAAACCATGTATCATTGTCGTTCCACGTCACAATTATGTGTCTATCTGATAAAATCTCGATAAAATACATTTAAATTTGTGATTGTAAGGTGACAAAATGTAAAAAAGTTCAAGGGGTATAAATACTTTTTCAAGGTATTGTATACACTTTATGTAGAATTTATTTACTATCTCAACTTATAATACATTTTTTACATTTTACTAATATTAATTTTATTTGATCTAAAACAACCATGATTAGACATAAATGTGATGGTCTGGTCGATCTTTAAACTAAGACTTGATCCTTATTGCCATATTGTGTTCCAGGTCAAATCATCACTGCTCCAATTCAAAACATCATGTTCAGTGGTAGGACGTTTACTCCAGTTCACAGTGTAGCGCGAGAAATAGCATCAAATGAATTGCGGGACCAGTATGATGTTTATCTGGGTAAGACAGCAAACAAAACAAACAACAACCATGTAAATTCTATTAATTAAATATTGCATTAGTTTTTATCAGATCCACTTCTTGTTCTAGTAAGTTGTTTGTATATTTCTTTTCAAGGTTACTCTGTGGCTGTAGGTCATTTTACTGCTGACAACATCCCAGGTAGGAATTAAAATTAATAAATGTGGCTTTGGAGACCATTTTCTTGTTCCCATTTTCAACGTACCCCTAAAATCCAGGAAGTGATTTCATGACTTTCCTTTTTGTTTTCTAGACTATGTAGTCAGCGCCCCACTAGATGTAAACTCAGCTGGTTCGGTGAGTGTACTTATTACTACTACTAATTTGCTTGCAGTTAAAACTTTCTCCAATAAATATTTAATTGTTGATAGAACGTGAATTTCCTTTTTATTTTTGAAGGTCAAAATTTATGATGGAGCTTCTATAGCCACATACTTCTTCAGATCCATTACGACTTTAACAGGCTCTCAAGTGAGCTATACCTGTGCTTCATTTTTTATATCATTATTCTTTTTGTCCAATAGCAAGTGTTTGTTAATTGCCAGGCTGATGTCATTTTAAGGAATTTAATCCATTTGTAAATTTTTTGGGATGTCCTTCACAGGTAGCTTCCTATTATGGCCACTGTGTTGCTGTGACTGATGTAAACAGTGATGGGTAAATGACATGCTAACAGCAAATATTTATTAACGATAATAATTGATAACCATAAATAACAAGGTTGATATTAAATGTTATATCTTATAAAATGTTATTACATTTACATCTACAGCATTTGGCAGACACCCTCATCCAAAGACTTGTTTAACTACTTTATACATCTGAGCATTTGGGGGTTAAGGGCCTTACTGAGCTACCACTTCCTCTAAAAAAATTACATTAAATTTAAGGCATTTGGAAGACACACTTATTCACAGTGACTTTCTTATTCACTATCTCTTTTATTCAACTGGGCAATTAAGGTTAAGGCCCTTGCACAGGGGCACAACAGTGGCAACTTGTTGGTGCTGATAATCAAACCCCAGTCTTCTAATTAGCAGTCAAACACCTTAACCACTACACTACCACTTCCCACATGTAGATGTAATGTACATTTGATGTAGATGTAAATGTTATTACATGGATTATGTATTAGGTTTAAAAAAAAGTTTACAATAAGTTAATACTTATGTAAATTGAGTAGTAGACTATAACAGTAAAACACTATTAAAGCAGCATAACTAATGAGTTAATTTTTAAGGTTTGTTTTGGATGGAACAATAACTTAACACTTGTGAACCTTTTGCTAACTCAGGAGGGATGATATCCTGGTCGGAGCTCCTCTCTTTATGGAGCACTTGTCCACTCATAAACTCCGTGAGGTGGGTCAGATATACGTTTACCTGCAGAAGGAAGGTTACCGCTTTGCCCAAAAGCCTGATCAGACCATATCAGGCACACACAGTTACGGACGCTTTGGCATCACTATCGCTCCTTTGGGAGACATCAACTTTGATGGCTTTAATGGTGAGGAGCTACTGCTAACTGGTTAGCACTAAAACACTTACACAGCAGAAAAAAAGATGCTCGGATTTTTGAAAATTAAGAAGGTTATTAAGCTATATTATTTTTTATACACAGGCTCAATAATCAATATTTCTTAATTACTCATCTTTTTAGCAATCACCAATTATACTTTTTAAAGTGTATACTTATTACAGTAATAATACAAGAAAAAAACAGTTTGGGCTTAAAACTGGTTTCTTTATAAATTCTAAATTTATTTGGCATTCCAGCAGCTCATTTTTCCTCTTTACACACATTACCATGTCTATTTGACAAGCAGGACTTCTTTAATGATCTCATTTTTCTCACTTAAGAGTATTTGGGGCCACAAGTGCAAATCTAATTAACAGGGGTTCATATGTTCAGCTTGCAGTGCAAGCGAGAGCAATTCAGAAACTTCCTCTTTTCCTCGTCATCTATAATTATTAATTAGTCAAACATAAATCAGAGAAATACGTCAACAGTACACTTAATAAAGTGTGAATTAAAAATCCACAACTTAAAATAGTCTGCTTATAAGTGTGAAATCTTTTTTTTTTTTTTTTTTTCAAAAACTGAAATGATCTGATTGGCAGATGTGGCTGTGGGGGCCCCAGGTGCTGGTGAAGGAGGTTTGGTGTTCATCTATATGGGACAAAATGATGGTTTGAAGCCACAGTTTGTTCAAGTCATCAAGAGCCCTTTCAAGTCTTTGGAAGCAGCATTTGGATATAGCATAAGAGGAGGCACTGACATCGACTACAACGGATATCCAGGTGTCAATTCTACTCTAAAAATGCTCACCCCCCCAGTAAATATATATATTACACTGTATTGCCAAAAGTTTGTAGTTCCTCTTCAAAATGTTGCTACAAAAGTTGTCTAGAACTTAGAGACCGAAACACGATGTCTTATAATTGTAGTAGAAAAACATAAGTGTCCCTGACCATACAGTGACACCACTGAACACCTTTAAGATGAACTGGAATCAAAATACTACTTGTCTGATCCCATTAAAACTTTTGTGGCTAAATGAACATGTCTCACTAGGGCCTGCCCAGGCTCTGTTGGCGTCCTAGGGCGAAATTGTAGATTTGCGCCACCCCTAGTCAACCCTAGTCGGCCCTGTTTTTTACATTCAAGCTCCAAATTGTAGTAAAAGCTTTACTTGAAGAGTGGAGCTTAATCGAACAGTAAAATAACAAATAAATCTTCTAGAATAAGTTGTTTTAAATCACAGATTATTGTGATGGTCAGGTGTCCACAAACCTTTGGCAATAAAGTGTATAACTTTTGTCTTTATTTACCCCAGATTAGAGTCTAGTCTACATTTGTCACAGACAAACAAGGCTCTCTCACCACCCTGCATCAGCGCACACCTTCCCCCGTGTACTAATTGGACACACACACTCTCTCTCTCTTTCTCTCACCCCATCCCTATCCCCATCTCCACTTCTGTCTCTCTTTCTCCCCATCTCCATCCCCATCCTCCTCTCTATCCCCCTCTGTCTCTTTCTTTATTCCAAACTAGAATTTGACTTTTTCTAAAGCTTTTAGATTCCTTAAGACTAATTTAGCAACAAATTACTTATCACTCCGGCATTCCTACTGCTATCTGCATTCTTCAACCACTAATTATTCAGGACAATACTCTCTATTTTTCTCTAGTATCTCTTCAGTTTCATGCACTAATGGTTATTGCTGCGCTGTACATAAACTGCGATGACATACCTCCCCTTATCTGATCCGTTCTGTTACAACCTTCATTTACTTCTATTGCTATTCAATTATCTAATCACCAGTCCTAAGCATCACCGTTGGAAGCAGCCACAGTGCTTTACTTTAGTTCACTTCGCTACTTAAGGTCAAGTGCTACAGAAGTCACTCAAGTTCAAAATCACAGCCGACTACAACTTCTATGAAAAGCGTGCTTCTATCTGCCCCATGGGAAACACTGGATGGTAGTTTGAGCCGCTGGTGAAAACAAGGAAAGCATTAGAAAAGACCTTTACCCTTCAGCTGTGCCTACTGGACCTGCAATGGACATGAAATAGCTTTCTTATCCATTAGACACGATTGTTTACTTTAAAAAAGCAAACTAGACTATAGAGGTTTTGTTATGATTTAAGTGTTTTGTCTAGATTTTTACGTTAGCTTTCTTCACTCTGCAGATGTTATTGTTGGTGCATGGGGAGCCGATAAAGTGGCTATATACAGGTAAGGTACATATTCTTTCCAGGTCATTGTGGCCAGTTTTAGCCAAGCTCCCTGTCTGTAACTGTCTGTGTGTGTTTGGTGGCCTGACATGGTCTGACAGCAAAACCAAGTGAAATAAATGATTAATAAATAAATTAATTAATAATTGTGTGTATGTGTCTTTACCAGGTCAAAAGCTGTTGTGATAACCAAAGCTCAGCTTTCTTTTCTTCCTGATTTCCTACAGCCTGATGAAAAACTCTGTCAGCTGCATGATACCCCTGTCTCCTGGTACTGATACATATTCTTTGCATATCCAGTACATATTCTTTGCATAACCAGTTCTTCGATCGAGTATTTACATCATCGAACTGAAGCTTACTGTACTGTAGTATAGTAAATATTGCAGTATACTTTACAAGTTACCAGAGTAAACTAGAATTTGTATCATATTCTTGTACTAAGTTTCTTATAGTATTTAAAGCTTGTTATATAGTATACACTATACTATACAAAGAACTATAGTGAACTGATTAACAATATTTTAAAAGAGTTGCTATATGGGAAACAGAGTTGCTAATGAGAAACAGTGTGTTCAAGTGTGAAAGGACAGATTTCCATTGCTAATGGACAGAAATGTCAGATCATCGATTTGACATAAGTTAAACAATGAAGCTAAAATAATCAATAAAAAGAGATTTTGTACATTAGAAAGTCCTTTGGTTTTATTTATTACAGTTTTTTTTTATGTACATTGCAGTACTACACTCTGATCTGTGCTAAAAAGTTGGAAGATACACAGTGTAATATAGTTAATATAGAACATTTACTAAAGTAATAAACGTAGTAATTTGTTTATTTAACTACACATTCAACTATGCAGGTCTGTGTATCAAGGGTTAAAATAGATAAAAGTGGACTCTGCAAATTGCCAACTGTTTTATCCATCTTTATCTTTTTTAGGCTGATTAACATAAAGAAAATAAGGAAGTGGAATGATATAATTGTTTTCAATCGGCTCACTGCAATTCTGTCTCTTTTTTTCTGTCTCTTCTTCCAGCTTTAATATCATGATGTGCATTAGTGTCTCTGGGTACAGAATACCAGAAGAGATTGGTAAGAATGTTATTTACATTTGCCATATGCCCGTATCCAATGTGGCTTACATTTATCTCATTATCTGAACAATCTGAAGCTCATGTGCCCAGCAGTGGCAGTTTGGTGGTGCTGGGAATCAAATCTGTTATTTTCTGGTTCAACACCTTAACCCCTGAGCTACCACTTCCCCTAACACTATTGTTTTGTATTGTACTACTCCTGTTAATTAAGCTTTCTGCATGCAAAGCTGAAACCACTTGGAGTAAATTAGGAATAAGGTGATTGAAAGAGTACAGGTTAAAGCCCTAACAGAGAAAATCATAACTAATAATTTTTTTTTTATAAAAATGTAACGATAGTAGTATTAATACTTCTTATAAAAGTATTGGTTTGAATGGTATTGGTATTTGCATTAACTAAAGATATCTAAAAAAGTAATCATACCTTAATCAATGCAGCAGATTTAACAAGGAAAAGAATGCATTTATTATGTTATAACACATTTTTGTAATATAATTTCCTTTAGTGTTGAACATGGAGCTCCAGCTGGATAAACTTAAACCCAACGTGGCAAGACGGACCCTCCTTCTGGACTCAAATCATCCATACAGCCACTTTCAGCTCACCGTTAGCAATAATAGAGGAACATTATGTCAGAACTTCACTGCATACTTACTGGTAGGTTTCCCTCAGCTAATGATTTCTATTTTTTTTCCCTTTCTTTTACTGTAGTGCTCCAGTAAGACTAATTGTGTCCCAAAAATGCTCATCATACCAGGTGTTATTCATTCATCTTCTATACCCGCTTATTCCCTAATACTGGGTCACAGGGGTCCGCTGGAGTCTATCCCAGCTGTCTTTGAAAGGGCGAAAGTACACCCTGGACAGGTTGCCAGCCCAACACTCACACTCACTTCTATGGACAATTTAGAATCACCAATCAAGCTAACATACATGTTTTTGGACTGTGGGAGTAAACCCACGCAAGCACAGGGGAGAACATGCAAACTCCACATAGAAAGGCCCCTACCTGGGAATCGAACCCGGACCTTCTTGCTGTGAGGAAACAGTGCTAACCACTAAGCCACCATGCTTCCCACCAGGGTTAATATTAAATATTAACAAATATCAGTTCGTACAACAAAAATTTCAACAACATTGCACAACAAAATAAAAGCACTGTGTCTCCCACTCTGCTATATTGACAGGGCTAAATATTTCTAACACAGGATGTGGGTGCACACTGATAATATCTGTGTAGCAAGAGTTGTAAAAACTGTGGCTATTGGCGTGTTTCTAAAAGCTAAAGCCAGAAGCTTAAGTGCATAAAAAAGTTCCAGACATACTGTACTTAATAAGTCTGGAATTAAAAAAAAATTAGAAGCGTCCTTCAAAAGCGACAGACAGACTAAACCCAAAAAACTGTGGCAATGTCTTAAAAAGCTTAAGGACTATAGAAAAAGTTAATAGTGAAAACTAAGTAAGTTAAAAAATCTAAAGCAAGCAGAAAAAGCTTAGACAAGTGCATAAATCTAAAAGTTGTAAAAACCAGAAAAGCTAAAGAGAAGCTTAGTGGCAAAAAAGTTCCAGACATACTGTACTTAATAAGTCTGGAATTAAAAAAAAATTAGAAGCGTCCTTCAAAAGCGACAGACAGACTAAACCCAAAAAACTGTGGCAATGTCTTAAGCAAAGATGATTTAAAGGACCTATATGTAAAAGTGGGTAGAGTAGTGAGTATTATAAAAATGTTTACCTAAGTAACAGTAAAAGTATTAATATTTAAAGTTACTTGAGTAAAAGGAATAAAGTATGAATTGTGGGGGAAGTGGTGTTGGATTGCTTATTGGAGGATCGGCGTTCGATTTCCAGCACAACCCCTTGATCAAGACCCTTAACCCTTAATTACTCGGTTGTATAAAAGAGATACATGTAAGTCGCTCTGTATAAGGGGACGTTTGCCAAATGCTGTAAATGTGATAAATAATAAGACTATTCGAGAAGTAAGTTACTAGTTACTTTTAATCTAATTAAATGGGGGGGGAACCTAAATCCACAAAAAATACTAACAAATGATGTATATCAAAAAGTCTAAAAAGTAGTCAATATGTGACCTTCTAGGGTAACTTTTGGTAAGGTTAAAGTGTCCATAGTTGCAGAATCACCCCACAATAGCCATTATCATGTAACTGGTTTTTTTTCCACTTTGTACAATGAAATAATTGATTGGATATGAGGCTATAAGTGGTCTGTCTCCACTCATATGCTCGCTTTCTCTCCTTCTTTGGCTATTTTTGAACTGAGCGTGGGTTCAATTCCCAGCACCACCAAGCCACCACTGCTGGGCCCCTAAGCAAGGCCCTTTACCCCCAATTGCTCAGTTGTATTAAAGAGATAAATGTAAGTCGCTCTGTATAAGGGCGTCTGCCAAATGCCGTAAATGTAAATAACACTACCAACCTCTGTCTGTCTGCAAAGCTACCCAAATACGTAGCACAAGCTCATCCTTTAAACCAGAGGATAATCACACCAAATGTTGATTTATTTTTAATTGATTGATTTACACAAGTGCCTGAAATGTTCAACAATACTGCAGGTAGGTAATTAAAAGCATCTTTAAGAAGCATCTTTTCTGGATTTAGTTTGTTTCTGTTTTGTTTTGTCACATCATTTTAAACAGTCTGGATGATAATAGGATCAGATCTCTGTGTGGAGCACTGACTGTTGTCAGGCTTTTTGTGCAAAGAAATCGCATTGGATATTTACAATTAATGGCAAAATAAATGTTTGGAAATGTAAAGTAGTATTTCCTGACACACTGCAGGAAAAAGATAGAAATAACAGAATTGAAACCATTTTAGATAGTAAAAATACGAGTGTACTGATCATTTTGGCCACTACTTTATATAGAAACTCAAAAATAGATAAACTAAATGAGAAAAGATCAAATGTTAAGGCTATATAAAAAGCTACACAGAACACTGACTGCGTGTGATTGTGTTATGACTAAAATGCTTTGTAATTAAGGACGTACTTGTAACAGCAAGCTTTATAACTTGCCTATGAATATCTATTTGGCCTCAAGGAAATCTGCGTATCTAAAAAAATATATGTTGTCTGATTGTATTCTTTTCTTTATAAAATTTATAGTTCCTATTGAATCACTTAATAACTATCATTTGTTGTTTGTAAGAAGCTTAATATGTAATCTGGTCTGAGTTTTTACATCAGAATTAAGTCTTTTTATATATCTCTTTTTTCTTCTTTATACAACTTTAGCCAGAGTTCAAGGACATGCTGAGCCCAATCTTCATGTCAGTGAGCTATAGCCTGGTGAACACCACTGAAGCTATTTTACAAGGACAAAATACTGTAGCCGGACAGGTGGGAAGTGCAAGACATATGGAACAGATATTTCCTGCCTTTTTTAGTTGCATTAAAAAATCTTGTTCTCTCCCTTTGTCCCTTATATGTATATATATATACTTATGTATACAGACTCAGATTGTTCTGGACTGTGGTGATGATAACATTTGCATCCCTGAATTAAACCTGGCAGTCGAAGCGTAAGTCTCTTTTTTAAAGATACTCTTGAATTTTTTTTTTTTTTATCCTTACTTACAATTTTCATTTTTACACTGACAGACGAACAGATCCTCTCCTGATCGGCGATGAGAACCCAGCTCTCTTGATCATCTTTGCTGAGAATCTTGGTGAAAGTGCATATGAGGCAGAACTGTATATCCATCTTCCACCTCAAACACACTATCAGGGTGTGCTTAGTGATAAGGAGGTAAGGGCTCAAGGAGTCATGCCTAAATTGCACTTGGCTGTGCAACAGTAACCAACGGAAGGAAGGTTTCCATGGTTTATCAACAAACTACTAATAACTTTTGCTTATTTCTCGTAAAACTGTCTATTGCCATAATCACAATCTGCTTAAATGATTGGTTGTTAAGCAATCATTGTCTTTAGAAGAAATTAATTTTCTGTTTCTAAGAAGCCACAAAATGTCTCCAAGTTACGTATGTAACCATG
Source organism: Bagarius yarrelli (assembly GCA_005784505.1). Lineage (NCBI taxonomy): Eukaryota > Metazoa > Chordata > Actinopteri > Siluriformes > Sisoridae > Bagarius > Bagarius yarrelli. The sequence goes on from VCAZ01000020.1 coordinate 1,647,657, forward strand.
GTTCCCTAAGGAAACAAGACGCTGCAACAAAACACTTTGGGAAGACCCTTTTTATAACCTTTGACCTGAAGCAGGTTCGACCAATCAAAAAGCATTAAGTCACTGGTGGGTGACCACATGGTCCAGGAAATAATGCTATATAAACATGAGCAGCAGCGCTCTTCAATAAGTTTGCATACAGCATAACAGGGATGCTGAGGGGTATGGTCAGTGAGTGACGCATTGTTTTGTTACTATGGGGAACCATGGTTACTGTACATGTAACCTCGAGACATTCCTCTTCAGGAACTCGAGCTGCATCGAAACGCTTTGGGAACAAGATACTGTGTGCCGGTGAGAGATAATTATCTTGCCACTTCTTGGGTTTAGCTGCCATTTATGATCGCTCCCCAACCTGTGAGGGAGGCATCTGTCATAAGTGTTACATAATGACAGGCCACCCACCGTTCCAGACCTTGCACCAGGAACCAAGGGGTCCCTCTTTATACAAGTATGTAAGGGCCTATTTGACTCCTGGTCATTTCATGTGTTTTTTTTTTTTTTATTGATCGTAAAAAGACCAGGTGTGAATGCCCCTCAGAAACGCCTTTAAGACGGATATAAATCTAATCGCTAAAAACCACTTCAGTTGGAGGTCTGGGTCGCTAAATGCATCTGTCTGTTCAAGCCACATATGTCAGCACTTGTCTCCTTCCACACAGAAGTAGTTTGCTTACTTTAGCAATCTTGTTAACCGATATATCATAACGGAGGTGAATGTGCCTCTTAATTAAATAGATTTGCGGGGTCACACAAAGATATTCAAAGGTCCGGTGTCCCATTCAGAAACATGAAAGCCAGTCTTGTTTCATAAAGAAGCCAGTGCTAAGCCAGCACAGCATCCTTGCATTTTGTGAATGTTCAGGATGACAGAAAGCACCCAAAAGGAAGTGGTGAGGCAGAGGTGTCTTTTTACCTCCAGGAACCTCTCGACTACAGACTGTACTGCATCGGCAAATAGGCCCGATAAGATGACATCCAAAAGGTCAGTATCTTTTTTCGCCATACCAGTAGCCATAATCTTTAGCCTTGGCTACCTCGCTGAGTATAGTACCTTTTGTCTACTGACTGTACTGCATTGTTAAAGAGGCCAGATGAGGCGACTGGGTGCGTCCATAAGGTAAGCCTGGCCTTTTATCTTGGTGTGGAGATCCTTAAAAATTTAAGGCCTTTGGGTGGAGTTTTCAGCTTCTTATATGCCAGAGAGCATGGTGGTGACTCCACACTTTCCTCTACACTCATAGCTTCCACATCCTCAGAGGAGGAAAGCTTGAGTCATGTTTGAGGCCTGTGGAGCTAGCTGGGTTGGGGAGTGAGATAAGGCTAGGCCCGTATTGTACTCCTCTACTAGGTATGCTTTGGAGCCCATTAAATATAGCCAGACAAAAGCACCTGCATTGGTACAGTGCTCACAGTCAGCGCTTTGAAGCTCTCATGCTCCACTTTCAGTCAGCTAGCACTCTGCAAGCGTCTATCTGTTTCTAAAATAAATTGAGGATAATCACACTGTTTAAAATTCTGTCTGTTCTCTGAAGTCGCTATTTTTTGTTTTCGTTTGCCATTTTTCTTATATTCACTTTCTGAAGTGTGCTGCTGCTCAAGTTTATATAGATTACTATTCTGCCCATGATGTAATGCTTTCTGATTGGTGGAATTACACACATGCTTTAGGGCAATGGTTATAAAAAGGTGCCCAAAGCTTTTCGACGCAGCTAGTGTTTCTGAAGGGGAACCTTAATGACAGCCACAAAGGCACAAAGCACTGACTGTTTTTTATAATTATTGACAGGTTTTTGTCCAGCTGAACTGTGCCATAGATTTAGATGTAAAAGTCCTGTGAAATTTGTAAATACTGTACAGATATTTATATGCTGATATTTTGAGTCATTTTTATAGGACTTTAGTCGTCTCCTCTGTGGTCCGAGGAAAGACAATGGTTCTGTTATTGTAATCTGTGATCTGGGAAACCCAATGAAAGCTAACCAGAAGGTAAAATTAAAACCTTAAATTATACTTGAATGAACACATTATTAGATGCATTGTTTGTCTTGATCATTTTAACATACACTTACTGAAATACATTGTCACTGCATTTGTGTCTCTTTAACTCAATTGGTAGATCAAAGCGGGACTGTATTTTAGCATGGGTGGCCTGGAGGAGGTCGAGACACACGTGTCCTTCCATTTACAAATTAAAAGGCAAAAAAAAAACTTTTATATTTATTAATCATACTTTACTGTAGTCGGTTAGACTGACAAAGAGTGGCTAATAAAATATTTTCCTGAGGATCATAGCAGTGTTGCTTAAATGTTTGCTCTCGCTCATCTTTATCAATCATTAGCAAGAATACTCTGAACCCAGACAGCAACGCGGTGGAAGTGAGGATTGATGTTCAGGCTGCGGCTATGCTCGAGATGCGGGGGTGAGTTTACTTTGAACTTCTTGTTCCTCCAATGAGAAGGCAGACTTTTTTCCTGCAAACCATCTCACATTGCAGTTAGTGATTGATCAATTGGTTAATATTAATGCCATTGTCAATAATCAGATATGGGGTTTTTTTTCATTGCAGAATCTCCTCTCCTTCCGAGTGCGTCCTGCCAATTGCCAAATGGGAGCCAAAACATTTCCCAGATAATTTGGATGAAGTGGGCCCACTTGTAGAACATGTCTATGAGGTGTCACAGATTAAACAGTACAATATAATGTTCTTATAGTTAATTTGTTCCATTAAGAACATCAAAACCAGGTACCTTCTGTGTCAATCATTCACAGGTTTTCTTCAAATCACTAAGTTCTTCTTTTCCTTCAGTCTCCGCTCACCTCCCACACACATAATAGAAGGTGGATTGATTAGGGGGAAATGAGTGTGTGTGTGCTTTATTGCCACTGTATTCCTGCCTTACCCTTAACTGTTCCTAATCCACCTTTACTCAAGCTAGAAGAGGTTTTTGAGAATAAATCAATGAATAATTAACTTAAGGTTATGAATATGTATTATGTTAAATATATTACATTTCCTGAAAATATTTAAATTCCTGGCTGTTCAATACCAAACATTGGCAGACCTCTGCTGTAAAGACTTCCACCCCTGCTAACTCCTCCAAGACTGTTAGAAAAAAGATTTCCTTGCACCCTGAGAGTTTTTGGCTTGTTTTTGGCTTTTCTTTGTATTATATATTGTGTGTAAGTGTGTTATTAATAACCTCTTTGCCTAATTTATAATAATTATCTAAAAAATACTTAACAGTTAAGGAATAAAGGGCCGAGTGCAGTCCATGTGAGATTGGAGCTACATTTTCCAGTACAACAGAATGGAACTTATGTGCTCTATGTGTTCAGCAACGCTTCAGAGGAACTCCTAACATGCAGCACAGACCCTTCTGAGATCGATCTGCTCAAGGTGAGAGTGCCCCCTCCTGGCTATACAGTAAAGAAATCATCATACATTTACACATTGACACACATTGTGCAGTGGTGGATTAAATGTCTTATGGCGCTAAATTGTTGTCGGAGAACAAGGGTTCAAGCTCTGCTGCTGCCAGTCAGACATTGTTGGGTCCTTAAGCAAATTCCTGCTCCAGGGGGACTGCGGAATAGCTGGCCCTGCTCCGATCCCGACTTAGGATTGGATATGTAGAGAAACAAATTTTACTGTACTGTCGAGTCTATGTGACATTTTATACATTTCATTTACACATCAAAAAATAATTGTATGTTTATATTGCCACATTTTATATTCTAACACAAATTTGTTTTAATTTGAATTCTAATTTATAATATTATTTCCTGACAGCCAAACATGTTTTTTTTTTTTGTTTGTTTTTTTTTAGAAACACAGAAACACTTTACAAATACAACTACTGGACAGAAATATTAATAACAATAATACTTAGTGACAACAATGCTGCCAAACTCTATAATACCAAAACATATCAAAACATATCTACACAATTCATGTACGCTAAAACATCTGACACGTGTACCGAAAAGCTGTAGAACCTTTTTTTCCTGCTTATATCTGCACTATTTTTTTTTCCTATCCACAGCTTGTGGCATCGGAGCATATTAACATTACTGAGGATGATGATCATCATTTTAACAAACGAGACTTGGAGGCACAGAAGGAGGAGGAGAAGGAGGAGGAGGTGAAGTTGCAGCCTGAACAGCATCACAAACCAACTGTACATGTGGTAAGAACTCGGTTAAACCTGTTAATCAGTAAACGTATGGATGGAGATGACAAAGTCATAACCTGTGAAAGGTTATAAATGATAGAAATCCTGAGACATGGCTGAGAAGTTTAAAAAGGGTCAACAAAATGAAGCTTTGACTCAATTTTAATCTTTAATAACTTGAACTAAGTAACTGCAGGTGTATTTATAAATCCACGCCATTAGAACTGGAAATAACTGGAACTGGAAATAAAAGATGGTACATTTGTTGAAGGTAATTACTGCTCATTACCATATCAATCGAACCTGTACCAACAAATCAGTCAATAAATCTATGGGGTTTTTTATGCCACACTAAAGATATTCATTTATTTTATTCCAAAAAAAAGTAGAACTAAAGAGACAGAAGCCTACAAGTCCTAACATGTATTAAAAATCATATCCAGCTGCAGGTCCGGACAAGTAAGGCGTGCAAACCAAACCTCATTATTGTCAAAGCTTCCTGCTAAGCAAAACCGCTAGGTGGACATGTGGCCTGATAGAAAGCTTTGATTTGGCAGATCCCATCGATGGAATAAGGCAAAGTTCCGGGCACCTGCTTCTGGAAGAAAGCCTTACATGAGGCAAAAGCTGTTTATTTTTATTATAGGCAAAAGCCTCCTATGGCTGGTTTTATCCCGTCTGCAGTTAAAGCCTGGACAAAGCCCAGTGTGAAGCTTCCTGTTGGATGTCTAGAAGCTTCTGATTACTAAAGTCCAATGTTGGACCATTTTAGCAAAAGCCAATGAGTCTATTGTTGGCAAAAACTCATATAATCATATAGCTTACTCTGAAATGGAAACACCGTATTGTGCTGGGTAATGTTTCTCGGTGGGACCCAATCTGGGCAGAAACCCCTGGTTGAGTAAAAGCCCTACAGTGGACAAAACTCCACTAAACAAAAGTAAAAAAAAAAAAAAAAAAGAAGAAGAAAAAGCACAGTAAAATCCACTGGAAAGACAAACCCTGATAAATCTGAAAGGAATATGTGGCAATGAGTCCAACAGAGCATAAATCTCTCTTGTCAAGCCCAGCAAAACTAGTCCATCATGTGTATCTCTAACAGCTCATATGTGGAAGAGAGCAGATTCGTCTGTTAGTATTATGTGATTTCATATGTTAAACATACAGTATATTAACTCGAACCACCCTGGATTGTAACTGTTGAATGATGGGTAAAAGCTAGAAATTGATAAAGACTAAAATATATAGACAATAGAGGGAAAACTTGGGGCTTTAATTTTTTACATTTGTACACAGTAATATTTAGTTTGGAATAAATAACGTTAAGTATCAATATTCAAATTAATATCTATTAGTATACATTTTTATTAAAAAAGAGATCTGTTAACAGTTAATCTGTAAAAAAAAAAAAAAAAAAAATCTCACCTGAAAGCCAACAATGTCTTGACTAATTTTATATAAAACTTTTAAAAATAATTCATTTCCCTTTACTGATTGAAAATGTTCAATAAACTGATTTCCAGTTTGTCACTGTACCGGTAAGTAGGATGAAAACTGATCGTGTCTGGTCCAATAAGAAGTTGTATTTTTGTCTCAATTTAGAATTGCTCCACCGAGCCGTGTGTGGTGTTCAGCTGTGAGGCAGTAGAGCTGCAAAAAGACGCCAGAGCCATTGTGAGAGTGGCTGCACGCTTGTGGGTTTACAACTTTTTACAGGTCCGAAAATTTTAATTAATTTTACATGACATTTAGTCTGTTAAATGGCCAGTTAGAAGATTTTTTTAAATAAAAGCTGTTATAAATGTTTAAAAACAATTAAAATCATATACTATATCATAAATTATTATTTTTTTTCTTCTGAAATTGTTTAGAGACCTTATGTAAACTACGTCCTCTTATCCATGGCTCATTACAAGGTGGTACGCACACTGTCCATAATCCAGCCAAGCATCTTGCCTAGTGGACAAGCAGAAGTAAGCACTTTAAACTATATGAGTATATTTATATAAGTGCTCAATATGTATGTGTATAAATAAAAACCTGTGCTTTGTGTTAGGCAAACACCAGTGTGGTTTGGAGGCGCCCTGATGGCCAGGAAGAGGTGCCATTGTGGTGGGTTGTGCTGTCCATAATTGCCGGTCTGCTGCTACTGGCCTTGTTGAGTGTCATCTTCTGGAAGGTACACACATGTTCTAGACACTAGAGGGCATCATATAGTCATGTTGTATTGTCCTACAGCAGGGGTGGGCAATCCTGGTTCTAAAGGGTCGGTGTCCTGCAGAGTTTAGCTTCAACTTGCCTCAACACACTTACCTGTAAGTTTCAAGTCTACCTAGCAAGATCTTAATTAGTTGGTTCAGGTGTGTTTGATCAGGGTTGGAACTAAACTCTGCAGGATAACCCGGCCCTCCAGGACCGAGATTGCCCACCCCTGCAGTAACAACCTATCGAAAGTAAACATTTAAACATGGTCCCTATAAATGACAAATATCCTGCAGTTTAAACTGGTGTCCTAAAGTGTATCTGTTTTACAGCTGGGATTTTTCAAGCGCAACCGTCCACCAACTGATAATAACGGTGTTGAAACCAGTCAGCAGCTAAACGAAGAAGAATTACAATAAGAAGATGTTGCACCAGAAGACTAGTTCGGAAAATAATAATAGCAAATACTAGGAAAATAACACGATACGTTTAATTGTGTAAGACATGTCCTGCTGTTTGTAAGTGTTTTTTTAAATAATTTAATTCATTTCTAAAAAAAAAAAAAAAAAAAAAAGGATGTAATTTTCTGACTGCATTACAGATAAATTACAGATTTATAGCCATGTGATTATTAATTCTTTTTCATTTTAGCTTACACAGGATTTCAGGACAGTCTGTATACATAGATTTTATTTCAATTACATATAATGAGCTGTACAGCACTAATGTGTGTGTTATAACAGATGTGAAACACTTCTGATCACCTCTGCACCTTTTAAATTAAAAAAAATACAATATTAAACAAACTTTCCAAGTCATTTAAGGACATTAACTTTGGCTAAGGCTTGTGGATATAAAAAAATGTTCGATTTTGCTTTACTGTACCCAATTAAATTTGTTACATTGGTTCTATACTATATAGATTATTTACCTTTATATAATATCACTTTCCAGCCATATATATATATATATCACGCTAGATATTTTGGGGAGAAAGTCAGGGAAGCCAGATTGATGTGGTTTGGACATGTACAGAGGAGGGATGGTGAATATACTGGTAGGAGGATGTTAGAAACGAAGCTACCAGGCAGAAGGCAAAGAGGAAGACCACTGGGTGTGAGTGAAGAGGATGTAGAGAATAGGGTTAGGTGGAGACAGATGATTCTCTGTGGTGACCCCTAAAAGGGAACAGCCGAAAGAATAAGAATAAGAATATCACTTTCCACACAGTACCTTTTTATTCTTCCTTTATTGTTTTATTCTTATTTTTATTAACGCTTAGTCGTAAAGAAATATTTTGCTGTCTGTCATACCACATATTTCATGTAGACGACGAATAAAATTTGATTTGATTATAGGAGAAGTGAGAGCTCTGTGGTTAAGTGTGAGTTTATATCCCAGAGCCACAAAACTGCCACTCATGGGCCCTTGAGCAAGGCCCCTAATGCTCAATTACTAAAAAAAAATAGATGAATGCGCAAGTCACTTTGAATTAGGGCAATTGCCAAATCATGTAAATCCTCCTAACTTTATAATGTATGAAAAAATAATAATAATTTAACAGAAAATGACATTTTAGCAGGTAACAGCAGAGGGCGCTTGCGAGCTCCGCAGCAGTACGAGAACGCGCCTGCCCGCCTGCGCGCGCACAACCTCCCTCCCTGCACAGGACAATAGAGGTGCGGTAAAGGGAAGGGAAGGGAAGGGAAGGGAAGGGAGAGGAGGGGAAGAGAAGGGGGCAGAGTGGGGCATCTCCGGATCAGCATTTCTCTATGCTTCATCCAGAGCAGTAAACATGGACGAACGGGCGCCCCGGGCACTTCTGTGATGTCGCTGTAAAAATGCCGCCGCGGATTTCCCGAGTCTGCGCCTTTACGCTTCTGTTGTGCGGCGTTTGGCTGAAATCCGCAGCGGATGAACGAGGGGCAGTTGGTGAGTTGTTCAGTTGCACTTTGGGGCATTTCAGGGTTTGTAGCATTGATAACGTGGTGCGAGCGCGTAAACACCAAGAGCCATTTTTGATCTCCGGATCTACCAATAAACTTTCTAATAGTTTAAAGATAGATGATGGAAATGTTCTGATCCAGTTTGCAAATAAAAAAAAACAATCAGGATTCACTTTCTGAGCTTCTGGGTCACTTTTTTTTAGATTTACTGTCTGAGATTTGAGAAATCCAGAAGTTTAAATGATTTTTGTAGCAAATAAATGTACATAGATGTACAGTACAATACTGTTCTGTCTTTAAAGAGATCTGCTTACTTGGTTGACACTTTGAAAGGAGTAATAAATAAAGGGTTAAATGTCTTGGCATGGTAAGTTTGCTGAAGCCGGGATGTGAACACACATCCTTCTTTTTTCTAACTTTATTGAACCAACTGTTCCGCCAACCTGCAGTATTTTATCTACTTTAACCAGTACATTTATTTGCATAAAGATTTTATAGAGACATTGAAGGCTTGATAAGCTGTCTTGTCTTTCTGGTCATAAAATTACTCTAAAAACTTGTGCAGGAGGTGCAATGAGAAATGCAAAGTGTCAGACTCCTTGGTTTCAATTTAAAGACGATATGAATGATTAACTTTTAGCTGATATCTACTATATATATATATATATATATATATATATATATATATATATATATATATATATATATATATATAGAGAGAGAGAGAGAGAGAGAGAGATATATGAGATATATATATATATATATATATATATATATATATATATATATATATATATATATATATATATACTATATATATATAGATATATATATATATATATATATATATAATATATATATATAGAGAGAGAGAGAGAGAGATGAGATAGATATATATATATATATATATATATATATATATATATATATATATATATATATATATATATATATATATATATATACACACACACACACACACACTGTTTTCAGCTGCTTCATTCAGAATTTGGCTTAATGGAAAAATTTAATGGAATCTTGTTTTTGTCTTTATATCTTCGGACCTGGATTTACATGGTCCGTTATGTTCACACACATATATACACATTTCTTGACTGATAAAAAGTACACATATAAACATTTTCTACTTTGCCTTAAAGGTTAACCAGCTACCTTAAAAGACACACTTAGTCCATTCCTCTGGAAACACAGGATTGATTTGAAAAAGCCCACAGTTAAAACATTTTTTTGTAGGCAAATTTATGCCATAAAGCTTTATTGTAGACGGTGTCATAGAAAGCAACGACGTTTCTAATTAAATGATAACCGAATAGTTTTTATTTTTATTTAAAAAAGCCACCAAATGATCTACAGGTTGCATCACAAATTTTGCTACAAAAAGCTACAGCAAAACTATTCACTGTCTTCTCTAAGTTGGACAGCTGCTCTGAAAAGACACACCCAGTCCTCTGGAATTATAGGATTGCCTTCTGTCCAGTTTTTTTGCCCAGAGCTTTTTAATAGGAAAAAAAAATTAATCAAACGATGCTGTGGTAATGTTTGTAAAATCTCAGTTGTTCACTAGATCCTAGCTCGTCTACATTTATGTCACCAACAAGAGTAAGGTTTTAAACTATTTGGATGGTCAAATCCATTATATTATATCGTAATTATATAGCAACTATTTACTGATGTCATACTGACGGCTAATATTTAGTATTTAACTTTAATGCTTCTTGCTTCAAATAGCAAGTTCAACAAATAGTTTTTTGAGGATCCGGCCCCCCGCTAGTTCATTTTGTCAGAGTTGTTTGTGTGTTTGCAGAAACTCTTTGCCTCTGCAGGGACATTAGGGGAATATTAATGTGATCTGTGAGCCTTTTCTCTGCCTCCTCTCTGGTTTTTTTTTTCCTCCATGAGCTTATGGCAGGCGATTCTTCTGTGTCTGATTTGTTTGCGGTTGCACATCCCGCAAAGTAACCACCGTCTCTTGCTAAACGCAGGACTCTTAGCCACATATATCTTGCCCTGATTCTTGTTCTAAACTTGTTATTGTCAGTTTTTGATTTGATTTTGAGCAATTTTTGGGCGCATCATATTTAAAATAATAATAATAATAATTTATATATGTATGCATGCTATTTTATATACAGTATGTAAGAATAAAGAGTAACAATTATTAAAAAAATAAAACTGTTTTATATATAATATATATATATATAGACCAATATATATATATATATATCTATATATATATATATATATATATATATATATATATATATATCGTACATACATTGGTCTAAAACAGTTTTTTTTAATGTCTTGTCTTTAATTGTTACTCTTTATTAGTCCTGGAAATATCACCTGACCATCCCATCTACCAGATTTAGTCTCACTCTATAATAACTTTACACTTGTCTTTACAATTTCAATTTACAATTGTAGTAATTTGCCACAAATAAGCTGCGAAATCGTTTTATATATTTGAAAAAGTATCACAGCAAAATCAAGTTTTTTATTTTCACCATTTACAAAAAAACCCCCCAGCAAAATCCTAGGGGGACCAAACTGATTGTTATACTTCAAGCATCATCTTTGATATTTTATTTTCATTTTAATTTTAGCGAAGAAAAGGGAAAAGGTTGCAGCTGATAGTTAGACAGTGTTAGAAGGTATGGTCCAAACTGACACAGAATTAAACACAGGGTTTTTTTTAGTTAACTGTAGCTTAACTGATGTTTCCGGAAACCAGTTCCCAACTGGTGCATATTTAGGCCTCCTGCAGCATTGATGACAAGATATCCTGTCCAGGAAGCAGCCATGTGCATGCTCACAGTAGAGGAACGTTATTACTATTGCCATGATAATAAGCAGAAAATGTTAATATTTTATTGGCACTAGATTCTGGTTCTTCATTGATTTTTCTTTCTGGTGGTATAGGATAAGATATGACATTATTGAGCTGGATTAATGTATGAAAATATAGATATTATGTACTTGAACTGCAAATTAAAGCAGAGATTAGAATGTAATTATTGACTGCTGTGGCTTAAAGTACACATTTAGAAAAGTTTATCTTATTGTTATTTTTATAAAGGAATCTGTAACAGATTTTGTATAATCAAATTGGAGTAATTCAGATAAAGTGCTTAATATTTTCAGTATTTTTAGTACTGTAGTTGGTAAGGTTTGGAAAAGTGGATATAAATCCCTCCTGTCTAGTGTTTCTAGTAAGGTTTGCGGTATAAAAACATATCAAATTGCAATATACTTTGCTTTATGCCATCATTTTCGTTGCGGCCTGAACAAATGCTTTGATGTCAAGTGTGTTGGGTTTTGTTTTTTGTTGTTTTTTTGGGGTTGCAAGATCTTGTGCAGATGCTGCCTGACTCAAACTAGACAAAGTGTGAAACTGGGTTATTTCTGGCTTTTTCTGTTGTCACCCGGCGAGCACATGGCTGCCCTAATCATGCTGACACCCATTACAGCCTCCACTGGGTTTTGCGTTTGCGTGAAAGCCTGCAGAGAAAAAAAAAAAAAAGGTTTTGGCTAATTTAAACTGACTGCGGAGTCGAGCTCGTCAATCAGTAGTCTCAGCCTCGGACGTCACACCTATAAACTGTTGGCTAAACATGTGATTCATTTGCTTACAGAATTTGGTTTGGACTGGTTGGGTGTCTTTTGACATTAAATAAAACAAATTGGTTGGTTCAGTCAGTTCTTTTGGTCAAGTTGAAGTATTCAGACCGTCTGCCTGTCTGAACTGCCTGATATGCAACACTAGTCTATCAGAGTCTTAGGCCAGGTCTTAGACCACTGACTCTGAAATTGTTCTTTTACTATAACAAAAACTCTTGTGCAGTTTCTTTCCCTTTAAGCCTCAGTTGCAAAACTTGAGCCTCGTGGTCATGAATTTTATTATTTGAAAGTCTAAAAGAAAGATTGAATAGAAACAAAGGCAAGGCAGCTGTAATCAAATGCACTGAAAAAATACATTCGGACCAAAAAAAGGTCTGCACTTTTGCCACTAAAGAATAAAAAATGTATTTTTTTGATAGATTTTGGTCCAATTGTATTTTTCATCCGATTGTATTTTTCCAGTGTTTAAAGCAACTAATAAATCAGTGAAGTTCCTAAGTGAAAAAATCACGATAGTTGGCTGTATCGATATTTTTACACCACCTTACTAAGTTTCTGGGTCATTGATAAGGAAAAGGTTAAAACACATTCACATGTGCTCAAAGGTTTAAGATTATTTTATCATTTTAATCCACAAAAGTTGCTACTATTGGCTTTAAGACTTTTCACAAAATTCAATAGAAGTAGGAATGAGCGGTATGAAAATGTCACAGCCTTCCGATCCCCCCAGACTCCCATGTCCTGTTGACACGCAGTGCAGATGTTTCAAACCTCGAGGCAGACGTTTGCTGACTCACCCCACTGCTGGGACTCATTTCCTCCCAGAGGAACTGTAAAGCCTTTTATGAAGCTTGGAAATCTCTTCACTCAGCGACCCCACATCCACACCTTCTAAATGAATAGTCAGAGAAGAGTGCTTGACATTTTCATTATGTGATCATGATTCGTATGGACAAAACTGAAAGCTTTAGGCCAAGAACACTTAGTCAGCTGTAGCAGTGTTTGCTTTTATTGGCAAAGAACAAGATTGGTATTTTTCTAGGAAAACCCAGAAGATAGCATCACCCTGGTTCCATTAATACAGGAGTGGGCAATCTCGGTCCTGGAGGGTCGGGGTGTCCTGCAGAGTTTATCTCCAACCCTGATCAAACACACCTGAACTAACTTATTAAGATCTTGCTAGATATACTTGAAACGTACAGATAAGTGTGTTGAGGCAAGTTGAAGCTAAACTTTGCAGGACACCAGCCCTCCAGGACCGAGATTGCCCACCACTGCCTAAATGCCCACCCCTGCCTTGTTGAAAAAACCCCCAACAAAAGCAGTACCACGACATGCTGCATTGTATCTAACTGAAAAAATAGAAGAACAATGCTGATAAAGGAAAATTACTCTTTGCTACTATTATCTATTATCTGAGTACTTTTATCTATTGTTATAGTATCTATAGTCGTTATCAAATGCAGTAAGACAGACTGTCTTATTTAGTATTTAAAGTTCAGTTCTTTAAAAACATGTCCAGGTGCTGCTCTAGTTTTTTTTTTTCTTCTTCCACATTTTGTACTGAGATGGTCCTTAAATTCTTTACCCTCAGTGCACTACCCCTACTCAGTAAAAGCTGGATTAGTGAGTGTTGCTGAACTGGAGCTGATGGCTTCCAGCTGGAGCAAAAGTGCCATGAGAAGGCAATCAGAGATTTATCTGCTGCATACTTCATTCTTTTAAGCTCGCCGAAGAAATGGCGAGTGAAACGGGCTCTGTGAGACGTAGTAGAAAGAGTTCAAAAGCTTTTACTTGTCATTATGAGCTAAGATAAACGTTACTTAACAGGTGTGGCACTGTAATAGCTCGCGTAGCGTGGATGTGAAATAAATAAGTGAGTTCGACTAACTGACATGAAATAGAACTCAGTCCGACAGGTAGTGTTTATAGACACTGAATTGCTTTGTTATATATGATGTAGCAGCGATGAATGTGCAGAGCAAGCAGATTTTATGTCGGTTCTAGAAGGTTTTTCATTGTTGTTTATTTCGGAGTTGCCTGGCAGCCCAATAAGTTCAACAACCAGAGGTTTTGTCTTAGATTTTTTAAAGCATTTTTGCCTTTATTGATGAACAGACTGAGGTAAAACTGGTGAAAAGGGACGGATGGGATTCTAGATTCTTTATTGTCAACGTTGTTTAGCGGAGGATCAAAGTCTGCATGTACACCTTTAACTAGCATGATAATTTACCTTGTGTCAGTAGTAGCTTGGTAGTTAAGGTGCTGGAACCCTGATTGGAAGGTCCTGAATTCAATTTTCCAGGCCAACCTTCTGCCATTGCTGGGTTCTTCACCCTCAACTACTTAATTGTCTAAATAAGATAAACATTAGTTGCACTGCATAAGACCATCCGCCAAATATTTAGCTTTGTGTCTTTAATTTTTTTGTCTGGTGGTCCAGATAATATAAAAAAAATTTTTTGTGTGTGTAATTGTTTAACAGAGCTAATATCTATGCAACAAATATATCCTTGGAACATTTGCACCCTGGATGATTTGTGGAGTGGATGGGAAGTGGAATTGTATACAAGAAGGTCCGAATGTGAAAGACATCACAATGAGCATTCTTTGAATAATGGCACATTAAGTAGATCCCGGAATTCATTTCTCTTTATCTGGAAGTAGCATTGACATTATGTTAACTTGGTTAATAAAACAACAATTAAAACAAATTATTCTAGTTAAGTGCTACAAAATAGCAATAGCTTAGTAACTAGATAGTATTCTAGATAGCTTGACGGATTCCTTATTCACAATTGTTACAAAAGTGAATGCACCCATACGCATGGGTGCTACCATATTTATAGTGTGGCTATAACATTAGCAACTTGTGATATACCATTTTGCATTTCCAGTATCACATGTACTGTAGATAGTAATATTAACATGGCAAATTTTCACCGGCGGAGATAAAAATAACGCAGTAGACCGACAGTGTTTATGTAAAGTGGTTTTAAAGTAGGTGAGACCCAATCTTTATGGTTAAAATTCAACAAGAAGAAGGTAAACCTAAACCTGTAGAACTGTGGTCTCTAAACATTAGAGAAAATGCGCCATGTATATTGTTTTTCCGTTGCTAATTTATGCTGTTAGCATAGCGGACCTTTTTGTGCTTAAATTGTCTTCTTGGCACCTAAACATGCATAAGACTAAATAAAAAAAGAAATAATAAGCTAAAAGTGTAAAATAATAAGAAATTAATTGTAACCCACTTGGATGAAACTATTTGTTTTCATTAAAAAAAAGAACAAAATATCCTATTGGTTAAAACATAAATATACATAAGACAGAAGAAAAAAAATAAGGAGTAAAGGGTAAATATAATGCAGTTACCTGCGATCAAAGAGTTCTTAGCTTTGTTAAAACCTCCTAGCGTCCGTGTAAATCAGAAAGTCACCCACATGCGCAAGTTGTTGCGCTCCGGCGACCCGGGTTTTTATTCCAGCTGGGGTCCTTTCCAGTCACACCGCTTTCTCTACCTCCCACAGTTCATTGCTCTGTCCTGCTAATAAAGATTTAATTTATACATTTTTGCAGCACAGTGAAATTCTTTTATCTGCATATCCCATCTTAGTAAGTTGGGGTCAGAGCGCAGGGTCAGCTATGATACAGCGCCCCTGGAGCAGGAAGGGTTAAGGGTCTTGCTCAAGGACCCAACAGTGGTTGGCTTGCCGGTGACGGGACTTGAACCCAGGTGTTTATGGTCTTCCGAGCAACAGCTGAGGCTGGCGGTGGTGAGGCGTAAACCCAGGCCTGCCTGGTCTTAAGATCAGCAACTCAGCACATTAACCTTTTACGACAACACTGCCCCAGTCGGTTGCAATGGTTACATCCGAGTAGTGGAACACTGTTGTTAAAGCATGGGAGGTGTGTGTTGAATTCAGGTGTGTTTTATTAGTAGTCAGTCCATTCATCCAACCAAAATATATAAATACTTGTACTTGGATGCTGTAGAAGAAGTGGTGTCCAGCATTGACATGAGATGTATGTGGACAGTTACAGTGGCAGCTTTAAGTGTACTGATAGATAAACTATCCACAGACTGCATTTCCTCTCATGAGACTAAAGAGGAAACACATGATTATAGGTTATTTCTTCGAAATTATTTGACCTCTGATCGACACGGGTCTAAATCAGTAACTTTCTTGCGAAAAAGCCTGGGGCAAAAAACATCTCATAACTGATCTTGCAAACCAACAGTCTATTTCCTGGATTTGTACAAGCAGCATGCCTGCTGAGTTTATTTCCCTCATTTTAGGATTGGTATCCTTATGGGGCAACTGTGCGGTTATGTTCTTTGTGTCCCATTTACTTCCCCAAAGACTTGTTCATGCTTCCATTCAATCAGACATCCAGTACTGTTAGAGCATTTAGAAGATACTTCCGATTATTGTTGCACGATATATATATAGGTACTAGAAAAGTACTCCAATACCCTGCTTTTAAAAACGATACTTTATGACTAACAGCTGTAGTTCTGAATGTTTGTCAATAGGTGGCAGAGTTTGTAGCGCACTTCTTCTACGGCAGCATTGAATGCGTGCCGAATAGGTTTTTTTTCCTCTAAGATGCCCACAGTGACTAAACTATTGGCATGGCTACAAATACAGGTGTTTTTCTAAAACATGGCATTGTTTGGCTTATGTTGCTGAGAGTCAGGAAAAGCTCACGGATATCACCAAACCAGTCTGTAAACAAATTTTACAAAATAAGAGTTGCCGACAGATATCCTGACTTGTTTTTGTTTTTTTTTTAATTTAAAGAGCAACAAGTTAACGAATATGATACCAGAATTCTGCTTATGCAGTCAAATAAAATTTTAATGAGTGTGATTTTATTTTGTGATCAACTGGAAAGTGCTGTATTGAGTCTGAAGGTGTTTGCATACTGGGTCAAAAAATAAGAACGACCTCATGTTGTGTCAAATAGGTTTACACATCGCATCTGAAACTTTTTTCCGACGAAACGTGTTTGTGTGTGTGTGTGTTCATACTGTAAACGTGCTGTCAGTCTCTGTTCAGGATCAATTGGTTTACGAAAATTAGCTTTAGTCTTTTGTTTGGCTGTGTGGTTCCGGTATCGCTAGCAAAGTATCAAACTAAAAACATCCTTAAATAAACTTTAAATCACTCATAATTTTTTAAGATGGCAAATGCGATAAAGTGCGTACGGAAATGTCAAACTTTTACATGTTAAAGTGATGCAGGCTAATTAAAATCGTCTTATAAAAAACACATTGAAACGTTGCTAAAAACCTAAAAATGGCGAATTTTTAGAAAATAATTCTAAGAATAAAAGAGAAAAATTGAACATGTTCTAGTTATTATGTTAATTTTAATTTATTTTTTGTTAAAACGTTGATTAATAGCTGAGAAAAATATTTTATCATTTATTTTTTTTAATATCATTTATATATTTATTTTAGGGTTAGGTTATTTTTGTTCAAACAGTTCCCTCTATTTTATAATTTGCAGACAGCAAACACTGGGTATTTATTTAATAAATAAAATCAAGTTTTAATATTCAATGACTTGTCCTGTTGCCATAGTATTGATTTAGTTTTGGTATCTTAGTTTAAGTATTGTATCGAAAAACCAAATTTTGGTATCACAACAACACTACTTCCTGGATTGCTGTGACTGCTTAGATTGGACGTATCTGACTCAACAACACAGTAGGGTACACTTTAGGAGTGCTTCACACTGTGTAATTTTCTCACTGTAAACAGAGCAGATTGTTAAATATCTTGTGAAGCAAGAATTTGTTTAAACAGAGAAACCATGAAGTGTAGATGCATCTCTGCCAAGAAATGTCTGGATGAGATATTATGCGCGGGTAGTTAGCCTGCTTTCAAATCATACGCTTAAAACACTGTTTCTTTGGGAGAAGTAGACATTTTTACAATGTGTGTTCTAGGGAATATAAAAAATATTGTGAATATTATGGTAAATAATAAATCATTAATGCCATTGCCTTTTGTGATATTATTATAATAGTAATTAATGTAATTTGCTGGATGGTTTAACACAGTACCCATGGATTTATTTGTGGATGATGGATTAATGGATGGAATTAATGGGGAATAATAAAGTGTAAATTAAAAAAAAATGAGTAAAATGGCTGGGGCAGGAGAAACGGGTTGATGGGGGGATGATATGGAATGGATAGCTGGACATATGGAAAGGGTATGGATATTGGTTGAGGTTGACTATATGAGGTTGGAGTGATGGGGCATGGATAATTATTAGTGAGGTATTGAGGAGATGTGGGTACAGGGAAAGAGTGGAGGGTAGATGGGTGGATGAATTTGATGGGGTATGCTCGGAGATGTGTGCGTGATGTGGCCATATGGTGTAATAAAGGATGTGGGAAGTGATGGAAGGGAAACCTGGAGGGAGGATGGGCGGATGTGACTGACTGGTGATGGAGGATGCTGGATGGCATTAGGGGACAGTTGGTAGTTGATGATGGGTTGGTGGGGGTGATGGATAGGTATGTTATGTGGGGGGTAGCAGATTGATTGGATAGAGTAATGGGTAAGATGGAATAACGAGTGTGGTGTAAGTTAATTAATTTGAGAATTGGAGGTGCGGGGGTTGGGGATGGATGGATGGATGGATGGATGGATGGATGGATGGACTTATGAATATATGGAGAGTTAGCAGTTGATGTGGTGGGCCGATGGGTTGATATATAGATATGTAGACAGATAGTTGGATAAATAATGGGTAGAATAAAGATGTGTGATTAAATTTATTTAGAATGGGCAGGTGGATGGGCAGCTAAATGGATGGATGGATGGATGGATGGTTGGATGGGTAGAAAAAAGTATGATTATATAAATAGACACAGTGGTTCAATAGGTAAGTTGGTGAATAGGTAGCTAGATGGATGAAGGATGGATAGAAAATGGGTGATGAGATGTGAATGTTGCTGAATGAATGGAGTGAACAGTATATCATTTTATAATGTGGGATTATATAACATACTTTTATTGCCCTAACAGTTTTCTGTTTCTCTTTCTATCTCACAGAAGTGTTGATTAAAGTACAGATCTTTGACAACAGTGACCTGTCACCCCTGAAAGAAGCTGTGGTTCAGGTTCATGGAAACCAATCCGTCTTGGCATCTGGCCTTACAGAGGAGGACGGTATTGTCACGGTTAACTTCCTTTACCGCCCAGGAACCTGGGTCATTGTTTTAGCTGCTAAGCACGGATTTGTGACCAACTCCGCCCCTTGGCATGCCAATCGCATCCCTTGTAAGTGGCACTTTTTTTTCTTCTTCTTCCTCTTCTTTTTCTTATTGCACTGTTTATAGATTATAACTTTACCAAAATGAAGGTGTATTTTATAGCAGGTGTATTTTACAGCAAGTTAAATTGTTAGTATTGATATGTTAGTATTTCATATCCGGGTTTGGAAAGGACTTCGCAGTGAGGCTTCTTTGTAAGAACCAGGCTTCTGTTACACAAATTATTTTTACATGATGCCCATGGGGTACTTACGCTGAACATTACGTTTCTTTATTTTGTAATTTAATACAGCACAGGATTCCAGTGAAGTGCATGCACTTGGAATGACCTTTCCTGCCATATCAATGTCTTTCTGTTTAGACACTAAAAGGTCCCAGTTAAGATGTACAACTTGGACAGGTTTGTGGAATCTGAGCTTTGTTCTTAAACAGGGTTGTCAGCAGTGCTCTTGTTTTAGTGTTATAAACTTTACCAGCTGTTGTGTTAACCTCTCTTTTGTCCTCCATTAGCTTTCGGCTTACTATGTTTGGCTCATGGGCTCTGTCTGTTTTTTTAATCTTTTTTTTTAAGATCCATCAATTTAAATTAGCTACACTTTCATGTAGTCATGCTGACTTTCGAAAATCTAATGGATCACAACATAATCACCGGATTATAAGGATATTGGAAGCCAACTGTTAACTGTTTTTGGCATCATTGGTTTTGGTTTGTTCAGTTATATGACCTTTTGTGGTGACTAGTTGAATGTTTCATTAAGACTTTGGATCTATGGAGCTAGGGATAGGGAGCGTTAGATCGTTTTTTAAGAACTACTAAGGATACCTTAAGGCATATTACAGTAATGTAAATATATGGTGTGAATATAGAATATCGTATCATTGTCTAAATGTTGGAATGTTCATCTGGCAGTTTGCTACATCTACATCCAGATCTGATTTCACTCGTGCTGAGTTCATACATCATGCCTCTTAAGCAGCTATATCAGTCTTCAGTTCAGAGCTGTCTGCACCACCAGCTGGAGGCTATTTAGTTATATATATATACTCCACTTTTAGCAGCAGCCCACCCTCATAAGTTGGTTTTTGTCTAGTCCGGCTGCTGTGTACAAGCATTTCCACAATGGCTGTATTCCCCTGTGGGAAAATTGCACACATTCCCAACTCTAATTTCCACTTCAGTCATGCCACATTAGGCGGTAAAGGCCATAATGACCACAGGTGGACACAATCCAAGACTTTTTTATTTTTTGTAATGTTTAGGTTTAGGTTTAGGAGCATAGTTTAAAATGTAATGCTGGCAAATAGTCAAATAGCTTGTGATTTTTTTTTTTGTTATATTGGATTATATTTTACAATATACAATTACAATTTCATGTGGGGCAGCACACTGACTTAGTGATTAGCACTGTTGCCCCACAGCAAGAAGAGCCTGGGTTTGATTTTCAGACAGGGGCCTTTCTGTGTAGAGTTTGCTTGTCTCCCCCGTGCTTTCATGGGTTTGCTCCAGGTACCTTGGTTTCCTCCTACAGTCCAAAAACATGTATCTATGATTCTAAATTACCCATAGAACCGTGTGTGACCCTGTGATAAACTGGCGACTTGTCCAGGGTGTACCCCTCCTGCCTCTCCATCTTTCAGAGATGGCTCCAGCAGATCCCCGTGACCCCGAATAAGGGAATAAGCGGGTATAGAAAATAAATGAATGAATAAATGAATTAACATTTAAAGTTCTCTTTCTAACATTCGTTTAGTATCTCACTATGGGATATAGACCACCCCCGTATTGCAGATATTCTAATGAAGCAGACTAAAGCTGATCCGGACCCACCAAAATGTTACTGCAGATAAGTTTAACTTAGGGTCTTCCAGAAACAAATGAACAAAGATTCTGTCACATCCAATCTGTAGAACCTTAAAAAGGTGTGTGGAGACAGCCAGCACAAATCTCCAGTATAGAAACTGCTCTGAATAGAGCCCAGGACATAGCTATCTCCCTTCAAGAGTTCGCATGCAACTCCCTTGGGGGCTCTATACACGCCTTCTCGTAATATAACACGATCGCAACGAGAGGCAAAGATGTGACATCTAAGAATCCACCCATGACATGAAATGAGCAATCTTGCTGTGATGTAGTGACGCTGACTTTTGTTGGCATTTGCAGGTGGTGAAACATCCAACATGGCCACTCCTGAATTTAAATACAACTTTGAAATATCCACAGAAATGAGATTTACGGACAGCAGCAGGGGGCTGTGTGATATGTACAGGGATGTGGTTGAGACTCCCTGATCACTGCAGTGATTGGTCTGTCCTAGTTGGCAGATGTGGTGTCATCGGAGCTTCCATAATTGGTCACGCCAAGGGTCGTTCTCATAATGGGATACCGAACGAATGTTAAAAAGAGAACCTGCTTTCTGTTTTATCTTAATCATATTGTTTACGTAGACATGCTTTTTGCTATTGATTTTACATGTGTCTAACGTCCAATGTCCTTTTGGCTTGTCTGTGATTTTTTTTTCCAGTGGGTCAAACTGAGCACCTAATTTTTGTGGTCTATTTAAACTTCCGGCGCTTTTAAGGACAATCTAGTAGGGGTATGTGGTATGTTAAGAACATATCATAAACCCTGAACTATACGCTAGACGATAGATTTACAAAACATTACATATAGACTAAAAAAAAACCTTTTTTTTTTGTAAATTTTTTTTGAAAAAAGAATGAAACTTTACATTATTTTTATGTACAAAAGTACACAATTTATAATACCTTAGAAAAGAGTTTTGTGTCAATATGCCACATTATTTATATCAAAACCTTTCCCAGATCTTCCTTATATTACATATTATAGCCAGTAATTTACTTACCTTCTAATTCCCACCCAGCAGCCATACAACAATGTTAGGACTTTCTGCCCTCTTCCACATACATGATCTCATGGATACACATGACCAACTATTGTAAAGGATTGCAATTCCTCCTACACAGCTCCTTTTGCATCACTGAGCTACTGTTAATATAATGTGTTTAATCAAGACGGGAGAATCTTCTGTGTAATTAACTGAAATCTAGTTTCGTTTCTACTGCGTAGTCCTTTTTATATAACGCCTTATGTTTCATCTGCTTGCCACATGTTGGTGTCCGTGAAATTGATTGTGTCAGCAAATAGCAACATGTTTTTTTTTTTGTAATGCAGTGTATTATGATTTGGATGTTGTTTCCATGGAAAGATGAATACAGAGAGCCCCTTTTGTTTCCAGGATGGTGTAGAGGCAAAAATATAACAGTGAGTCAGCTGTTGGGAGGGCAGTTTTAAAGCTACATATTAGCCACTTGGAGATGCTAAGACCTGCCCTTCTTTTGTTGACTTTTATTAATGAAGTGTCCCAAGTGTCCTGAAGCCTGAAAGCGTCTCCTGCTGTTCTGCAAATCTGTGCATGTCACGCAAAGCCAGGCAGTGAGTCACGCTCAAAGAGGCGGCTTTGCTCACAAAGCTTGCTGTTTAGCGAGATCTGATCGCGAGAGCTTTACTATAAGATTAAACATGTTCGAACAATGGAATTTGGTTGGAAAATTTACATTTACGGCATTTGGCAGACACCTTTAACCAGAGCGAATGGAGGTTAAGGGCCTTGCCCAGGAATTGCTGAAGTTCAAACCCACAATCCAACACCTCCCCAAATACCACCAAATCCCAAACATTTTGTCTTTACACATATATCCACCAAAAAACTCTCAGGTTACTCACTTTGTCTCTCAAGTACCATTCCCGTCTTAACTAGCCTTAGGTCAACTTTCTTTATCTAATATTGTCTTTTATTACTCTATTTTAATGTACCCACTAAGCATGTTTATCAAAGACAAGACATGTCCTTTTAATAGTAACATCTGTGCCCTGAGTGTGTGTAAAATCCATGTCCTGAAGCATACTGTACCTTTAATATTCAAGAAAAAAAGCTTGCTTCCCTTCCCTGCTCTGCTGTGTGTGCAGAGGTTTTATATTTTCCCTGTGCTTTTGGGTTTAACTCCAAGTATTGCAGTTTCTTATCATAGTACAAAGACATGCTTTGTAAGTCAATTTCTCTTTCTGAACTGTCCACTGAGAAAGACTCTAGACTCCCTGTGATCCTGGGTAGGATAAGCAGTACAGAAAAGATGAATAGACTCTTCTATTATTCGGATAATTAATCACTTTTTTTCAATTACAATTTTGAATTCTGAATCTCATTATGCCACAACAGATAACGATCATTGTTGCTTACTGACAATGCAGCTCATTTAATACAAAATGGTGGACAGCAAGAGTCAGGTGAGAAAGAGACTTAGCAACATCTTAAAGAAGTACCATGTTTATTAAGGACAAGCAGGGTGTAATGTGGGTAAAGAAGCTTTTCCAAAATGATGTGTTTCTGCAGGGCCAGCTAAAGGCATGGGCAGGGGTGGGCTGAGCCCACCCAAACGTCTGTCTTGCCCAACCAATCAAAATTTACATTTACTTTACATTTACAGCATTTGGCAGACGCCCTTATCCAGACTGACTTACATACATACAACTGAACAATTGGGGGTTAAGGGCCCACAGTGGCTGGGAATCGAACACACAATCTTCGGGTTGGTAGTCCAACACCTTATTTGTGATTTGATAAAAGTAGTCTGGACTAGTCTGGGTAGTGGTGGGCTTGGTGCTGAGTAGTTTGAAAAAAGTCAACAAAAAATCACAACAGTTTCCTGTTTTTGATTGGCTGTAAGTAACGGTGCGATCTACACATGCAAGGCAAAGCAGATTGCTGCTCTGTCAGGAATTATGGAAAAGCTGAAACAGTCACACAATTCACAAATCTGTCTGTCTATCTATCTATCTATCTATCTATCTATCTATCTATCTGTTTAAGCCGTTACTATAAGAACATCATTTATTACAAGTTGTACTTACAAGCTTGGGACCCATCAAATCTATCATCAAATGTTCTAGAAAATGAATTAACCACTCAAAATCAGCGCAGTAAATTAATGCATGACATATCAGTATAATTGCTTAAAATGTTTCTTTATCATTCTTTTTTTCCCCCTATCTCTGCTGTCTAGTGTATGCCTCAGTGAGCCTGTACCTGCTTCCCCAAAGACCAGCTACACTGCTTCTCTATGATGATGTGGTACAGCTCCTGCTTGGTTCTCCAGGTTAGTAAGCCTCTTTTAATGATGTTGCAGTTTGCTAAACTGCTTCGCTAAAAGAACCCTTTTTCTCAGTATCTCATTATTTTTCTTAGAATTATTCTTCTCTGCCTACAACCGCTCAGTTTGGTGTCCACTAGGCTTGCTGCGAGATTCAGTGTTAACAGTGACGGTGTTAAACCAAAACACCAGTTATGTCACTTGGCATAACTGTTTAAGTGAAGAAAATAGTATTGACACTTGAACTTACCACAACTTTGCTCTGTAGCACCGGGTTTCTAAACTTAAAATGCATTTTTGCCCCGTTTATGTTGTTTTACCTACACAGCAAAGATAAAAACATTATTATTTACAATGCACATCGACCGCTTGTGGTTTATAATCATATTATCTTTAAGAGGGGGCCCCCCAACCCCAACCCCCATGCATAGGAGTGAGGGTGATTGTGTGTGATTGTTTGTCTGTATGTGGCCCTGTGATAGACAGGTGACCTGTCCAGGTTGTTCCCCTGCCTTTCGCCCAATGACAGCTGGAATAGACTCCAGCAGATCCCATTGACCCTGATTAGAAATAAGTGAGTATAGAAAATGGATGGATGGATGGATAGATGGATAGATGAATAGATGGATAGATGGATGGATGAATAGATGGATAGATGGATGGGTGTTAAATGGATAAAAAGTTATTTTTTTGTATTGTCTGAGAATTTGAGTTTAAACACCTGCTTACTTTGTTTGCGACATCATTCTGTATTCTGTATTTGACAATCCCAGCAGTTCAGATCACGAAGATCACCCGATGTGTCATCTGAGCTTTAACATGATGTTATGTATTGCACCGCTGCTACATGGTTGCACATTTCATTATGAAATGTATTTGTACACAATAATCTGCATACATTTGCCCCAGAATTATTTTATGCCACAATCCAACCTATTGGACAAACATATTATAGGATTGTGGTGATAATGTTGTAAATATTACAGCACACCCTGTCACCAATTTTCAGCCCAGATTTCGCAAAACGTTTGTGCTGCTGCTACAGTATGTGAGAATTGCTGATGTGTCCCTTTCATGCAATAAACCTCTCACTCTCCCAGAAGTGCTCGTGTGGGCATACAGGAAAAAAATGAGGTGCACAATTAATGCGGCGTGAATCAGGTGAACCGGAAAGCATTTCCAGGCTTCTAAGCACTATAAATGTCCTGTTAAATTTACACTCATTATCAAAATGTCTAACCTTGCACGCTGTAGCACATAGTTGTGAGATGTAGAAAAGACTAATAACCTTTTCCTTGTGATTTTTTTTTGCTTGTAAAACAGCCAAAGTAGCTTTGATGGTTTTAGGCCGTGGCTGGGCTGCTGCTTTGTGATTGGAATTATAGAGGGAATTACTGGTGTGTGAGAATGTTTTATTGTGCATTACTGGCTTTATTAAATGGTGTTTTTGATTTGATCGCCAAAAACAGAGCTAAAAAGTTCCAGTATAAATGCTGAGTTTTCTAAATAATATTTTCACTGTACACGTTCATCCCCCCCAACCCCCCCCCCCCCCCCCCTCCCCCCCACCCCCCCCCACCCCCCCCTTGCAGGATTTTTAATGAGCGTTTAATACCTCATCATTATCATCAACCTTCATCACTTTGTCTATGAAATGAAACAATTCTTGGTGTCTTTCTCCCGCCTATCTGTTTTAGAGGCCTCTCTCTCTCTCTCCACATGCCGCTAAATAGCTGCTGGAACTGAGAGAACTGAGTAATTGCAGCTGTTTTGCCTGATTGCACAGACCGCTGTTCATCCATTATATTTCGACATGTTTAAAAAAGAGCCCTAAGTTCCCATATGAAAAAAAAACTTAAGTATTATAGAGTAACTTTTAAAATAGAACACGTAGGAAGATGTCCTGTGGTAAATACTGTAGTGTACTGAACCTTATTATAGTAAATATACTACATTAATATACTACATACTACAATAATTCTACCATAAGCAAATTACTACATTAGTTACAATAGTAAATTTTTTACAACTATATTATACCAGTGGCGGGCCGTGCATTTGGTACCTGGGCCTTCAGTATGTATTTACCCGACTGATACACTGGGGTTAAAGGCCTTGCTTGAGGGTTCCACGGTGGAATCGAACCCTGATGTTCCAATAAGCAGTCCAACCCCACTGCACTACCACTTTCCCATACCCCTATCCCCATATATCAGACACACTAAACAAAGGCATCTGTCATATTGAGAAAATTTAAATAATAAAAATTTTCAGAGCCAGAAATTAACCTCAAAAACAAAGAACTTCACAAGGCATACATTCTAAACGGACAAGTTTGTTCGTCAAATTAGTCACCTGTTGCTGTAGTTGGTGGTATAATTTATTTCAAGGGTGTTCAGTAGGGTTAAGATTAGAGCCTACTGCATTACACTTAAATTATGTGTCAATTAACCTCATAGTATGATATATACCGTATATATATATCATACCGTACCATATACCATAATAGATACCGTACATGGAGACAAAAAATTTCAGGGAGTCAAAAATAAATAGAGTGATAATAATTACCTAATTATGTAATACTAGTGGAGTCTGTAAAAGCCAGAGCTGTCAGGAAAGGGTTTAGTAGGTTGTTTTTAGGAGTTCCTGATCCAGATTTTAGATAGATGAATGGAGAGAAATTGGATCTCTCTCTAACTACAGTATTTTCACATTGAAAATCATTTCCATGGCAACTTTGGCACGGAACGGCAGACGATGCAGAAGAGTGAGGCTGAAAGAGGTCTGTTAAAATGCAGCACATTTCCACTGTGGGGGCGGAAGTTGATTTCTGGTCTGTTGAACCAGCCTAAACTCTTGACCATTTTTGAATCTTTCTATGTTGCAGAGATTTATGATACTTAGGTTTAAAATAGACACACCTACCGTGAAAATCAGGGATCTACCAAGGTTTGGTCAATTCCGATTCCATCAGGAACACAATATTATAATGAACTGGGGAAGTGGTGGCTTATGGTTACCAACCTGAAGATTGTGGGTTCGATTCCAAACTCCACCAAGCCATGATTGTTGGGCCCCTAAGCAAGGCCCCTAACCCCTAATTGCTCAGTTGTATAAATAACATAAATGTAAGTCGCTTTGGATAAGAGCATCTGCCAAATGCTGTTAATGTAAATGTAAAATATTAATAAGAGGTGGATGCAGACAGACATAGCATCAGTAGCTGACCTTGATAAGTGGCTGCTGAATAAGTGGTTTCAAGCCAACAGACATTATTAAAAATGTAAAATGTAGTGCTAATCCAGCCTTGATTGAATATGAATATAAATACAGATTCAGTTATTGTAGCCTCCCTGACTCATATATCATCAATCGGTGTCCCTGGACCAGTATATATCAGATTTAGTTTTCAGGATTTTCAGCAAGAAACAAAACACTTCCCCTATTTAAGTGACATCCTACTGTCTTAAATCTTTTATCCTGCCCAGGTTGTCAGAACCAGAATACCAATAAACACATACATACCACATGTATCAAGTGACCCAATTCAGATTTTTTTACTCCAATGTGACACAGATGAGATATGACCCACGATAGTGTATGGTGGAAAAGAGAACATGGATTCCAATATTTTTAGATTTTGGCCTTATTTATACATAGTAATAAATCAGATAAATCGGATACGTGCATTAGCGTCTGTGATGGAAGCAGACAGATTTTCACGTGTTGGACATCACTGAATAAATGACCGTGGTGCGTGATGTCACCTCCGGTGGACACCAACAATGATATGTATAGCTTAGCGCAACTGTGTAACCCAATATTTATAAAGTTTTGTTGTCACAGCTAATGTAAGCAGAACACATAGCTTGGTAAGTTTAGGGATATACTGACTTACTTTCATGGTTTATGTAAGGTGTGTTGAATGCGTACAGGTGTGTCTAATTGTCTACAGGCGTGTAATATTATTCAACAGAAAACAGTAAATGTGAGAAGGTTTATGTTTGTTGGTATGTGGATTATTGTGCAGCCATGTTTGTAGGCTGTGATATTTTGGGAATTGGTGTGGGTGGTGAGTGCTAGAGTGGCCCTGACAGTCAATATTTGCAGGTCTGGTTTGGTCAAACTATAATTGGCCTGTAATGTCACTGTTGATATCAGATTATTTATCACCCTTGTTCAGAGCAACATACGAAAGTGCTTTTATTCCCATTCCTCAATAAAGGTACGATAGATCACAAATAAGTGTAACCAACCAAAAACCTTATTTTAATTAGATTTGTTTTTTCAACAAATGAGAAAAAGGTGGGTCTTCTTGAGGACAGCCAGTCACTCTGCTGTTCTTACATTGATGAAACATTTATTCCACCATCTTGGTGCCAGAACAGAGAAAAATCTTGAGGCAGACCTACCTTGTGTCCTAGGAGATGGTGGAACCAGTCCAGCGGTGCTTGTGGATCTGAGGAAGTGTAGTGTAAGGAACAACGAGTGCTTTAAAGATAAGAGCGTGGTGCTCGGTTTTTTGGCTATGTAGGCAGGTATCAGTGTTTTGAATTGCAGCAGTGGGTGGTGTGTGTAAATTTGAGGAGGTCTAAAAGAAGTCGTAGACGAATTGCACTCGGTGGTAGACCTGCCAAGAGTTGCAGTAGTCTATTTTAGAAATTAAAAAAGAATTTACAAGCAACTAGGTGGACAAGAATGGAGTACTCCAGATGTTGTAGAAGATAAACCAGCAGTAAGGTGTCAAGGAAAAGGAAAGTTGATTAAACATGAATACTCCTAGCTTCCAGGTATAGGAATGAGTCAGCTGGCATGAACTCACATGGGTAAGTCTGTAATATTTCTAGTGTAATTTTTTTGCTGTTCTATTGAGTTAACATTCTTACTTTTTCCATATTTGATGATGTAATGGCCTAGATTCTTTTATCTTCTGCATTTTATCAGCTTGGGGTTACATAGGTGATATCGCTCAGTGGGGAGAAAACTGGGAAAGGAACATTCCATTACCATCAGTTGTAATTAACAAACATTCGGTGTCAACCAGATGAGGATGGGTTTCCCATAGTCTGGTTTCTATCAAGGTTTCTTTCTACTTCATCTCAGGGAGTTTTGTCTTTGCAACATTTATCACTGGCTTGTTTATTTGGACACAGACGAGGGACGACACTTTTTCACTGTTCCTGCATTCTGTGGAAAGCTGCTTTGTCCATTGGTAAAAGCACTATACAAAATACAATTGAAATTGAACTGAATGGTGATATTTGTCGAAGGCTAGTCCCATCTGGAATATAAAGAAAAAAAGATTTTTTTTCCACAATTATTTCAAAAGTTTTATTTACTCCCTGTCACTCCCTGTTTAAAATTTTTTGGCTTGTAGTTTGAGGGAAAAAGATTAGCCTCCTCATTCACCTCCAAAATAAAAGACATGCGAGCTATATTTTTTTGTAGGTTTGCATCACCTGTTGGAGTTGCAAAATATGCAAATATGGTATGATTTTCACAAAACAGTGTTTGGAAAAGTAGTTAAAAACGAATAAAATCAAAGCATCCAGCTTGCTGAACCTAATAAAGATGCTTGGTTGGTCAGATGCCGAGTAGATGCCTCCGTGATGTGATAAAATACACAATGATAAGGTGCACAAAACTCTGAAAGGACGTCGTACCCATAAACCCTATCACAGACTATCTAATGCTGGAACTTTTGACTTGAGCTTCTGGCTGAATTCCAGCAGGGTTTATATAATCAGGCCAACTTGGCAGTAGTCCCACACATTAGCACAAAGGATCATGGAAAAGAAAGCAAAGATGTTGGCAGAATAATTTTCCTGTCTTTTAACAAAAAGCAATTAATATTAAGAGAATAGCATGTAAATAAGGTTGCCATAAATTGTTTTCTTTCTGCAGTCAGCATCATTTGCTTCCCTGTTAAGAGATAAGAACATTCTGGTCAGCAAGCTTGCTGTATAAAAGCTATTAACTGTATACAGTAAAAAACACTGAAGCAAAGAGGTCAGTTTGTGGGGCAAAGAGGTCAATACCCTGTGAGGGGGCTGGACAGAAACTCTGGAGTTCCAATGGCGACCCATAGGGCAGTATTGATTTTTCCCTTGTGGTTTACCATTTTAGAAAATCATCTGTATTCTGGAACTGCTTGCTAGCAGTAACAATTGTGAAAATCGTACTGGCTAATGATTGTCAATCATGCTCTAAAAACACATTTTAGCACACAACTCGTTATTATTATTATTATTATTACTATTGGAGTGTTTTAGGTCTGAATTTTCATCTTTGCATTATTTTAAAAAGCTAAAGCCTTGCTCAGGGGCCCAACAGTGGTAACCCCGGTCTTTCTGGTATCAGTCCAACAAAGCCATCACTTTCATAACGGTTGCAGGTGTGACAGTATAATATAGTTTGAGTAAACATTACTGAATACTGTAATATCATGTAAAGATAATTTAATCCAGTATATAACATAAGCCTAGGGTCCACACAAGTCCTAAACATTTTTTGAACATCGCTGAGTGAGACTGGAATTTAATCAAAGGCTTCCACCGGTTTAGCCCGACTGTTCTGCAAGAGTGAAAATAAATACTGGTTCTTCCTGCAATTCTTAAATTCTTCTGGTGCACCAAATTGTGCTGTCATTTTTAAAACAAATGGAATGCTTCTATTCACCTTTGACCTTTTTCTTTAAGAGTGTCCCTGAGATGCATAAGACTAAACACAGAGCACTTCCCCTTATTCATCCCCTCCACTGCAGGGCTCCCAGGTCAGCAATCTGCACTTGTTTTCACCAAGTAATGATCTTAACTTGCCTGACAGAAAGGCAACGTTAATGCTAACGCTAAAGATTGTCTTGTTTGAAATGATGATGAATTAGCTGGTACAATTGAAGAGAGTGCACTTTGGTGATTAAAGTGAGCCCCAGGGGTGTAGTAATTAACATTTAGGAAGTTGACATTGCATTGTCAGTTAAGTTTAAGCAGTTTTTTTTTTGGGAATTCTGTAAAATAATGAATTTTATTTACGGTTGTTCCCATCATTTTACACCGATATATATATATAAACCTTGGTCTATTCTGGTGGATACAAACAAATCTGAAGAGCACTAAAGATGTTCAGACTGCAAATGTTTTTGATTCAATGTGTTCTTATTGGCCAGAACCACTTCAACATGGCACTGTTCCTGGTGCAAATAGATCAGCTCTGTTATATGGCAGAATAAAAGAGGCCTGAGAACTGAACCCTGTAGGAACCTCAATAAACTTCTTGTTTTCCACATCACTAAACAAAGACACACAGCCGATGGCCGGAAATGTGTAGAAAAACATTGTTTTTGCATGGTATCCATAGGACTTCTGATAGAAAATATTGATAAGTATTGTAGTACTCACAAGTTAGCCTTGATGTTGATAGTTTTTTATAGAAGCTGTTCAGTAATTAGCATATTTTGTTGTTGTTGTTTTTCTTTCAATAACTATTATCCTATTTAAATTTTAATGTTATGTAAAGATCAAGACATGCTAATAAATGAAAATAATCAGCTATCCCCCAAAGGAGGTGGTAGCTCAGTATTCAAGGCGTTGGATTGCTGATGCAAAAGATTGGCAGCACAGTGGCTTAGTGGTTAGCCTCACAACAAAAAGGCCTGGGTTTGATTACCAGACCGGGGCCTTTCTGTGTGGAGTTTGCATTTTCTCCCCATGCTTGCGTGGGTTTACTCCGAGTTCTCCGGTTTCCTCCCACTGTCCAAAAACATGTATGTTAGATTGATTGGTGATTCTAAATTGCCCATAGGAGTAAGTGTGTGTGTGAGTGGCCCTGTGATAGACTGGCGACCTGTCCAGGGTGCACCCCTCCGCTTCAGAGACGGCTCCAGCAGATCCCCGTGACCCCAAATTAAGGAATAAGTGGGTATAGAAGATGAATGAATGAACTAGATGTTAAAATAGAAGCAAAAACATGTTACTCGTGCAGTAATATAAGCCTGTGATTTAATCTTAATCTAAGAATTAATCTTAGAGTTTCTGGCATAAACATTGAGGTAAATACACCCTTTTACCAATAACAATAAAAAGTAAACAATATGCAAATGTTTAGGTGTATTAATTATATATTGTTGTGGATTTCTTTAAAGAAATTACTGTGATTTTTTTATATGTTTACCCATATGGAGGAAACCAGCAAAGCATCTGTGCTATTTCAATCAGCAGACATCTCCAGCTCTGGAACCAAGACACACTGCTTTCCTAGTGTGAAGTGGATTCTGCGCTGCTGCTGCTGCTGCCGCTGCTGTGTGTGAATGTGTGTGTGTGTGTGTGTGTGTGTAAATTAGCCGAACTCTTTAGGAGCCTAGCCAGCTTGGCAGTCAACCAACCACAGATAGACTTTCCTGTTCTTTCCCCACATAATCACACGTAGTCAAATGTTGGACGGTTGTCCTTTCCGTGAATCAGTGATGCTCTATCAGAGAATGAGCCCTAAAAATGACGCGTTACCACACATTAATTACTGTTATTAATGTCTGGATTTTCTTTTAGCCTAAAGAACTATGACACTGCATTCTTCAGCCAGTTGTCTTGTGTTTGTTTTGTCTAAGCTCTCGATGTTTTCAGATTCCGGGTGTAGAAAGGTGAAATAATTATAGTATATAGTGTGTTATGATGAATGATGTAAACCAAAATAGTGACTGGTTAGAATGTTGAGCTCTAACGAGCAATCGAGAGACTCTGACTCTTTTTTTTTTTTTTTTTTTTTTTGCTCGTCTTGGATGGCAAAATAAGTTATAAAAAAAAACGCCTCAAATTGTAAAGATATTAAATGTGAATATTATTATTTTTAATTATTCTTTATAAATTGGTTATGTTTGAATAAATTGAGAGATTGAAATAATTTTTATTTCTTCAATACTTATTAGGTATCATGATATTGTAAAGAACTTGAAATCATATATGCATAAAATTAATTTTTGTATATTTAACAGGTTTTCTTGGGATAAAATAGTTTTGCGTTTTCAGATGCTTGATATTAACGAGAACAGAGAATATTTGTGAAGTCAGTATATTTACCTATTCCTTATATTAACTCACATGCTGATATTTACCATAATATTAGTGGTCACTGGGGTCATAACAATCTTTTTAGGAGGAATTAATCTGGTCCATTGTTTTAACATTTAACGAATATAGTTTGTATTAAAGTTAATTGTGTCAAATTAACGCACTACTATCACTTCTATATGAATAAACTTTTGGTAATTCACACATGTTCACGTGTGTGTGTGTGTGTGTGTATGCTGTGGCTGAGTGAACATAACGGACAGATAAAAAATAAAAGGAGAATAATGGAGGGACTGGTAGATTGTGGTAGTGGATCAGCCTGTCGGAGCCTATTAGTAGCTAGCTCTCTCAATGCTAATCAAAACAGACATTCCAGATTCAAACAGATATGGCTTTGTTTTGGAATTTTCCATTTTGCTTTTCGGCAGCTTAGCTGTCCAGTGGGGCATTTTTTAATCACTGTACTATATTATGGTAAAGGTTAAAGACAGAAACAATAATATAATTAAAGCAGAGCAGCACGGTGGCTTAGTGATTAGCACAGTTGCCTCACAGCAAGAAGGTCCCAGAATATAAAGGTTAAACTTCTTGTATATTTCCTTTTTTAAATAAATACTAAGATGTATTACATTATGTATTGTAGGTTCCAGAAATCATCCATGGGTACAGCTCCAGAGAAAAAACATTGGACCCACAGTCAACGCCTCCCAAGTCTCTCTCTCGGCCAAGCTCACTTCCACAAGGAGCCAGTATGAGCTCGGTGGATTCCCCTACCCGCTTGGCCTGGAGAACAGCACAGGTGAGTTTCAAAAAATTATTTTATCCAATTCTATTAAAATAAAATAAGTTTATATTTCCCACAATGCTAAGTTTTCTCACCCAAAAGACAAAGTGGTAGCTTAGTGGCTTAACAGAAGGTTGTGAGCTTGAATCCCATGGCTACCTTTCTAGTCGCCGAAGCTATGTTCCCCCCTTAACTATCCAGTTGTTTAACAGAGAACTAAAATTTCTTTTTGGTTAAGCTGAATTTTTTATTTAACATTATTATTTTTTCAGAAAATTTCATGCAGGTTCTACTACACGCCAACAAGTTTAACAGAGGGTTTAAACCAAACAATTAAAAAAAAAACCCTTAATTTTAAAACGATAATGATGTGTGGATATTTGTACAGTTTAAGCAGTAAAAATGTTAATCTGTAAAAATCTAACACATACAATAAGTTGCTATATTATACTTTATATTATTGCATTATGTCTATTATTATTCTTCTAAAGCGGTGCTTCTCAACCTATTTTGGACCAAGTTTAAACTTCTTTGCTGCCCCTTCATGCCCCAGCCCACATCCCATGCATACAAACGGGTTGTTTTCTGCCTTGAAGGCCATCATTTAATCAGACCCCCATTTCTTATGAGTGACAACAAATATTCTTTAAGATCAAAGAAAAATTAACAAAATTGGCTACCGATTAGCGTGTTAGTGTTAAGTCTGTAAGCTATTTTATAGATGGTGTTAAAGGTAAGGGGAATAAAGCCATACCAAAGATAAAGATATTTTTTCTTAAATGTTCTATTAATTCCTTCTGGAATCTTGGCAATTTCTCCATAGAACCACTTAACACATCTGTTTATTTAATGCCACCCTTCAAACGCCTCATATGCTCCATCAGATTTCCAACACCCCCTGACGGTTTCTGACTGTCCACTAGGGGTGATACCGACCCTGTTGAGAGTCACTATTGAACAAAGATGACCATAGTGACTGTATGATCTGTATAATCACATTTTTTTTTCTCTGAAATGTTCTGATATCTGCCCCTTTTTTAAGGCTTGCATTATAAACCTTCTAGTTATTTTCATGGCCAGACTTTGTGTGTACAGAATGCTCAGTCTCCTCCCACCTTTAGTGTCAGTGTCCCAGCATGAGCCAGCCCGTCTCAGCACAAGCACTTAATGCTAGGTTACAATATGCCCTTTGTTGTCACTGTCCTCATCTAGACATGTCTTTTTTTTCCCCTTTCTTTCTTTGATTTAGTATCTTTTGTTGGGTCCGGAGACTGGATTAGGAAATGGTAGAAATGGATTACCAACAAAAAAATTCTCCATCCTCTTTTTATTCATGACTCGTTTACACAACAAAGCAAAGATCACAAAAGTTGAAAAAAACAGGGTGGGGCAGGGTGGATGATTTAGTGCGGTTGTCAACACAGCGACACTGACCATGCCAGTCTTATAACTGTTTTTATTATTAAAACTTGTGTTTTATTCTTAGCATAAAAGGAATAAAACACCAAGGGATAAAAATTATTTTAAATGATTCATTACTTATAAGAAAAGAAAAAAAAACGCCAGTCACTATTCAGTGGTGTGGAATATTAAGTTAAGTTTCTGAAAAATCCTTCCGCTTAGCTGCCTTGAAGTTAATAAGCCAAACGGGAAAATATTACATCAGACTATTAACATACTCCTTACATACATGTGAAAATAAAACCTTTAAAAAAAATCTTCAAAATATCAAGAATAATTTGTTGGGATTTTTTTTCTTCTTGTTTTTTTTATTGAGGGAAACATGTATTAAAGTTATAATTTACATTAGAGCAGAAAGCACAGCCACAGTTTTAAAAAAGCAAACAATATTTATGTGATCCTCCGTCCCCGAAAAATCACATAGAATAAATTCATAGAATTTATAGAATAAAACGGCTCTAAGGTTGCATATGTAACCTTGGTTTCCCAAAGGGGACGAAACGCTACATTGAACACTTCCTGCATGGCCGCAGTCTTGAAGCACAAGTAACAATTACACCAGTTGAAGAGCGATACATGACGAGTATAGTCATCAACCAGGAAAAAACAAAGGTGAACACCCAGCTACAGTAAGTCAGGCTGTGACCTGAGGCCCGTTGACAGGGATACCGGTGATATGGCCAAGCACCTTGTTCAAACGCTATTGGAACGTGATTTCCATGCCGCTATACCACCAACTTGCTGTCACGGTGGCCAAACATGTCTCCAAAGCAAAGATGCTGTACCTAAACCCTGCCAGGCAAGTAGGCTACAATACTTAACTTACTACTTGGTTCTCTGCCTAAGATCCCAACTGCCGTAATGGGGCTTCCTGCGGACAATTTGAACCTTTTTCAATTTTATAATTTCTTATTCTCTCTCTCTTTCTCTCTCTCTCTCTTTCTCTTTCTCTCTGTTCTCAGGCTTAAACAGTAGCTGGGTAGAACTGACTGCATTGGCTGCAGCTTGTGCCATGCTTACTGGACCCAATGGGACTGAGGTGAAGGTTTCGGAACCTATCCATGTTTCAGTCCCACTTCCCTCAGACTCGCCCCTCAAATCTGCCACCAGTGTCCCCGTCTGGAAGTTTGAGGAAAGGACAGGTTTGTCTATCTAACGAATTTTATTGAAAAGAGCATTTTATTAAATGTTTATCAAGTTACAGCTAAAAAAACTTTCGGATCATAGGATTGAGAAATCTTGTGTTAACACATTTGATACATTTGGAGAGAATATTTTTAGCATTTATAGATCTTCAGTGTCCTTCTGAATTTATAACTCATGTCAGGTCACAAACCATCCTATCACTGATTATTATCCTATAACAACAAGCTCCCAAGTGTCAGGGGGAAGTGGTGGCTTAGTGGATAAGGTGTTGGACTGATACCAGAAAGACTGCTCAGTTGTATAAAAGACATAAAAGTAAGTCGCTCTGGAAAGAGCGTCTGCCAAATGCTATAAACGTAACATAACAATTCTTTACCTAATCGATGTTAACAAAATGTCCAGCAGATGCCGATTCTGTAGAAAAGAGTTCCGATTAGTATTTTGATCAGTATAATTTAGTTTTTATTCTGAATGATGGACACACAGCAGACAGTGAACTCGAATAAAAGAAAGGATTCATCCGCTGCAGCTGCCTCAGGTTGAAGATATCAGGTTAAGATTGTGATGCTGCTTCACAGAGGAACTGTTACACAACATGGTTCAGAGAGAGAGAGTGAAAAAGAAAGAGGGCCATTTGCAACCTTAGATGAAAGCACATAGGACAAAGACTGCACAGTTTCAGCTGGTTGCTAGGAAACGTCCATTATTTAGAGACACAGCATTATTTATGATGACTTATAAAAAGATTTTTGGCAAAATATCTTAATGGGGGTTTTTTAATATGTAAGTAAAATTCATAAACCAAAATCAGTTTAATCTAGAAGGTTTTCCTAATTTTACTGCCAAGAACAAATTCACAGTAGTTTTTTTTTTAATGTGGGCAAAAAAAGGTGATTGAACTGCAGAAAAAGTGGACACAAATTATTTTACTTTTGCCTTGTGGTATTTAACTTGTCGTTGGTTATGTAATTACCCAATAGCAAACCCTTAACTTTGTTGCATGGATTTAATTAATTTTTGACTAAAGCAAATGCAACCGTACTCTTTAATATAGTTAGTTTACTTAAAACTAAATAGAGAATTAATTCTTGAATTGGAATTTAAGGTATTTCTAGTATTTAGAGGGTGTCTTAAGTGATCTTAAGTGGCATCTCAATTATGACATGACCTGGTCTTTTTATACAATGACTTGTAAAGCTACCATTCATGCTTTAACCCCTTATAACTTCATTCACAAAAGAATCATAACTCCCCTTATTGCTTTTTCTGCCATGACAATGCCACTTATTATATCAAGGTCCTGTTTTTTGTTAATGCTTTTCCGACAAACCATGATCATGCTGATTGATTGATGGAAAGAAGAACATCATAATTTGATCTAAAATTTTCTTTTTAAAGGACCTTTCTTGTCAAATCAAACTATTACAGATTTGGGCTAAGATTATACCATCCTGTGTGACAAGTAATAGCTTTAAAAACACCAGCTTTAGATAGCTTTGGCCACTACCATCAAGATTGTTTACCAAAACCACAAGCCTTTCCGACTATGAAAAGGCGGTTAGCTAATTATATTTATAGCTGTTCTATAAACAGCTTTGTTTAGTAGGAATCTGCATTATTGTTAACGTAAAGGTCTGGCCAGGAATTAGGTAATACGTTACACTGAATTAGATGATACAGCATGTAATGGAGGTCTCAGTCTATGTGGTTGTTAAGCGACAGCAAGCTGGGGAAGGATTGATATGAATATGCAGCATGCGTGGGTGGGCGGGTGGATAGAATGTACTAGGATTTGGAGGAAAGTATGAATAAATAGACAGGCACAGCCATGTGCTGTGGGTGTGTGTACAAGCATAGGCTTTAGAGAGCAGTCTCCCTTTGAAGCCTATTTGCTTTACAGACAGTAGAGGGCTTAGCCTCCAGTGTGAGGAAAGCAGGGTTGTGTGACCTGTTCTGGGAAAGCCCCCTTTTTCAGAGACTTAGTAATATTTGCAGAAATGAAGGACATACATTGCACCCTAGTGGCCATACAGTTGCTGTGCAGTTGTGTTGAGTCTTGAAAATTGCCTCTAAAGCTTTCAAAGTATAAATTATAGCACAGCATGTAGCTGCGAAACAGCCAGTTTGAAAATGAGTTGGCCGTAAATACCTGGAAAAAGGAAATAAAATAGTCAGGTGTGAAAAATTAAGCAAGTAGTACGGTAAATGTATAAAAACAAGAAGGTTTTAGAGTAGTCTTACATAGGCAGACCTTTGACCGTTGAAGGTCTGGACCACGAAGCAGCTAAAAAAAACTTGTAAAAGAACAGCAACCTCAAATCTTTGAAATCTTGATCATTCTGCTAATACACACGCTAAATAAATGCTAGCAGTACAAACTTCCTTGATATAACAGTGTGTATAACTAGAAAGTATTAATATAGTCATGTGTTTAAGTGTTGGATATTTAGATCAATTTATTAAAGCTAAAAAGTGGAAGTGGAAGTGGTAGCGCTGTGGTTAATTTGTTGGACTACCAACTTGAGGACCCCGGTTTGATTCCCAGCCCCACCAAGCCACCACTGCTGGGCCCCTGAGCAAGGCCCTTAACCCCCAATTGCTCCTTTGTATAACAAGGAATATTGTAAGTTGCTGGATAAAGGGCATCTGCCAAATGCTGCAAATGTAAAAAGTTAACGAATTAAAAGATTTTTTTTTTAATGATTGGCACAGAAATTGATTACTAATCAGTGGACACTACTTTGCCATTAAACCAAACCTACATAAAAAGAGCATCGCATAAGCACAGACCGCATAGGTTATGTAATGTAATAGTTTTGCTTAGGTATCCGTAGAACTTGATACGGTCTCATCTGGTTTAAAATGTGTTTTGTGTGCGCTTCTGCATGTAATCTCATTGTGTTGATGTGTTACAGGTCTTTGGGTTAGAAATGGTGTGGGTTATATTAAAAAAGTTGGATCTCACATGACTTGGAGTTTTGTGACTTCACATTTAGGATACTGGCTTGCAGCTTTTCCATCAGATGGAGGTAAGCTGTGTGTTGGCCTATACACTGTCATGTACTACCATAAACAAATAATGTTGTCCGAATATTGTTTTTTAAAAAAATACTTTCTATGTTTTAAAAATAATTTTTATTCTACATACTATATCCTAATGTCCTGAAGAGGTTATACTCTAATACTCAAAACAATTTCTGTTCCAGCCAAAGAACTAAACAACTCTGGGCTCGGAGATATCACCACGTATCACACCATCTTTCTCCTGACAATTTTGGGTTTTATGGCCTTACTGGTTCTCATCCTGCTCTGCTTGTTACTTTACTACTGCAGGTATCTTGGTTCCAACTGTCCATGCTGATCAAAGCACATAAGCCGAAACAGATTAATGGCCCCTTTTTCTGAGGGTGGCCTTTAGCTAGCTGTGAGGCCACCTGTACAAAAGCATTGCTGTGGGACTGAAGTGGATGCCATATTACTGGCTTAGTGGCTCTTTTTAGTTATTATATAAACCAAAAAACAACAAAAAAAGAGTGATTATTATCGACAGCACACTCGCATTAGTGTGTCTTAGTGTTTGTTACAGTTCTTGAAGCATTACTTCACTGGAACTAAAAGTCACAAACGCTGTTCCAGCATAACAAAACCACTGAGCTCTATGAAGACATGCTGTGTTATGGTTGGTGTGGAGGAGTGTCCTGCGCTTAGTGTACTCAACTCCACTGAACACCTTCAGAATAAACAGGAACACAGACTTTACCCCAGACCTCCTGACTCAACATTAGTACCTGAATATTATTGTAACTGGAAAAAAAAACACGTTCCCACAGTCACAACTAAATTTGGAACAGAATGTTCAAAACGTGTATAGATGAGATGATCAGGTGTCCCAATACTTTTGTCTGTATAGTGTATATTAAAAAATATGTGCTGTACCTAATGTACAGTTACCTAACATTGGTAAAAAAAACCTGACTAATGCTATCATGGCTGATAAGTAAATCCCCACGATCTTTACCCCTTTTCCAAAACATTAGATGCTGTTTTACTGGAAAAGGGGGATCCCTTACGAATGCTCATGGTATAGCTATATAGTGTATATTCTGTCCATCTAAATTTAGTAGTATTGTATTTCATTTTCATGTCAAACATTCTTTTTCTGTCAGGAGAAGATGCCTAAAACCCAGGCAACCTCGCCCAAAAAACTATATCTCATCTACTCTGGAGAGCGCTAAAAGGGACCAAGGTACATCCACTTCTCATCTTAACCTCATCAGTGGTGGACACTTGCAGACAGCTTCCTCCACTGGAGATGGTGTAAAAACAGAGTTGTCGTCTACAAGGGACTTGCACAGCCTAAGGGAAGACTTTTTCAGGCGCAAGCAGCACCAATCTAAGGGGAACAAGCAAGGCGAAAGCTTCCCACTGCATGTCACCTGTTCTACCAATACCAACAACTCTATTCTGCAAGATGACATTGAAAGGTGTTATCATTTAACAGGTGATTCTGATGATCGGAGGAAACATCAACAATCCCATAATGCTAAGGACAACCAAGATTATACATCTGATCCCCCATCTCCCCTAAGGTTGCTCCCATTTGCTGGACACTACCAGGAGCAAAGACGGCACAGCAAGCCCCCAGAGTACTCCGCCTCACAGACTTCAGATGACTTAAACAGACCTGTCTCAGTGAATGCTCAGCCAGGCCAGCTTATCTTTTGCCATTCCATGGAGCAAATGAAGGACAGCATGTACCATAGTGTTGTTCCTACATTAGTCATCCCAGCACATTACATGCGCCTCTCCACAGATCTGTCATCCATGGAACAGGCTGTGGAAAGGCAGCAGCAGCTGCAGCATGATATGGAGTCCATTCAGGTGAGCATGACATTGCCTCACCAGCAGAGTCAACAGCATCAAGAGGCAAAGCTGCAGAACGAACGAGAAAAAGGCAACCAGCAGGGAGAAGAAATGGAGGATCAAAAATGGAGTTCAGATGCCTCCTCTGGCCCAGTCCACATCCCTGTGCTGTTCAACGAATCTACCATGACACAAATGAATGGAGAGCTTAAGGCTCTTACAGAGAAGAAGCTACTGGAACTGGGCGTAAAACCTCATCCTTTGGCTTGGTTTGTGCCCCTTGATGGTCATGCTAGTTCACTTGTCCGGCACTCCTACATAGAGCTGGGTAACGAGCCTCTACGGGCACCCCAAGAGCACCATGCAGAGACATACCCTGGGAACTTAGGAAGGTCTTTCCAGAGAAAAAGCAAAGAGGAAAGAAAAGCAAAGGAAGCAGGTGATCGAAAGCCTCAGGGCAAGATCTACTCTAAACTTCCAGTCATTAAAACCACCAAGACCACCACCAGCAGTGAGAGCCATACAGCCCCATACTCACCAGAGGATGGGTCCATGGCACCTCTACTTGATGAATCTCCAGAGTCCCGGGGTGGAACATTTCCACGTAAAGGACTCAGCCGGGATCACAGTGTCCACAGCAGTAACAGGGAAGACCGAAGAGATTTGGAGACCAGCCCTGATGATGACGGTGGAGATGACAAAGATGATGAAGGGGAGAATAAGAAAAGCCCATGGCAGAGGCGTGAAGAAAGACCGCTCATGGTATTCAATGTCAAATAGTCCTTAACAAGCTTTTCAACATTTTGGTTTTCTTGTCTAGCACATCTACATTAAGTAGAAAAACATTCTATCGCGATTAAGGAGCATCGCAATTCTGTTTATGCTGTAACCTGTCATTGTGTGTTTCTTGAATTGTTAACAAAAAAACTAATTAGAGGCACTGTTGCTTTCCTGACGAGTAAGTTTACAGAAGTCAAAGGTGGATCTCTCTACAGGTAGTCAATATGATTTTAACAGTGACCTAGTGCTGGGCGGTTTACCGCTACATACCGAATACCGGTGCCTAATTTTGTTATGATATGAATTTTTATTACTCCACAATACCGGTGTTTGTCACTTCAACAGCCCATATTTAAAAATTAAGCATGTCGGACATAATACGGACAGCGTTTGTCCTGTATTTTTGAGTTGTGCATCATTCATGCAATACATCCTGTTCTTTCTCTGATTGTGTTATACTTGTTCATCGGTTTGATGGCAAACCCCAGATCTGTGTCCATTCACGGCAAGGCAAAAAAAAAAACCGGACCATCTCAAATGTGTGAGACTACCAAAAAGGTAGTTCAAAATTCATCGCCACTCTTGTGTTTTCTGTCACACAGGATGGTGTTTTGAATATTACTAGCGCACGTTGCTAAGTGCTGCACGTCAAGTATCTTTGCCAGATGTTCTCATCAACTTTAGCTC
Organism: Bagarius yarrelli; assembly: GCA_005784505.1. Taxonomy (NCBI): domain Eukaryota; kingdom Metazoa; phylum Chordata; class Actinopteri; order Siluriformes; family Sisoridae; genus Bagarius; species Bagarius yarrelli. Next base: position 1,690,913 of record VCAZ01000020.1, read on the forward strand.
TGCCTGTATCATTCCCTGAGCACAATGCTTCTCTTCACCGTAAAGTAATGTTAGTTAAAGCGAGGATTAATTACTGTAGTAATGCAGTACTTCTTTTCCAAGTAAATTTGAGCCAACAGCTAACACTTTTTTTTTATTTTTTTTATCGGGTTTACACCATGGTCTGTTTATGCTTCTTTCCAAGATACTTCCATGTTTGCCCTTTTCTATGAAGTGCTGTAATACTAAACACAGGGGTAGGGGTAGGGGTAAGGCCAAAAACTTACTTTTTTGTTTTTTTGTTTTTAATGGTATTCATGCATAAAAAAAATCATTATATACCGTAACAATACTGAAAATACTGCTATAGAAACTTTCCGTCATACCGCCCAGCACTACAGTGATTTTTACCTTGCCAGCCAGTACTTAATACCCCTTCTTTTGACTGTCCTAAAGGTGGGGGTATTTTCTAGGGTCTGAACACCACTAATTCTTTTCTAAGAATTGTTTTATTTTCATGCAATTGGTTGGTGTGGTTAACCTTCAATGTGACAAGCCTGAAGACACTTTTTTCTTCAACAGTGACTTCTGAACTCTACTGGGAATGACTATGAGCCATTTTTAAACTGACATCAAGACATAATGCATGGGCTTAAGAGATGTTTTAAAAAAAGAGTAAAAGCCCAACAATGAATTTGTTAATAAAATAGAGATGTGTGCATGTGTGTGTCTGAATCAAAGCCGCAATGGGAAGCAAAATACTGCTGAGTTAATGTGTTATATCTTCTTGATTGTTTTTTTTCTTTTTCAACCTGCCCTTGTAACCTAATCTCCTAATCTCTGTTGCGATATTTTATGGCTTTTTTTCAGTTTCGTCGACTCTCTGACATCTTCCTAAAATCCAAGGAGCTGCATTAAGCCTTATTAAACATTCTTACTATCCTTGGGTCCTAATCATAGACAATATGTTTGTATTTTTACAGGCCTTGTCATGTTGCTGTATTAGTGTCACAATGTGTTGGTATTATTTTAAATTATATACAAAGTGTGTCCAGAAAGTAATGAAAAATTCATTCATTCATTTATTTATCTTCTATACCTGCCTATTACCTAATTCGGGGTCACAGGGATCTGCTGGAGTCTATCCCAGCCATCTCTGAAAAAGCAGGAGCGGTACACCCTGGACAGGTCGCCAGTCCATCACAGTACCACGCTCACACTTACCCTTACTCCTATGGGCAATCTACAATCACTAATTAATCTAACATACATGTTTTTGAACTGTGGAAGCAAACCTGGAGAACAAGGAGTAAACCAACACGGAGTAAACCAACACAAACTTCACACAGAAAGGCCCCTGCCCGGGAATCGAACCCAGGCCTTTTTGCTGTAAGGCAACCCTGCTAACTATTATAATTGACATTAACATTTGTTTCTTTAAAAAAAAATGCACCTAGTAAATTTACACAATGCTATCAGCGATTTATTGGGGGGTTTTTTTCCATTCCTTAAAGACTTTCTGGAAGACTTCCTGGAAGTCTTTAAGAAGAATGGCATTCAGAGCCTGGGTAGTGGCTCTTTGGATGTTATTACACTACCAAAATGGTGCCCTTTTCATCTATGGAAAATTTAAAAAGTAAGGAGCCACGTTGGGACATTAGGAAGGATGGGGAAGCATCGTGATGATTATTTTATCTTAGAAGTCTAGTCGGGATACAAGTTGAGCCGATCCTCAGGACACTTGAGAAAAACTTTTACTCAATTTAAAAATTTTGCAATTCCAATCTTGCTGGCATTTTTCTTAATACGTGGCACTTAAACCATGTGTCACAAAAAAGAATGGCTCGACTCGGACAGGGCTGGAACGCTAACATATTCCTGTCATCCTCACCTCCATTACTTTGGCTAGGTTCTCCCTTCACAAAGCCCTTTTTCCAGCATGGAAACTTTATTCTTATTACTTTCTGCTCTCACTTTGTATTTATTATATAAATATTAGAGCCCTAATACTCAAATGTAACTTCCCGAAAGATGTGTGACATTCATGAAGTTGCACCTAATTATTTTAATGATCAGCTTCTTTTTCTTTCCCTCTTGAAACTTTCATCCTGGCATGATGTTATGTTGGTCTGAATCAAGTATGGACACGCTTGTACACGGCTGTCATTCCTGCACTTGGCATCAAAAGACACTTGGCTTTTTCTCTTGTCGGGGACGGTTTTTCCAATTCTGCAGTTTGGACTAGTGATGTATGAATGGATTTACACTAGAGAGATATTTTTTAATACGTTTAAGTATTGCTAAGTCAAGCGTGCTTACTAAACCACTTGTTTTTATAGCACTGTAGTAAACGTACAATTTTACTTTGGCCTCATGTTATTTTGTCTGTTTGCTGATCATGACTTTATCTTACTTGCAAGATGTACTAATTTCTTAACTGTTGCAAATTATTGAAGTCATCATGTTAAACAATTTATATATTTTTTTTTCTGTAAATATCCATCTATAGAATATAAATCTACACTTGTCATGCCAAAGTTTATACAAAAAGAAGTACAAATGATCTTGTCGTCTTTCCTGTCACTCTTAATCTCCTTTGCTTCCTATGAAGTGCCTTTCTGTCTCAGACTCGGCCCAATTTTTTTTTTTTTTTTTATCATTTCACAAAGATTTGTTATTTAAAATGACAGTCTGAAAGACATGGCCAATTTTCCCCATACAAATAAAAGAAGACCCGTTGCACTGTCTTTCTTTTTGCTTCAGCAATATGTACCCTGTGTCTAATGACCAACCTTAAAATATTATATTTTATATTTCTGGCCTGGTTTTTTTTTTTCTTTTCTTTTTTTTTTTAATCAATTCCTACTATAATAAATCAGATCCCCTAACAGGATGCTGAGCACTTTTTCTGGCTTTTGAGGGGGTTTTTTTTGTACTTAATGTATGTAATGATTTAAATCTCTTGCTGAGAATTTCTTAAGTTTGTCTACATTCATTTAATTTAGTTTTACGTTTAGAAATTAACCAATGTGATTATTACAGTTTTAATGCAAAAAAGCACTAAAATCGTATAGTCTGGCCACTCGATTATAGTTTCTATTCAAAATACTTCACCACTTGAACTGTTGCATATGAATTTGATTGTTTTTAGCCTTATAGGTTAAATATAATCATTGTATGTTAATAGGTTGTGGATGTGGATTAGGTAAGTTTTTATAATAGTAGAATATACTGGAATCTTTTGATCATAGTTTATTTTATTTATTAAGTCTATCCATTTGCTGTTGATTTACATAAATAACTACATATTTATCAGAAGAATTATTAGTGTAAATGTTGAATTTTATCCAATGGTTAAAATTTAATTTGACATCTAACGGTTAAAATAGTAAAAGTGATACCCGGTCTAACTTGGTAGCATCAAAGAAATAGGTTAATAAGCTATTCGTAGCTAGCTAGTTAGCATGAGTTACTCCAATATTTCAGTGTAGATGGGATTGCATCGTCTTTATTCGATCCACTGTTCAATCCATTCTTATACGAAAGCTGGTAGCCCTAGTTCACAAAAGTAGGTTACAGTAGTTTTAGATTCTAAACAATATGTATTTAAGTATCTAATATTTACCTACATAAATATAAGTAGCAGTAGTAGTAGTAGTAGTAGCTTTAGTAGTGGTGGGTAGTAGTAGTTATTACTATTATTAGTGAGTAGTAGTTATTTATAGTGGTAAAAGTTATTATTATTATTACTATTATTATTAGAAGTAGTAGTAGTAATAGAAGTGGTTATTATTAGTAGTAGTTATTAATAGTGGTGGTGGTAATAATTATTATTAGTAGTAGAAGTTATTATTATTACTATTATAATTAGTAGTAGTAGTAGTAGTAATGGAAGTAGTAATTATTAGTAGTAGTAGTTATTATTAATAGTTATTATAAGTAGTAATAGTTATTAATAGTATTATTATTCGTAGTAGTAATAGTAGTAATTATTATTATTAGGTAGTTATTAGTAGTAGTGAAGTATTATTGGTAGTAGTTTTTATTAGTAGTAGTATTTGTAGTGGTAATAGTAGTATATTTGTATACGTCCCACCAGATGGAGCAATTTCCTCCACAATATGGTATAATCGGATTATTAAACCCATCAGTGCTGAATAAATGCAAATCTGAAACGATTTTTTGCGCTTACTGAAATGGAAAATTAGCCATTTTTCTAAGGTTTTGCTAAGGATTTTCCGACTATATACTTATCAGTTTACACACACAAACTCGCCATCCAGTCACGCGGACGAGCCCTCGTGCTGCTCATACCGCCCATGAAGGGAGGGAGGGAGGAAGGAGAGAGAGGGAGAGAGAGAGAGAGAGAGAGAGAGAGGAGAGCGCTTGGACTTTCAGGAAACTCAGGGAAAAGCAGCTCTAGGACAGGACAGGAGAACCCGAGGATTACACTCGAGGGTCAGTTTTTTCCTGTGTAAGCCGTTATATGTTGTTCGATATGTTATTGTTTGCTGTTATAATAACCTGTGGTGCTGAAGCTGTTAGTGTTTTCTGTATAACCTGTAGTGTTAGAGCTGTTAGTGTTTTCTGTATAATAACCTGTGGTGTTGGAGCTGTTAGTGTTTCCTGTATAATAACCCGTGATGTTGGAGCTGTTAGTGTTTCCTGTATAATAACCTGTGCTGTTAGTGCTGTTAGTCTGTCCTGTATAGTATTCCTTAGTGTTGGAGTGTTAGTGTTCTGTATCATACAAGTGTGTTGAGTATTAGTTTCCTGTAGATAACTAGTGTTTGGAGCTGTTAGTGTTTCCTGTATAATAAAACTGTAGTGTTGGAGCTGTTAGTGTTTCCTGTATATAACCTGTGGGTTGGACCTTTTATTTTTCCTGTATAATAACCTGTAGTGTTGGAGCTGTTAGTGTTTCCTGTATAATAACCTGTGGTGTTGGAGCTGTTAGTGTTTCCTGTATAATAACCTGTGGTGTGGAGGCTGTTAGTGTTGTCCTGTATAATAACCTGTGTGTGTGTGTTGAGCTGTTCTGGTGTTTCCTGTATAATAAACCTGTATGGGGTTGGTTGGAGCTGTTGGTTCCTGTATAATACTGTGTTTGGAGCTGTTAGTGTTTCCTGTAATAACCTGTGGTGTTTTGGAGTGTTAGTGTTTCCTGTATAATACCTGTGGTGTTGGAGCTGTTAGTGTTTCCTGTATAATAACCTGTGGTGTTGGAGTGTATAGTGTTTGGATCCTGTATAATAACCTGTGATGTTGGAGCTGTTAGTGTTTCCGTTATCCTGTGCTGTTATATAACTGTGGGGTTGGAGCTGTTATTGTTTCCTGTATAATAACCTGTGGTGTTGGAGCTGTTAGTGTTCCGGTATAATACCTGTGGTGTTGGAGCTGTTAGTGTTCCTGTTATATGTGTAAGTGTTTGGCGCTGTTGTGTTTCCTGTAAATAACCTGTGATGTTGGAGCTGTTTTAGTGTTTCCTGTATAATACACTGTGCTGTTAGTGCTGTAGTCTGTCCTGTATAGTAATTACTTGTAGTGTTGAGGCTGGTTGTGTTTGCTGTATAATAACAAGTGGTGTTGAGCTATTAGTTTTTCCTGTATAATAACCTGTGGTGTTGGAGCTGTTAGTGTTTCTGTATAATAACCTGTAGTGTTGGAGCTGTAGTGTTTCGTAATACCGTGATGTGGAGCTTTAGTTTTTCCTGTATAATAACCTGTGATGTTGGAGCTGTTAGTGTTTGTTCCTGTATATAACCTGTGATGTTTAGGGAGCTGTTAGTGTTCCTGTATAATAACCTGTGCTGTTAGTGCTGTAGTCTGTCCTGTATAGTAATTACTGTAGTGTTGAGGCTGTTAGTGTTTCCTGTTATAATAAACAAGTGGTGTTGAAGCTATTAGTTTTTCCTGTATAATAACCTGTGGTGTTGGAGCTGTTAGTGTTTTCCTGGTATAATAACCTGTAGTGTTGGTGGCTGTTAGTGTTTCCTGTATAATAACCTGTGTTGGATGTTGGTAGCTGTTAGTGTTTCCTGTATAATAACCTGTGATTTGGAGCTGTTAGTGTTTCCTGTATAATAACCTGTGCTGTTAGTGCTGTTAGTCTGTCCTGTATAGTAATTACTGTAGTGTTGAGGCTGTTAGTGTTTCCTGTATATAACAAGTGGTGTTGAGCTATTATAAATAACCTGTGGTGTGAGTGGCTGTTAGAGGCTGTTAGTTTCGTATAATAACAAAGTAGTGTTGATGCTATCGTTTTTCCTGTTAATAACCTGTGGTGTTGGAGCTGTTAGTGTTTTCTGTATAATAACCTGTGGTGTTGGAGCTGTTAGTGTTTCCTGTATAATAACCTGTGCTGTTGGAGCTGTTAGTGTGTCCTGTATAATAACCTGTGCTGTTAGTGCTGTTAGTCTGTCCTGTATAGTAATTACTTGTAGTGTTGAGGCTGTTAGTGTTCCGATAATAACAAGTGGTGTTGAAGCTATTAGTTTTTGTATAGTAACCTGTGGTGTTGGAGCTGTTAGTGTTTCCTGTATAAGAACCTGTAGTGTTGGGGCTTAGTGTTTCTGTATAATACCTGTGATGGAGCTGTAGTGTTTCCTGTATAATAACCTGTGGTGTTGGAGCTGTTAGTGTTTCCTGTATAATAACCTGTGGTGTTGGAGCTGTTAGTGTTTTCTGTATAATAACCTGTGGTGTTGGAGCTGTTAGTGTTTTCTGTATAATAACCTGTGGTGTTGGAGCTGTTAGTGTTTCCTGTATAGTATTACTTGTAGTGTTGAGCTGTTTAGGTTATGTATAATAACAAGTGGTGTTGATGCCTGAGTTTTTACTGTATAATAACCTGTGGTGTTGATGTGTTAGTTTTTCTTATAATACCTGTGTGTTGGGCTGTTGTTTTCCCGTTAATAACCTGTGGTGTTGAGGCTGTTAGTGTTTCCTGTATAATAACCTGTGGTGTTGGAGCTTAGTGTTGCATTTATGCCTCTGGTGTTTTAGGTGTTTCAGCGTTTATTGTTTCTGTAAAAAAAAAAAAAAACTCTGGTGTTTCACATGTTATTGTTACCTGTATAATAACCCGTAACATCTGCGGTGTTTATATAACCTGTAAAATAACCTTTGAACCACAGAACATTAGCGGACTGCAGGAGGATGGAGCAGGCTTACGGGGCAGGAAAAGCCGGAGGAGTCTTTGATCCGGTATCGTTTATCCAGCAGCCACAGCCCATCCTCCGCTTTGTGTCCTGGGTGAGTAAGGGTCCCTACTTCAACATATGATGGGGTATAAAAGAAATAAATCACTTTACTTAAGGTATAACAAGGCACAGTGTTGTAATTTATTACACCACCCCTCTATTTTTTTTCTTCAATTTCTAAAGTATTCTAACTCTATATAAAAAAGGTACCTGTGCCACATCAACATCTTATGGTTAATTGCTGCCTTATAACAACACACCCTGTTGTTTATTCCGTCCACAAAACCCCAAAGTAATGATTTTTTGTTGTTATTTAACAAAACATTATAACTTTTCTAACTGATCATAACTACATAAGTTATGTATGTTTGTGTTTTGCATGTGTCCGTTAGAAAGAAAGGGAGAGGCACAATCTGCTGAATGTCGTGTCGGGTATTTGAAAGGGTGGGAGCGGGAGATTACAGGTGGATGAGAGAGTCAGCGAGCAAGAGAAAGAGAGAGAGAGAGAGACAGAGTGAGAGAGAGAGAGCAGGCGAGGTAAAGCGAGTGGGGGGAAGGGTAGACTATAGACTACAAATGTCCTGACTGTCATCACTTCTCCATTAATGTTTTGGTTTTTCTGCATAAAGAAATATTTAAGGATTGTCATGCTTTATTGTAAATGCAATACAGTATTAGCTGTCCTGTTACTTTAACATATGTTCATAAATAGAAAAATGAAATATATATATTTCAAAAAAAATTCATTCCTAAACTTGCACATAGTCGGTAATTTTTATCAGATTCGCCGCCGTTGCCGAAATCTTTTATTTTGAAAGAGTAGCGCAAGTCACGCCTTTCTTGGTGAAAGGAGTAAAAGAAAAGATCCCTTCTCACCAAGTGCAGTCAGGCTTTTACTGCCGATACTTTATGGTTTGGAAAAAAGGATGTCGCAATACGCTTGATCAAAGACCTGCGTTGAGTGGTCAAAAAGTTACAGTTCAAAATGTTGACTGTAAAACAGGTCCTGTCATCAGATCAGATCTGAGGTCTGGTTTTGTTATGATACACCTTCAATATACGTACTTCCGCATATCCGTCCTTCCACAGCACAGGAAGTTCCTGAGGTTTGCTTTGGGGGGCGAAGCATTTCAATACCATAGTCTTCCTTTCGGATTCTCTTTGTCACCAAAATGCATGAATGTTGCGCTGGCTCCTATGCGACTGCTGTGGATCCGCAAACTTAACGACATAGACGACTGGCTAATCTTGGCTCAGTCAACGAGATTCGTTCTCGCACCTATCTGGAGGCTGTGGTTGAGAGTCAACACCAAGAAGAGTGTCCTCTCGCTAACGCAGCCCTCTACATACTCGGGGGTTATATGGGACTCGGTTGCAATGCAGGCAAAGCCGACGTAGTCCCGGATCAAAACGATACTAGCGACCATGAGGGAATTCATAGAGGTTGTCCAGGCATTTTCAGAGGCTATGGGGCATCATAGTGGCAGCGTCCAACATGATACCATTTGGCCTGCTGCATATGAGACCACTACAAAAACTACTAAAAACCAAGAGGTTTCCCAGAGGGGCATTCTGTCTCGCAGCGTTACCTTTAAGCCTTAGACTGATGAAGAAACCCTTCCTGGTGCAAAGTCTGGAACCGCGAGCAGTCGGTCTTTGTGTAACACTTATGACAGATGCCCTCCTCACAGGCTGGGGAGCAGTCTTGAGTGGTAGTTACACCCAAGAGCTGTGGAATGATTCTGGCACATAAAGTGTCTAGAAATGCCAGCAGTTTTGAATCTTACATTCTAAATACACAGCTCACACTGTAAATTATGTAATTATGGCTTATGTAACATAAATCATTGGAAAAATCGTGGGAATGTTCAATCATTAGTTCCCATTTGTTGCATGGCAGTTTTTCCATGTTTCCATTGACACCATCTGCTCAAAAAAAATTATAAATAGCTGAAGGTCAAAACCATTCTGTCATTAGTTAAAGAGCTTGTGATTCATAGTCGGTGCATTCATAGTCAGGTTATTACTACAGTATAAGTTTATTAATGTTTTGTAGCATTTTAGTAAAAAATATCGGACCAATTTTGTTCTCTTTCTGTCTTATGAATAGTCCTTTTTAAGACAATTTGTGTGTGTGTGTAGTGCAAGTAAAAGAATTTCCAGGATAAATGAGAGCTTTCTCTATCTAATAATGAGTTTAACACTCTGAGTAAGTGTTATGTTGTGTTGTCTCAGCAAATAGCTGAGAAGTCCTTGTTTATGTGGATTACTGCATTTCATTGCTAATCTTATCTAATCTAATTGCACGCATAATAGCTATAGATTCATTTGTCCTATGACAAGTCATTATAGAAGTGTCCAATGCATATTTTTATATATAAGATGGTAGTCCTGGTATTCTATGCAGCTACATCCCTACTATTTTACTTAGCATTGTAATATATATATATATTTTTTTTTTTAGGGTTACAATTTACTCTCTAATAAAATAAAAAAAATCCATATCTAATTTTATATCTCACACTTTGTTTTGCAAAATGGTATGTATAAGTTTCATTCTTTGGCCTGTTATGCCATCATGCAAAAAAACCCCGGCAAATAACGAGTGATTTTTTTGTTTAAAGCGCGTTTAAGTAGACTGGCATGAGGTTTGTATATAATACTGTCAATGCAAGCAGTCACACCGAAATTGTAAGCCGATTACAGTGCTTTAGTCCCGCGAAAGTCGGGTAACACCGATTGTAGAAATAATGAGCAATAAGTAAAACCATTATGTTATTTGGCCTACAGTACCAAAAAAAGAACAAATTTCTCTGGATAAATATTACAGTTGTTAACATAGGGACCAGGAAGCAGTTATTTAGAAAACTCCCTAACAATTTTCACACCCAAACCATCACATCAAACTCTAGGCTGAAAAAGACACAATTATTTTACAACTAAATCATTTTTACACATTTTATGCCAGACAAGATTAACCTTTAATCTCAGACATGGTGTAGTAACCTAAAGCTTTCAGTGGCAATTCAGTGGATTAATGTTATTGGCAGACATAATGCGGAGAGAACCAATTAAAACCAATCAAAAGGTGTTTTCTTAAGTCAGGATGTGGCAGTTTAGTGTATGTTCATAAGCTTCTACATGAACCGCCCCCCTGACCGCAAATCCTTTTATTTAATCCTGCTGACCCGGCAATCAGAGCCGAGGCGGGACGAAAAGACAGACTTCCAAAACTCTTCTAACCAGCAGAATATAATATATATAATATATCATATATAATATCTAATATATAATCTATAGATATATATATATATAGAGATAGATAGAGAGAGAGAGAGAGAGAGAGATTCCCAATCAACAGAATGAACTCTCTATAATAAATATAAATAAAAATAATATATATTATATAAATAACTAATATGATATACTGTAATTAATGATTACATCAAATCCGCATGTAAACCCTGAAGATGTTTTTAGCACGGGTTAATTGTGTGTTCTGTGGTATCGAGTATGTGCCGTATACTTTTGACCATAAGTAGACTATTCCTTTAATCTCTAAATACCAGACTTATGAGATGTAGTATATTGTTGGGCTAAAATATACAGCATCAAAGGAAGGTTCTGCTGCACAAAATCACAAGATCAGAACCCCACGTGCTGTTTCGAACAAAGCCTGGTTTCATGTGTCAATGGGGTGCGGAAGCCTTGTGATCCAGCTCACTACTTAAAGGCCGGGTAGGTCATTTGGTTCAAAAACAGTTTTTGTTCTGCTGGTTAGAAGTCTCTTTACAGCTTGATATCAACTTAAGTGGTCTGAATGTATTTATAGACTCTGTACAAGATGAAGGACCAAAAAAACGTGGGCCAATCAAAATGTTTGGTCCGAATATTATGTTAGGCTTTCCTACATGCCTGTCAACGTACTGTATTTATTTATACTTTGCACTTCCTGTTCATGCAGACGGGATAAGTGATCAGCCAGGAGTGCCTGATTAGGAATTATTCTGTCTGTTTGCAAGGTTTTAAGTATGAATGTACCAGAAAAAAATTTGGTATCAGTTTGGTGGCTTTAAAACATTTAAATGTTATAGGTTAGTTGTTTAACAAAACCCAAGTGTGAAAGATGACACTAGAAATGAAGAAGAATGGATTGTCGTTTTTCCAAATATTTGGATTGGACCATTTTAATTCTGTCTGACAACCCTGTCATCGGCACACTCACATACTGCAGGACAAAAAAAGGCTGGTTAATAACAAAGTAAAAAATCCGAATTAATATCTGTGACTCTGGGAATCGACTACAGGAGTCAAACGATCTGACATCGTGGTTGCAGTATTTCTTTTGGACAGATACGAATATGGTGTGATTCTATTTTGTTGTGTAATGTAGTTTGTATATTTTTAAGATTGGTATTTTAGTTATTAATTGTACTAAAAGTTTTTTATGTATTGTAGTGTTCAAGAGCCATGGGGGGGACAAAACCTATTAGTCCACTCAGGCTAGCGTTAGCATTTTCCAAAATGTCTTACTGCACCGTTAAAGCTTACAACCTGGGTACAGTTGAGGGAGTTATAATGTCACTGGCTCCAGTGAAGTCGTCCAGATCCTTTAAAAAATCATTTCGGACTTTTTAAATGGAAATTTATTTACAAACTATTTTACATAACTAGACTTATGGACTGGCGACCTGTCCAGGGTGTAGCCCTGCTGCCTTTTACCCTTTCATAGACTCCAGTAGATCCCTGTGATCCCGAATTAGGGAATAAGCGGGTATAGAAGATGAATGAATGAATGAATGAATTAATTAATTAATTTACAACTGGATTACTAATTAACTCTAAACAGATAAATAATTGTATAATGTTCTATTCCTTTAGTGAATATTGCTTGTGTTGGCATATCGCTGTGGTCTGTAAAAAATAAAGATCGGAATTCGATTTCCAGTACCACCGAGTTACCCCTGCTGGGTCCCTGAGCAAGGCCCTTAACCCCCAATTGCTTAGATGTATAAAATACGTATATAAATGTTAGTTGCTCTGGATAAAGACCTTTGCCAAATACTGTAAATGTTTGTTTATTACACATTTTTCTTTAATAATTATATGACAATAATTCCATTATTTTTGTTAGCAAAACATTACAATATATTTAAAATATTGTTTAAGGTTATCTGGTAAGAAAGCTGACTCGGCATAAACTGAGGGTTGATTTAAGCGTGCAGACGTTCGTCAGTTCGAGTTTGCTTCTTGTCGAGGAGGAGGTTGGCAGAGATTTTAGTGCTCTCCAGTTCTGTCCGTCTCTTTCTTTCTCTCGAAATCTATTTCTAACTCTGTCTCTTTTAGTTTGTGTGTGAATGTTTTCAGCTTTCATAGAGTAACCTAATGTGACTCTGAAACACACTTAGCCAGCTAAATAGCGTATCTGGTTTAAAAACAAACAGAATAAATACATCAACTGTGACCTGGATTTCCATTTAATCTACATTACATAACAATTGAATAGTTTATTAAGTGTAAATAAATTTAACTGGAACTAACATTCAATTGAAAGATTTAATGCGCCACGCCTACTTTTAAGCAATTTACTCAATATTTTTTTCCACTATAATGCTTTGTACTTTGGTCTAGATTTATTTCTCTTTTTTAACCCCTTCTAGATTTTCTCCTTAGTGGTTTTTGGATGTATTGCCAATGAAGGCTACATGAACCGACCTGAGGAAGAGGAGGAGTTCTGCATCTTCAACAGTAACCAGAATGCCTGTAACTACGGTGTGGCTATTGGCTCGCTGGCCTTTCTCATATGCCTCGGCTTTTTGGCATTGGACGCCTATTTCCCACAAATCAGTGGGGTCAAAGATCGTAAGAAAGTAGTTCTGGCAGACATCAGCATCTCAGGTAAAAATGTCTTTGATCGTAGGTTTTCTTTTATGTAGTGATAGAATGACTGATGCTACAAGTATAAACTAAGTACTTTATAGGAATACTTCCATTCACAACATTAAAACAGCATAAATAATTAGATACTCAGTATGGCGTTTAAAAACACTGGCATTATATAACTGTTTTTTTATGTTCTATATGCCATGTATTCCTTACAAACATAACATAAATATAGATTCATAGTTGTAATAATAATGAACTAATTCAATGTTTTTGTTACTTATTATTTTTTTAAATATTTATTTTAGAATTATATTTTAACTTTCTACTTGCTGTAAATAGATAGATAGATAGATAGATAGATAGATAGATAGATAGACAGATAGATAGATAGACAAATGGATAGATAGATAGATAGATAGATAGATAGATAGATAGATAGACAAATAGACAGATAGATAGATAGATAGATAGATAGACAGACAGACAGAAGATAGATAGACAATGGATGGATAGATAGATATATAGATAGATAGTAGATAGATAGATAGATAGATAGGACAGACAGACAGGTAGATAGATAGACAAATGAATGGATAGATAGATAGATAGATAGATAGATAGATAGATAGATAGATAGATAGATAGATAGATAGATAGATAGATAGATAGATAGATAGATAGATAGATAGATAGATAGATAGATAGATAGATAGATAGATAGAGAACAGTTTGCAAGAAAGATATGGCTTGTGGTCTTACTGTGATCCTGCCATATGTTCTTCTAGCCCTGCCAAGTCTTTCCTACGCCCGGTATCAGGGCATAACTGGGTTTAGGGTTTGTTAGTTTGTTTGTTTAAATTCAGAAAGCTTTGAGAGAATTGTTTTTTATTCCAAAAAGCCTGAAATCAAATGTAAAATAAAATTGTTTGCCATTGGAGTTTTGAAAGCTAACAAAAATACAGGAGGTTGCTGCTCTCTGTTGGAAGACTGTGGAATTGCAGGCATCCTGTGTTTGAATTTGGTGTGGGTTATTAATTAAATACATTACTTCCCCTGTGTTTCACCAAACTATAATACATGTCTGCCGTTTAAGTCCTGTAATGTTACATTTTAATGTGGGTTAAGTTTTTTTTTTTCTTTCAATGCCCTCTTGCCCCTCAGCCGTCTGGGCCTTTCTGTGGTTTGTGGGCTTCTGTTTCCTAGCCAATCAGTGGCAGGTGACCAATCCTGATGACAACCTCCTAAACGAGGGTGCGGATGCAGCAAGAGCAGCCATCACATTTTCCTTTTTCTCCATCTTCACCTGGGTCAGTACTACTATCTACACTATTTCTGATTACAGTATCATGGAAGCAATTTTTTTATTCCAAAACCATGAAGGGGCTGCCCATGTATGTAGTTTGGGTTCATTTTTCTTTTTTAATGCAATATAACATGTAGAACATATTTTAGAGGGCATGTTTTTTATAAAATCTGATCTAACTAACCCTCACTACTTGTTTAATTGTTTAGTCATAATATTATAATACAGGTTGGTCTACTTTCTATTTATGATGTATTCTATAGGTTTCCTACTGTGTTTTTAATTCCTTTACACTCTTTTTTTTAATGTCTTACATTTACAATTAACCTCTATCTTTCCCTTTATCCCCTTTTTTGCAGCATAAAAGGGAAAACTGACATTTTTTTTCTCTAAAAATAACTAAAAAAAAATCAGTACAGTAAAAAAAACAGTACAGTTTACTACTAGATTTTCTTTGCCCGCTGTCTATTATCTAAATGTTCAATGCACTGGTCACTGTGCTCCTCTAGGGTGCGCTAACGTTTCTCGCCATGGAGCGTATGAAGAGAGTTTCATTTGAAGAGGAGTACAACAAACTGTTCAACCCTCAACCTGCTCCCCCAATTGTCTAACATGCTACAGGTGTTGATGACCCTCCACAACGAAGCCATCTCTCTCTCTCTCTCTCTCTCTCTCTCTCACTCTCTCTCTTTCTTTCTCGCTCTCTTACTCTCTCTCTTTCTTTCTCACTCTCTTACTCTCTCTTTCTCTCTCTCTCTCTTCTCTCTCTTTCTTTCTTTCTTTCTCGCTCTCTTACTCTCTCTCTTTCTTTCTCTCTCTCTCTCTCTCTCTCTCTCTCTCTCTCTTTCTTTCTCTCATTCTCTTTCTTTCTCCTGTTCTGGTCTGTCTATCGTGTGAGGCTAATGCAAAGTTCGATGACTGAAATACTGTGAAAGGAAATACCATTTGCACACAATTGGTCACACTGACATGTAAATATAATCACATTTTATACATATACCGGTTACATTAAATAGAAAAACATAAACAATTATTTAGAAAGTTATGAAAATAGAACAAAAAGTGCCTTTCATGTCCATTAGTTTCTGAGCAGGTTAATGTCTTAAAGCAGAAATGTCTGAAATTAAAGAAATGTAAGTGAACATGCACTGGGGCGTGGACCTTAAAGGTTTACACTGTTAAATGACAAATAAAGTTATTTCTTTTACTAGACAAAAAATGGACCTGTAATAATCCTTATTTAAGAACGATATTAAGCGACATTTAAATATATTTCTAAAAAAAACAGGAAATTATCTTGGGGTTTTTTTTCATACCTTTTTTTGTGTGTTTACACCTGTTGCTTAGACGGTACAAATGGATATTTACAATACTGAATAATCCTGTTTATTTTATGTATGTCGTATGAATATTTTTTTAAAGTACAGTTTTACTTTATACATATAGATGCATATGTTGCTTAATTCATTCAATCATACATAGTACAACCTACACTGTACAACCTAACCTATTACTGCATATAATATATATATATATAATGTTAATAAATAAATAAATTAAGTGAAATTATATAATAAATATATATAATATATAATATATATATATATATATATATATATATATATATATATATATATTATATTGTATTAAATTTATCTTGAATAAAATGATGTGTGTGCACATGAATAACCGAAGGATGGAGATGTATATACAGATATTGACAGAAGTACTACAGTGTCCTTGTGCTGGTTTAGAAGTGTTAAGTGACCCTGTGCTGTGCCAGACCAGTGTTAGGGGTCGGCTTTGTTTTTTTTCTGTATCATGTAATGTTAGTGTTGTTAAACAGCTAAAGAAGTGTTTAAGGAAAAAAATTGAAGTAAATCAAATCAAAAGTTTTGCAGTTGAGACTATTTACACGTCATTTGTTGCAGTTGAGTTTATTAAAGCATGAATCTGTCAGTTCTGATTAAAGAAACTTACCTTATACCTTGTCCAAGTTCTTCCTAGTTTTAGAAATAATCAGTCATACATAGTGTTATACACACTTTAAGACATTCTCTATGCATTAAATCAGTTTCTCTTCAAAAATGAATAAGAGAAAGAAAACAAAATAAAAGCAAAAATGGCAACTGAGAATTTCGAGAATATGCAGAATTGTAAGCGGCCTGTCAATGTGTCTGGCTATATTTAATGAAGATGCCCAGCACAACTTGTTCATGTTTTACTAAACTAACATGCCTGTTAACCTGTAACTAACCAAATTAATATGTATCTTCTTCCCCTTCTTTCCCTTTTCTTCCATACCTACTCCTCCTTTTTTTATTTTATTTAATTAATTACTGCTCTTTTATACTCTCTCTCTCTTCTGACCTACTAACATCATGACATTACTTAATATCCACTTATTTTCCTGTCCTTTTATTTCACTAATCACTTCTCTGCTCGATCACTCGCACCCTTCAGGCCGGTCAGGCTTTCCTGGCATTTCAGAGGTACAAGCTCGGAGCAAGTTCCAGTCTCTTCTCGCAGAATTACACCGACCCAAACGAGGAGGCAGCAGCACATTCCGAAGGCATGGAATACACGGGTTACACAGAAGACACAGAGGAACCGGGCAGTGTGCATCCCAACTATGATGGATCTACCGGTTACCAAGGCCACGAGTACTGAACCGCCTTACAATCAGCTTTATTGTAAGAGCTTTGAAAAGGAGGAAAGCTGATGTAAAATCTTGAAACAAATGCCATTATGTGGTGTTTAAGGAGAAAAGAAATGTGGTATTTATTAACTTCTTATTCCAGGGGTTTAGTCTGGAAATGGAACAGGTTCTAACCTTGAGATGGACAGTTGGTTTGATTAAGATCATTGGTAATATTCACACTGCCTGTGTGGAAGGGATTCCAAGCCTTTTGTTGAATAGTGCTATTAGCTGGTTTCTATAGTTAGATTGAAGTAATATTAAATATTAATAGTAAAAGGAAACCTTTTAAATAGAAATACAATTTTTTTTTATCAATTTTTTAACAACAGGACAGTCCAAAGAACATTTTAGGATGAAATTATCTAAATCTGCATATTAAAACTAGCAAAAATGACAGAAGTGACAGTATGTTGAAAGCACATTTGGTGTTTATATCAACAAAGTAAGCAGCTGATAAAATTCGATTATTCTACTTCCACCATTAAGCTCCTAAAATGGCAAGATAGGAAAAAAAATTATAGAAAAAACGCAGACCACAAAATAATTCTCTTCTTTCAATGTCATTGGTAAAGGAAGGTGTTTTTTAAAATAGAACTCAAATGCTTTTAATAAAATATTATTAGATTTATAATACAGAATAGAATAAATTTAGAATATTAATTGCAGAATCAAAGTATAACATTAGCAGGTCCTAAGGTACTTCTTTTATTTTTAACCACTGCAGACAATATTTTTTTTATTTATTATCACTGCTGAAATGTACATTTGATTTATTTATTGTTAATATATAAAATCAATTCCTTACCAGCCTCAGTTGCTTCTCACTAATGATTTTATCTTTCTGTACAATTAAAATTAAAACTAAAAAAAATAACTTTCCAGCTGATTTTTAAAAAATGGTCAAACGCAGGAGATTTATTGTAGATAAATTTCTCACAAAAAAAGTCACTATGATAATAAAATGTATACACTTTTCAATGGTGCATCTACTATACAAGTCTTAACCTTACTACCCTGTTACTATAGAAATAATAATGCTGGAAGCTGAGTTACTCTCAAACTTATAGTATAGTTAATAAAGACAATTAAAATCAATAATTCAACAGAAATTTTTCTTTAAATACTCAAAGAAATGCCAAAGATGCCTAATTAACACGTTTAGTTTATGTCTTGTACACAGTTACACTCTTTTTATGGGAATTGTAGCATTTGTTATATAGTACAACCTAAGAATTAGTCTCTATTTTACAGTTTGTTGGTTAATACAGATTGTGTGTTCCTGGTTCGAATATCTAAAGTATCTATGTTTGGGTTTTTTTCTATTGTCCTGTGTACATGTATATGATTAGCTTAGAAAGTTTATGCCGTTTTTATGCCGTCACAAATCTGATTTCTTATTCAATAAGAAAAAATGTCTGTGTTTATTCTAATAATAGTGCAAAATCTGTGGTCGTTGTGTTATTAAATTAAAAAAAAAAACTTCAAGGGGATAAATATGTTGTAGTGTATGTCATTCTGAAATGACTGAAATAGCCTGTAATGTGATCAAAAATATATTAAATATTAAACATCAGTGTAAAAGCGGGTATTTCCCAGTGACGTAGCAAAATGATTGAATTTCTGCTTCCAGAACATACAGTGTGCTGTGCTGTCAGAATGAGAGACGGTGACATCAGTATTTGTTTATGCCCCGTACGTCAGGGAGCAAGCTACGGTCAATGATCATAAGTAACGTGAGTAGCTGAACATTCGTAACATCTGTCAGGATTGTAATTCATCACATGAATGACTACAGCTTAGATGTCACATAGACTTACACTGAGTCTCTCTACATATAAACTATGAGATTTTACAGTAACAGTTATTTGATTAATATTTTAATGACTTTAAACAGAGACTTTTTTTCAAAATAGATTAAATAATAGAATAAAAGTTATAGGCAATTGGGGTTGCTGTTATGGGAATATAATAGCACAGTGGTTTCATGTGAGGGATGTGGTAGCACGTTAGTTAAGGTGTCATACTACTAATTTGCCACTGCTGGGCCCCTAAGCGAGGCTCTTAACCCCTAATTGCTCAGTTGTATAAAGAAAGATAAATGTACGTCACTCTGAGTAAGGACGTCTGCCAAATGCTATAACTGTAAATGTAAATGTGATCATACCGTTTCAGTAAAGGTGCATCCAGCTGTGTTTTTTTCTTATGTCAGTCCTAATTCAGGTTATCCAGTCTTACTATTCAGTCGTCTTTTCCTTTGGCGTTAGAAAGATAAAAAATAATAAAAAAAATATAAATTAGCATTTTAAATCGAATATGTTTTAGGAGATTATAGTGTTAGGGTCAATTTTAATAATTATTTTGGTTGAAATTTCCAATTGCTGAAATATAAAAGCTATCCAGGTTAAAAAAAAACTGGCTCACAAGATTATTTTCTTAACTTATATCAATTGTATTGTATTTTATAGAACTATATAGTCTTTAGTGAATAGAACAGCCGGAGAAAAGTTTCCATATTGACTGACTGTCACTCATCAGAGTGTCCACATTAGTGCAACCTGGGTCTCATCACGGTGACGATGATCATACTGATGATGATGTTCATGACAGTAATAATAATATAGGTCGCTGTGTGCATTTAGTTAGACGCCCACACGCTTGTATTACAGACAGGCCACTTACTGGCAACAGGGGATTTTAAAGCTTGTTTCCAACTGCGTGTGTGTGTGTGGGTGGGTGGGTAGGAGAGTGAGTAGGAACGATGGAGTGTCAGCTGTCGGCACAGACAGAGTGGTGTGTGGTGAGGCCATAGTGTAGAAATAGCATCAGAGCATGTATAAAAGCACACACCCTCACTGCGACAGACCCAGAGTAGAAGCTGAGTAGCTGAGAGAAGTAAATATTTCCTTTCAATACACACACAATATAGAAAATATGCAGGTTTGCACAGTTTTGCAAAAATGTGGCGGATGTGTGGTGGGAGCTGAGCTGAGCTGCAGCGTCCGAGAGCAAAACATGTCCCAAAAAGAGAGCTACACAGCCGATTGGCAAAGTGTCAACATGAGAACGCAGCATGAGGACCGGTAAGTTTTTACACAGTCACACACATTTAAATATATAGCTATAAACTTTTTAGATATATCTATAAGAAGCTTTTAATCAAAATAAGGGATATACTTTCTATAATATATTGTGTCAGAAAGAATTAATGCAATGAAATAATAAGAAATAACAGAAAATTAACATAAATGCTTCTCTGTACAGCCAGTCAATGAAGATGTCTGATGATTCCCGGCGAGAAACACTGTCCCGTTACTGGCGCTCCCGTCCCCTCTCACAGCAATGTCCTTCAGGCGTCGTCCGTGTCGGCACCGTGGAGTCCGGCATCGGCGAGCACCAACTGCTACCCTACAGAAACACTCTCCCTCTGCCCATCTTCAAACCGGTCGAGCTGGGTGTGAGGTTGGGCCGCGGTGCCCCACACAACCTGGACGATGTGCCCAGCGCTCGTATGCCTGATGGAGCGTGCCCAGCCAAGAGAGACATCCAGGAACTCACACGAGACCTGCCTCCTGTCAAACCCCTCCGTATGGAGTTCGCCAAGGCTCCCATAACCCTAGGCAGGTCCATGTCTCAGGAGGCTCAGAGAGGTTGAAGAGATAGATGTGGAGAAGAAAAGACAGAAAGAAATGATCAGATGGACCTGTAGAACCTGTGAAAGAGTGAACAGACAGAGAGAAAAATGGATTAATGCTGCAAATCTAGCTAGACAATGTAAGCGGTAGAAGTGTTACACACTCTCGTGTCGTATTGCTGCAGTTAAAATGAATGTAAATGCGGGTGATTTTTTTTTTTTAAAGATTCCATTTGTGTAGGAATGTAGAGGTTTTTTTGTATTGACACTTAAAAATAGTCTTGTATTTTTGTTACTTGAGAATGATATGACTGTATAACAGTAAGTCGAGAGAAAGAGAGAGAGAGAGAAAGAAAGAGAGAGAGAAAGAGAAATTCATTTTGTTCATAATGCGAAAAATTGAACGTTTAAAAAACTATTAAGTGCACAAATAAATAACAATATAATCAATTAACAGTAATTAACAATGACTTAAGGGTTTAACAGTTGAATGTTTCTAATTCCTCTATTATAAAGTTTGGAATAAAATTACATTAAACACAAGACCAATCAATCAATGTTGTCAAGCTTACATTCATTTTTACATTCTTAACAATATTATTGAGCAAATTTGGAAGCAGACAAATGTCTGGATTGTCTTTGTCCATAACGTTACAATGTCTCAGACCCAAACAATAGAACCAGGAACCTGACCTAAATAATAATCTTTTAGCTGAATAAACACAAATTCCAAAAACACTCCAAAAATGTAGTGAAAAGCTTTCTATCCATCCGTCACTCCATCCATCCATCCATTGTTTATACCCACTTATTCCTAATCAGTGTCACGGGGATCTGCTGATGTCTATCCCAGCTGTCACTTGGCAAAAGACAGTGGTACATCCTGGACAGGTTACCAGTCCATCACACTACACACACTCACACTCACTTCTATGGGCAATTTAGAATCACCAATCAACCCAACATACATGTTTTTGGACTGTGAGAGGAAACTGGAGAACCCGGAGTAAAGACCTCTGCTGGAAAAGCCTTCTAGAGCAACGCGAGGAAGATAACTCTGGAATGGAATGTTAAAAATTACATATGGATGTGATGGTCAGCGTGTGTGTAGGTATTTTATTTTATTCACGTTTGATATTATTTTTTTGTATAATATTTGAATTAATAAGCTATAAAAAAAAGTCTGCGTTAAATAAAAAGTTTAAATACAGAGAAATAAAGAAATAAAAAATACAATGAAATTTTATATTACATCATTAAATGTAAGCTGTGTGACAAATAGATGAAAAAATAATGTTATGGTGCGAAACAGTAAACTGCCTCGACAGATTTATGATTTATGTTCTTTCTTTGCTCCGTTTCTGTCTTTGTCTACTAATACCAGAGGAATAAACACTACTCCTATAAAAGACGTTACATAAAATTTATTGCTTACACTTAACACAACTTGAGTTTCAAATGCCAACATTGTTTTACTGTATAATCATTTTTAAATATTCTATTTTTACTGTAAACCTTTTTTTTTTATTGAACAGAACTGCATAAGAGGATCTGCTCCAGAATCTGTAATAATATATCTTTAGAAAAATAACTTTTTTTAGCCCTTTTCCTTTTTTTTTCCGGTAAAACAATCATAACTGCGGAAGTTCTTAGTTCCCTCCTTTAAAATACTTTATTTGCTCTCAATACAGTCTACCAGTTACATTTACAGCATTCGGTAGACACCCTTATCACCCAGAGCGACTTACATTTATCTCTTTTATACAACTAAGCAATTAGCCTTTGTTCAGGGGCCAGACAGTGGCAAAAATGTGTGGTGCTGGGAATCAAACCCCGGTCTTCCAATTAGCAGTCCAACACCTTAACCACTGTGCTACCACTTCTCTCAGTTAGGGAAACCAGCCCAATATGGGAACTGTTTCGGCTTTTCGCAGTTGTTCTGTAGGCGGACAAACAGATTCATTGCTCTCGGAAACAAATTCCAAACTGATCCCGAAATAGTTCAAACGCCTACCGTGTCATCGGAATGATCATTCCCGTTGTGATGCGTTAATAAATGATGAGTTAATAAACTACTTTTTTTTCATTTGCTCCAGAACCTGTAGTAAAAATATAAACGTCTTTATTTTGTAACATAGACTTTACAGTACAGTGAAATTTGTTTCTTCGCATATCCCATCTTAGAAAGTTGGGGTCAGAGCGTCCTTGGAGAAGGAAGGGTTAAGTGGACGTAAATCTTCCTGGTCTTCCAATCTAACAACTCAGCGCCTTAACCATTTGAGACGCCACTATTTTTTACATCTTTAGATTGGAAAACAACTTTTTAGCCCAATTTTTTTTCCGTGACTACAGTATTATTACAAGTTCTTGGTAAAATACTTTGTTTTCTTTAAATACAGTCCACCGGTTGATAAACGTCCAATAAGGCAACTGTTTTGGCTTTTTCGCAGTTGTTCTGTGGGCGGACAAACAGATTCATTGCTCTCGGAAACAAATTCCGAACTGATCCCGAAATAGTTCAAACGCCCACCGTGTCATCGGAATGATCATTCCCTTTGTGATGAGTTAATACTGTTAGCTTTCTAACATTAGTCCTCTGCTTAATCTTTTAATTATCATAAAAATCTAAATAAGAAGAGTGGAAAAGGGGAGGTAGCCGTGGAATTAGCCAATGGAGCAGAACAGACTGTCCCTTGGCATCGTTTCGTTCCGTTTTCGCCAGCGAGCTGGTTTAATGTGACAGACCTTCAAAAGTCTTTTTTCTCTGGCGAGCTATAGCAAAAATGTCCTGGATAGCACTTAGCACAGGGGGTTCATCTGATGACTTAATGTCTTCATAGCCAACAAATAAATCCAGAAAGTTAAAAAAAAAAAGTTCTCCAACAAAACAGGCCGCATGTAATATGACTTATAATGCTTCATACTATTAATAGCACCGGTGATGTTTTCATTTGGCTGCCACCTCTGATATGATTGCCCAAGACTCCAGGAAGCCATGAAATCACGCTAGGGCTAAAATGCAGCACTGTTACAGGAACGTAACCTGAATCTTTACTCTCAGTCCTTTTGCTGGGAGTATAACCGGATTAATTAAGAACATGCTGTACATTAGCATATCAATGCTAATCAAATCAGAAAGATCGGTGTTACTGAAATCCTTTCTAATCTGTTCTTTATTCATAGCTGAATCCTCAGAGGGAGTGTGAACGGAGAGATGTAAGCAAGAGTCTTTCTGCTCGTCTGCTGATCTCTTAATCCCTCATGTTCTGTCTGTACTTTTGTTCCAGTGTCATAATGACCTTTATATCTCTCTCAGTCTCTCTCTCTCTCTCTCTCTCTCTCTCTCTCTCTCTCTCTCTCTTTCTTTCTCTCTCTCTCTCTCTCTCTCTCACTCTCTCTCTGTCTCTCCCTCTCTCTTCTTTCTCTCTTTTCTCTCTCTCTCTCTCTCTCTTACTCTCTCTTTGTCTCTCTCTCTCACTCTCTCTCTTTCCCTCTTTCTCTCTCTCTCTCTCTCTCTCTCTTTCTCTCTCTCTCTCTTTGTCTCTCTCTCTCTCTCTGTCTCTGTCTCTCCCTCTCTCTCTTTCTCTCTTTTTCTCTCTCTCTCAGTCTCTCTCTCTCTCTCTCTCTCTTTTCTCTCTCTCTCTCTCTCTCTCTCTCTCAGTCAAAGTCAAAAGTCAAAGTCTCTCTCTCTCACACACACACATACACACACACTTCTGTTAACACTTTTGTGCATTTCATATTTTATTAAATGTTTTACAGACTGTACTTTTTTCCTCATTATTATACATTTCCAGTTGAAACATTAGTTCAAATATTATTATTTAAAGTTTGTTCTTTGAATGATGCAACTCGAATACGATTTCTTTAATTCCAGAGTGGATAAGACAAAAATACTGGACGCAGTGTTACTGTTTAAAAAATGTATCACGCCGACTTTTATAAGATTCTTATAAAGGTGTCCATAAACTTTTAATCGAAATGGTGTCTGTCAGAAATCTACACAGAAAATCCATTAATATTAAAATGGATATAGTTTGCAAAATGGTTTATACATCGCATGACTTCGGTGCAGTAAAATGTCACACGATCGCAATATCAATGCATATCCATGAACAGAATAAGCTGTGTGTGGTTGTGTGTCTGTGTGTCTCTTAGAACGCACACGTGTCTGTCCTCATGCTATCAAAGCACCCATGAGAGCTTTTACATAACCAGCATAACAAACATAACAGTCTTTCCTGACAACAACACACACACACACACACACACACACACACACACACACACACACACACATACAGAGGAATGTGCTGACCCTCTTTTACAGACAGGATCAGTTAATCACAGCAGTAGATATGTTTCTACTGTCACACATGATAGTTAGTAACAGTAGCGATGCTGGATGTTTTTTTTTTTTATTTATTTAAAGATGTAAAATAGACACTATAGAATAAAAGTCTCTGTCCAGACCTGGTTGCAGAAGAAAATGATTAAGGGGTTGCGTAAAAATTTTAAAGGTGTTCAAATGTAAACTTTAATCAATCAAAACATTTTAACTTTTTACTTCAAATTAAACTTTTATTTTAATAGATATCTTAACATGTATTAAATTTAATCCGTTTTACTTTTTTTTTAGTTTTAAGAATCACTCATCTTACTTTTATACAGGGTGCGGTACACCACCAGACCACTAGAGGGCACCCCAGGACTTCTGTCTCTTTGCTCCCCCATTTTGTCAGGGGTTGATTGTTCCCTTATTGTGTCCAGGTGTTGTTCGTTCCCCTGTTTAGTTTGCGTTTCTATACTCTTGTGTTTTAGTCTGTTCATTTCTTGGGTTGTCTATGTCAGATCTTTACTTTTCTACAATTGGACCTTGCTTCATTTCTTGCTATGCTAATGCTAATGCTAGTTCCTTGTTTGGGTTGGGTTTTTTTTTTGAATTAACAAATACTTAGGTGAAGACAGCACTGCAATACTAGTACACAATATACAACTCAGGTGCAAGAAGAAAAGAAATATATACTTAATTTTATTATTATGTAATTATATAAAATAAATAATTAAATAAATGACTTAACAATGGGCTAGAGTTTTTTTCTGTCATTAATTTCTCACCCTCGTGTTGTTTCACACCCTTAAAACCTTCTTTTATCCTCGGAACACGAATTAAGAAGGCCTGGGTTCGATTCCCAGGTAGGGGCCTTTATGTGTGGAGTTTGCACTGTGCTTGTGTGGGTTTACTCCGGGTTCTCCGGTTTCCTCCAACAGTCCAAAAACATGTATGTTAGATTGATTGTTGATTCTAAATTGTCCGTAGGAGTGAGTGTGAGTGTGTGTGTGTGGCCCTGTGATGGACTGGTGACCTGTCCAGGGTGTCCCCCTCCTAACTTTTACCCTTTCAGAGAAGGCTGGGATAGACTCCAGCAGATCCCTGTGACCCCGAATTAGGGAATAAGCAGGTATAGAAGATGAATGAATAAATGAAAAGGACATTTTTCTAATTAAGTCCAGTTTTATTAATTCTGTATCTTTTAAATATTTTAACACTATATTAAGCACTTTTATATTCTTACTTAATAGATTATTTATTGAAAGTTGTACTTATAATATTTTAAGAGCCTCTAATAATTAAATTAGACTTTTTACTTCTAACTTACTTGTATATCTGAGTGTTTTTTACTACGTCACATGTTCACTACACTGTGTTTGTCATCACGTCGGATCTGCCGTGACGGACTTGACCCTAATCCGGCGTAATGACATTGAACACATGCCCGTGACACTCGGGGGGAGGGAGCATGCTGTATAAAAGCTATAGTTTTGACTGAACTGTTGACTGAACATCTATAAAAGTTACTCTGATTGGTTTAATTCTACCCAATTTATCGTATTTTTATAAACAGTTCATCCTGGATTTCCCCCCAAAAAAGATGTAACGTTTGATTGTATTGTATTATTAATTTGTAAGATCTACGGTTGCATGGTGGTTCGCCATTGTAGGGATAATTTAACATGACATTAAACCAAATGCACTCTGATTGGTTGCTTAACATATTAAAGTGGTAGCGCAGTGGTTAAGTTGTTGGACCCCACCAAGCCACCACTGCTGGTCCCCTGAGCAAGGCCCTTAACCCCCAATTGCTCAGTTGTATAACAAGAAATATTGTATGTCGCTCTGGATAAAGGGCGTCTGGCAAATGTAAATTAGTCAGATGCTCTTTTTGACTAGCAAAGTCTGTTATGGAGTCCCGACCTTTTGCTAACAGTCTGAATGTCGAGACTAAACATGTAAATAAACAACACAAGCTATTCCTAAGCAGTAATAATTAATCAATAATGTAAGTTTAATGCAAATAAATTGACTTTTTGGTTAAAATGCATTTCTGCATGTGTGAAAGTCTCCCTGAAAAAAAGATTTTTATCAAATTAAAGACATTTAAAATAAGTTCGGATACACATGTTGACACACACACACTTGCTTCACTGTTCCTTCCTACTTGAAGTAAATTTTTCATTTTCCATCATTTATTCATAATTTTTTTATCTATTATTTCATTTATACAGTATGTTTGAAATATATTTCAAAAGTTAGTCTGGTCTGAGTGACGTGACTGTCCTCATTTATTTGTATGTTTATCTGTTGTTTAGTCTATTTAATATTATAGATGCCAGTAAAAATCCCCTACGGCGCCACCCCCTGCAATATGAAACCCTTCCTCTCAGCACCCTCCTGAGGAAATATATGTTCTCACGGCCAGGCAGCTCTAATATACAATCAATACCAACCATTTTTGTCATCCTAGTATGTAAGAGAGTTCATGTAAGGACAAGCAAAGCATGAAACATTTCCTATTATTCTGTCCTATCATATACATTTAAGAACCATTAACAGTGTAATATTAATAACCTCTGACATCCTCACATGGACCTCAGCATGACTCTCACTGTCCTCTGCTGTCCACATGCTAGAATTACCCATGCTTTTGCTGCCGGCTGGGATTTCTGATTCAGATGAGTCGATCTGTTAAATGTTTAAGCAATTAGTCACGTTTTATCAGTTGCAGTGATAATTCTGAGGGTGGTGAAAACCGCCCAACGAATCATCGGCACTCAGCTACCCACCCTGGACAACATACACAAAAAACGCTGTCTGCAAAGGGCGAGAGGCATAATCAAAGATCCCTCTCACCCCAACCACGGACTGTTCACTCTTCTCCCATCAGGCAGACGCTACCGATGCCTCAGAGCTGCACAAACAGACTGAAAAACAGCTTCTTTCCTGTGGCTGTTTCTGCACTGAACAGCTGATATACAGTATTAATTACTACTGCACTGCCACTTCTGTACTTTGCACTACCTTATCATTATGCATCTTTGCACAATCTATAACTATCTATTGTTACACCTCTATATTCTATCCATATACCTCTGTACATTATTTACCCCCACCTCTGTAATCAACCCCATACCCTATTTATTACACTGATAATTATTGTAAATAAGCCACTTATGCACTTCTGGTTAGATGCTAACTGCATTTCATTGGCTCTGTACATGTACCTTGCACAATGACAATAAAGTTGAATCTAATCTAATCTAATGAATCTAATCTAATCTTATAGCTGAAGGTGGAGTGAATGAATGAAAGATTTGTCCTGTCTTTTCTCTCCCATCTATTCTTTCATTTTTTTGTGTAATGGAATCTTAGTGATATGATTTACTGTAAAGAAAAATAAATAATAATAGTTTCACCAAACAAAGTAAAAAAAAGTTATGCAGTTATAAAGTAATTGCAAAAATAGTACATTAAATCCATGAACAGGTTTTCTTAAGTAATTTAATCAAACTGTTCTTTAAACAATAAATTCTAATCTATTTTTGTTACATAGCAAGAAAAGTAAGCTTCTAGTTCCTTATTCAGCTCTTGTCTTGTTTGGGCTGCTTGTGATCTTGTGCTTCATACAAAATGAGAGGGGGGGCAGAGAGAGATTGTAAGAGAGAGATAAAGAGAGAGAGAAAAAGAAGAGAGAAAGAGAGAGAGAGAGAAATAAAGAGAGACAGACAGAGAGAGAGAGAGAGAGAGAGAGTGTGTAAAATGAGAGAGAAAGTGTAAGAGAGAGTGTCAGAAAGAGAGAAATACAGAGAGACAGAGAGAAAGAGAGAGATTGCAAGAGAGAGAGAGAGACAGAGAGCGAGAGTGTGTGTGTGTGTGTGTGTGTAAGAGAGAGAGAGGAAGAGAAAGAGTGTAAGAGATTTTTGAGATTTTAACATAGCTTTAATAAATTACAAATGAATAACAAATAAATTACAATACAAGCAGTATTTTATAACAAAATAAGATTAGTTTAAAAGAGCGCTACAAACCGTAAGAGAGAGAGAGACAAAGAGAGAGACAGAGAGAGTAAGAAAGAGAGTGTAAAAGAGAGAGAGAGAGAGAGAGAGAGAGAGAGAGAAAGACAAAGTCAGCTCCTACATATTCTCTAGAGAGAAAAGCTGCCTACATGCCGTATAACCACAAACATCTCCAAACAAATTATTTTGTCTGTGTGTGTGTGTGTGTGTGTGTGTGTGTGTGTGTGTGTGTGGATACCTGCAGCAGGCGGAACAATGCCAACATTGCCTGTTGCACTAGGTGGTGATGGAGAAGAAAAATCTTTCCTAAAACACAATATTTTTGTGTGTTTGTAATTGTTATTGGCGAAAAAAAAATAGAAGAAGAAAAACTGACTCCACCCACTATTTTTAGTAGTAGTAGTAGTATCATTAGTAGTATTATTATTAGTAGTATTAGTATTCACCTAATTGTATTCTATGTAGTTTGATTCATTTGAACAGTATATGTTCAGTAAATAAAGGTTTTTATTTTGTGTCTGCATGAAACATTATTTCTAAATAATAACATACGGTAGCAGCTTCTTTAGTTCTGATTTAGAGTAAAAAGGGTTTTTTTTCTAAGCTGTTTTAAGGACTTTCGGTTCATTTTCTTTACACAATCCTACAAGCTCATGATTTCAGAGTAATATTACGCTTATAAGGCTTTTTAGTGTGTGTTTTTCACTATGTTTCTTCTCACCTGTCTCTGTGTTTAATATGTCCATTGTATTGAGGATAAACAGACTCATAAAAGCTCGGAATGGTCTGAGGAGGGATGTGAGAGTGCATCGGTGCCACATTCATAGGAACCCATGCAGGGTGGGATACACAGGGCGGACAGGGGTAATGATGATGCCACACCTCTGTATCAATTTCTGCAGTTACAGGTGGATCAGGATGCTGTTTTATTGTGAAACATAAGCTGCATTACTTTTGCATGCATAATCTACACGAGAAAAAGTGCTTACATTCAGATTTTGTTCACCTCAGATGCGTGTGTGTATCCAAAAGTATTGAGGGCAGACATGGTCATGTTGTTCATAATCACCTGGTGCATCTGAGCGTTCTGCATCATCATCAGCTCTACAAGGTCTGTCAAAAACACATAACACACATCCAGAAACACCATATTGAAAGTGTTCCAGCACCTAGAATAAATCTTTATGCATGTCATAACCTTCAGCTTCCACTAGATGGTGCTTTGTGAACACATCTCTGTTGGTTGGATGTCTATGGATGTTTTTAATGTAAAAAAAAGTCTTTATGTTCATTTCTTGGGAATAAATCAAGTTAAACACAATAGTCACATTATTAATCAACACAATTTTAATTTCACTACAAAATCTGTAAACATAATTGTTAACACAATGAATATAGTTGTGTTATTTCGTGTAGAATAAGCAAAAGAATAACTAACTATAGATTTAATAATAATATATTTAGTAATATTTAGTTTATATACAATAAAATTATTGACTTTCTAAAACTGTTGTTCTTTACAGTTCAAGCACTTCTGTAGAAATTTTTCACTACACAAACATTACATTGAATATGTATAAAAATTCACAGCGTTACAGAAACCTATATTTAGATGTAGATCTCCTATAAGCAAGCAAGCAAAAGGTGATGATGGTGAAGAGAAACTACCTGATAAAAGAAATAGTGACGTACCCTCTCTGATGTGTCCTGGCCGTAAAATTGCAGGTGGAGCCACGGCTGAGGGCTGCTGGAGCTGCTGGAAGACTGTAACTGGCTGAGGGGCCTATAAGAGGGACATACCGGCATGTAAAAACACAACATGACTCAGTTAAAAGGGGTTAAGTGGTAGATCGGTAAAGATCACTACTGTATGATGGTTTCATTCCCCGGCACGCACCTTTCTGATAGTGCTGGTTGATGTGTTTGTGTATGTGTGTATGGACATATGGCTAGTCTCTGTGCAGAATCAATCGGTTTACAGAAATAGGCGGTCTTCTATTTTAATATGTGGCTCCAGGATCCCTATTATCAAACTGAGTCACTGACATTCTAAAACAAACTTTGAATCACTGAGGAATTTTTAGGATAATAAATACAAGAAGACGCATAAAAGAACTATAATTTGCTCAGGATAAGCTCATGTGCTAAATGGAAGAATTGTAAAGCGCTCACAGAGCAAGAAGGATCGCAAATAAAACAAACTTGTACTTAATTTACACCTATGGCTTTTTTTTTTTCATTGAATGAGCATTTTGAGTAATGGCCAAACAATGTATATGTTTATGTACTATAAGTATAAGTAAGTATGTATGTATAAGTAAGTACATATAGGTAAGTAAGTTTAAGTAAGTATATATAGGTAAGTACGTAAGTTTAAGTAAGAATACTGTAAGTATATTCAATTCATTGTGCAAGGTACATGTACAGAGCCAATGAAATGCATTTTTCGCATATCCCATCTTAGTAAGTTGGGGGTCAGAGCCCAGGGTCAGCTATGATACAGCGCCCCTGGAGCAGGAGGGGTTAAGGGTCTTGCTCAAGGACCCATCAGTGGTTGACTTGCCAGAGGTGGGGCTTGAACCCAGGTGCTTCTGGTCATTTGAGCCACTTGAGCCTTATACTTACACAAATAAGTATAAGTAAGTAAGTTTAGATATAAGTAAGTACATAAGTGTAAGTATAAGAAAGTGTAAGTATAAGTAAGTAAATAAGTGTAAGTGTAATTATAAGTACTTATAAGTGTAATTATAAGTACTTACAAGTATATTTAAGTAAGTAAGTGTAAGTATAAGTAAGTAAGTGTGAGTATAAGTAAGTAACTGTAAGTATAAGTAGGTAAAAAAGTGTAAGTATAAGTAATTAAGTGTAGGTATAAGTAAGTAAATAAGTACAATATATGCTGTAAGTATAAGTATATAAGTATATATTTATACTGTAAGTATATATATAAGTATAACTGTAAGTATAAGTAGGTAAATAAGTGTAAGTGTAATTATAAGTACTTACAAGTGTAATTATAAGTAAAGTACTTACAAGTATATTAAGTAAGTAAGTAAGTAAGTATAAGTATAAGTAAGTAAGTGTGAGTATAAGTAGCTAAAAAAGTGTAAGTATAAGTAAGTAAGTGTAGGTATAGGTAAGTAAATAAGTATAATATATACTGTAAGTATAAGTATAAGTATATATTTATACTGTAAGTATATATATATATATATATATATATAATATATATATATAAAGTATGTATAAGTATACATACTTATATATAGTATATATATATATATATATATATGTGTGTATATATATATATATATATAAGTATATATATATATATATATAAAAGTATAAATATATAAGATATATAAGTGTAAGTGTAAGTAAGTAAGTGTAAGTTGTAAGTAAGTAAATAAGGATAAGTATAAGAAAATGTAAGTATAAGTAAGTAAATAAGTGTAAGTATAAGTAAGTATAAGGAAGTAAAGAAGGAAAAAACCTCTTATTCTACAGAGGTTTGGTGGGAACCTGCAGTCTGTCCCAGGGGAAACAGAGCATAAGACTTTGATGAAGAGGTGACTTATCACAGGACACAATCACACACTACAGAGTTAGAATAGAGATGCCAATCAGTCTAATACACATGTTCAGTGCCAAATGCTAGAAAGGGAAATGTAAGTAAATAAATAGTCGGATTACTAAACTTTAAACTGTTTTTTAAAAAAAGAAAAAGAAATATATGTTTCTTTTCCTATCAGATCTGTTCAGATTCCATCTTGACAACTGATAACAGGAGGCATCAAATCTACATTAAATCTGCTTGTTTATAATCATAAACTAATCCGTAATATAATAGTTAACATAAAGGGAATGATAGCCATGGTAGATGCCTCAGCAGGAGACTTTAGTTCGGGCAATTAAAAAGAATGCTGATTTTTGTAAGGTTATTTATAATAAAGCACATGTTTCTGTGATTTCAACAGGTTGTTTGCACATGATGTCATTGCTGTCTTACGAGAAGTTATTTTTCTATATAGGAGTTACAAGCAGAAACTGCTCGTACTTTGAACCTGAATCTACGGTCAGGAGGCGCAGTCAGATGGTGCACTTGTGTGCATTGAGCACTTTGTCCAAGTTAAGTTAACGTAAACTACATGTGCTTTCTGATAGTGTTCAGGCCAGCAGAGAAGGACTCGCTACTGCACGCCACTGTTGTTATATATACCGCCTTGATGACAGGCAAATATTTTATATTAATCTTCATGATTTATTCACGAACAACATGTTTGGTGATTTTCTGTTTGTATTTGTCCTCTTAAAAATACTGTTTAAACCGGTCTAATACGAACTTTACCCTGTCTTCCATTTTGTTTTGTTTTTTACTTCCGGCCCATTCGATCACATGATTGCAAACAAGCTATAGGGTTAATAGAAAGGCAATGAGAATATAGCATAAAAAAATAATAACTTTAAGTCATAATAAGGTGGAAAGATTAAATTATTACTGGATGTTCTTTGGGTTTTGTACCTTGATTCAACTTTTACCTACATTTTAACATTTTCTGCATCGTCTATTTTTTTTCCGAGTGTCAGCGATCACATTATCCAGCTGTATGAAGCATCTTTGCTGCCAGATTGGCACTTACCGGTTGTTGAATAAGTTGGAAGTGTGAGAATCCATCTTGCTGAATCGGTATTGACGGCTCCATCGCTGTTTACTGCACTTCAGCTTTAATTTAGTGCAGCTACACAATGTGTGCGCGTGTGTGTGTGTGTTACGTTGCCTTGGAACAGGCAGACAAACAAACTCAGCTTTCACCTGCAATATAAACAAAGGAACAAAGGAAGTGTGTATGATAATTACTTTACATTAAAATAGCTTGACATATGCGCACAAAAAATCCAGAAGGTTCTATTTACACCCACAGTGTATGTTGTGTGTCCAAATAAACTTATATAAACACTGTAGGAGTGCATTTGAAACTAGGGAATTGAAAATGTGGGTGTGTGTGCTAATAAAATATTTTTATGGACAATTATATGAGTTGCAGACTTCTTCTTTTATCTCGTACTTTTGCTACACCGATCTTAACAAAGGCTTAAAGTAAAAAAAAAACCTTCCAGACCTCCAGGCTAACATCATTTATGTTCTGACATCATTTAATGTTCTGTTTCGGGAAGGTAATTTGAATTTACCGCATTTGGCGGACGTCCTTATCCAACTATACAACTGAGCAGTTGGTGGTAAAGGGTCTTGCTCAGAGGCCCAGCAGCCATGTGCTAACATGGTGGTGCTCGGAAACAAACCCTGACCTTCTAATTAGCAGTCCAACACCTTAACCACTGATCTACCACCTTCCCCATTTTCCCATTTTTATAAACTTCAAAATGTCCAGATTGCTAAACTTATAATGTTGAAGAAAGTTGATGCTAAACATTTCGAGAACAATTATCAAATACATAATAATGATGTTTCAAGAACATTGCTTTAAGAACCTTATCTTTTAATATCACATGAATCTTGGAAATAATTAAATAAATATAATAATAAGCTGAAATTAACGTTAAAAACATTTGTCATAGAATTTTTCTTAAGTCAATCTTATCTTCATTTATTTATTTATCTACTATACCTGCTTAATCGCTGATTCGGGGTCACTGGGATCTTTTCCTTCAGTGTAAAAAAAAAAAAGCACATAGATTCACTTGTAAGTTATTGAAGTATCGCACATGAAGTCGACCCATGTTGACCTTTAACACTTTGACCTATGTGGCTTAACGGTTGATTGGTGATTCTACATTGCCCATAGGAGTCAGTGTGAGTGTGTGTGTGTGGCCCTGTGATGGACTGGTGACCTGTCCAGGGTGTGTCCCTCCTGCCTTTCGCCCTTTTGGAGACAGCAATATCACTAGAACCTATAATAACCTTATAAACATTATAAAAGTGTATTTGTCCTAGCATTCGAACAACAACGAAGAACAAAGGATTCCACATCCACGGAAAAAAACCTTTCAGGGTAAATGCATTTTTTACCCTGTTAAGGTATTAAAAAGAACTTTTAATGTACTGGTTCACTACAAAGAAAGTTTGTGTAGTTTGTTACTTGGTTTTGGATATAAAACCGGTAAACAAATGTCGATTGCGTTATTGTGTTTGGTTGTTGTCCTTTTTTTTGGTTTCCTGATGTGTTTTTTACTTAATAGCCACTGTAGACGTTCTGCTTCTCATCCTCCAAACATCTGCAATTTATCTCTCCATCGCTCCTTCTCTTTCCTTCTTTATTCTTTCACACACACATACACACGCAACGATCCCACCCTCACATACAGCAACACACACATAGTAATTAATCAAAGCGTGCGCCACAGGCTGGAAGGATCGCCGCTATTTTTAAAATCTCAGTCACTGTGTGGGCACCAGAGAAAGAGCAAGACAGAGAGAAAGAGAGAGAGAGAGAGAGAAAGATGAGATTATAAGATTTGAAGTGACAAAAAATATCTAAGTTATCATAATTATGCGGTAAATATATACAAGCGTATTTAAACCGGCTGCAAAAAAAGAGAGACTGAGTGAGGCCATTTATCACAGCTGTACTGATGTGCTCAGAAAAAGAGAAACGCAGGAAACGCATTCGGACATTGCTGTCTGAGGGGTGTTGCACCTTGGGTATTGAGTTAACATTCATTCGGTTGGAGAGGCTGCAATTATTTAAAGACTTAGCCTCCTTCGCAGAGTAATAAGACTTCTACATTCCGGAAAAGAGCCTCTGTAGCTGCAGTTCTTTGAAGGCTGTGTGGGTGCTTTGGAAACAGGGACAGTGGGTACTAACTTTCTGCCAAATATGCAATCAAGTCAGCCTCATACTTACTTTGTTATATAATTGCAAACTCTAGCTGTCACGGTGATTTATATACAGCATAGCTTGTATATTCACTCATTCGTTTTCGATACCTGCTTGTTTCCTAATTCGGGGTCACGGGGATCTGCTGGAGCTGTCTCCGAAAGGGCGAAAGGCAGGAGGGACACACCCTGGACAGGTCACCAGTCCATCACAGGGCCACACACACACTCACACTCACTCCTATGGGCAATGTAGAATCACCAATCAACCGTTAAGCCACATAGGTCAAAGTGTTAAAGGTCAACATGAGTCGACTTCATGTGTGATACTTCAATAACTTACAAGTGAATCTATGTGCTTTTTTTTTTTTACACTGAAGGAAAAGATCCCAGTGACCCCGAATCAGCGATTAAGCAGGTATAGTAGATGAATAAATAAATGAAGTTAAGAAAATTCTATGTCAAATGTTTTCAACGTTAATTTCGGCGTATTTTTTATTTAATTATTTCCAATATGAATTACCGGTAACAGTCCCTACTAATAGGGTTACTGGGAAACAGGTTAGCGCAGGTCGCACCAAGCAGCAGCTTGTATTATGTAGTGTTTAGCAGGTGAAAATCCTGTTACTGTAAATATAAAAATTGTTCTGTATCTTCAAGATTGTATAGTACAGTATTACATCTACTGCCTTTAAAATAAAGATTAATATTTTGTTAAAAAAATAAGCACTTTCTTTAAAATAATTAATATAACAAGGATATAGTATATTAACAAAATAATCGTTTAGTAGGGCCTCATCTATTAGTTTTGCCTGGGGCCTCCACTTTAACTTATTTAATGGATAGAGAGTGATGGAGTGTACCTAGCCCTAACCTGAACAATAGTGTCTGATCTTTATAATCTTTATAATATTATAATATAATACTAAACTGTTGATGTTTAGTTATCCTAACACTTTTGCATATAATAGTGTAAATACAGCATTTTATTCATTTTAGCAGCTGCGTTTATTATCTATCCTCCGGAAAAAAAAAAAAAAGTAAACAAAAGGATTTCTACATCATTTTTTATCATTTTGGCTGTTTGCCAGAACTTACAAACATCATAAATCTTTTATTCAACATTAGACACGACTAAAGGATTAGGATTAAACATTTTGTAGTAGTCTCACATGGGGTTTGGAACAGAATTCTGTGAAGTAACTTTATAAACTTGGAAAAAGATTTTGTCATGATTTATTCTGATGGTTAGTGTTTTAGCTGTTTAGAAGGGAATGTTAGGATGTTTCTAAGGGTCCATCCACTTTGGAGCAACCCCAGCCGCCCCCGAATGATCGTCTGATTATTAGCAGTACCAGTACTAGCAGTAAAGTAATAGTATGTTTTGGTGCAAAAATGGTTGTGGTAAGGAGCCCAACTTTATATTTTCTCATGGGGCTCCAAATTGCTAGTGGTGGTTCTAGCATGGAATTCTAGATTTTTAACCTTTTTTGCAGTACAAATATTTAACATTTTTAATCTATAAATAATCTAAGTGGTACATTTAAATGATTTATTGTGTACCCAAAATCCTTGGTGTTGTCATACTGTACTTTCCACATGGGGGGGAACACAGACAGTTAAACTATAAACATATGCCCCAAATCACAACCTTAAAAATTCTCTGGAATACTTATATATAAAGATATAAAGTATATCAGTCTTATATATCATTATTGTGGTATGGTAGATTACTAAATCTCTTGCCCTGTTGTAGCCTTGTTTCCCCTGTTGTTCCTCTGTTGCTCCGGCCCATTGTTATTGATCATCAGTTCTTAATCTTCTCCCTGTATGGTTATACACACACACACACACACACATACACACACACACCACACACACACACACACACACACACATATATATATATATATATATATATATATATATATATATATATATATATATAGATATATATATCTATATATATATATATATATGCCCTCGGTTGTAAGTTATTATTACTTATTTAATTTTTATTAGTTGATTATTTGTTTGTGTTCCTTCAGAAGTATTTCGTGTTTAAGTTTTTCCCCTGGTCTTCTTCTTTATTTTTCGACTAATAAATCTGCTGCAAATGGATCCACTATCGCCGAAGTCTCCATCCGTAACACCAGGGAGAATTTCTTGATGCGTAACTGAAATTGGAATTCATCCCATAGGTGTTTTGTGGCATTCAGGTCAGGACTTTGGTTTGATCCTTTCCAGTGAAAGAAATTATACAGCTAAAGCATAAGGAAGACCTACATAGAAGTGTGATGGTCATGTGCTCACTACCTTTGGTCATATAGTGGATGTTGAAAACAAATGTATATCTAAGATCAGATCTCAAGAAGGTTCTGTATTTTTTCTCTACAGAGTTATTCATTTCCATACACAGTAACGCAGAAAGAAGAAAACACTTTAATATTAGACCTAAACTCTTTCCTTCGCACTGATACAAATAACTGGGTGATGTAGTTGATCCGGTTGATAGCTCACATGACACACACACCCACATAGTCTTACTGTCTCTTTCTGTCTCACTTATCTCACTTACAGCCACACACACATACTGGCACACAAGAATACACACCCTGCGGCATGTGCTCAAGTATATGCCCGTTATCTGTTTTGGTTTCCGTGGAAACCCCAACTTGCTACTGGAGGACTGCGCGGTGGTGGTGACACTGTGTGTGCGAGTGTGCAACTTCTAAACCATTGTGACTTAAGTATATTTAGGTTACTATTCTGAATAAAAAAAAAGTGATGAAACGTCTGCCCATTCCATGCAGAAGCATCTCACGCATCTACACCAACACTTCCCTCCCCACACACTCACTCACACACACACACACACACATCACACCCATAATTGTAAAGCATGGTAACATTGGAAAGAGGGAGAAAATTTCAGTGTAGAATAAATCCTGCTAGAAACACCTACGCCAAGCCTACAACTTTCACTGGCATCATTAGTTACCGTATTCTTAGTGATCGAACATTAAGAGTGTGAGAAAAGAAATGATAGAAATTACTGCCAACAACAGAAATGGATAATTAATTTATATTTCACTTCATTTACAGTCCTACAAGATTTTCAGTCTTTATGCTACTGAATTGGCAGGGATAT
Source organism: Bagarius yarrelli (assembly GCA_005784505.1). NCBI lineage: Eukaryota > Metazoa > Chordata > Actinopteri > Siluriformes > Sisoridae > Bagarius > Bagarius yarrelli. Next base: position 1,729,956 of record VCAZ01000020.1, read on the forward strand.
GCTGTTGGTAAAAATGTTTCTCATTGGTACACCGGTCCTAAATTTGTTCCAGGTTTATGGGCATTTTATTTATTTATTTGGTTAGTTAGTTAGTAGCTTATTCGTTTATTTATTAAGTTGTGGATTTATGTTACAATATTAAGTCCAATCCTAATGTCTTTAGTATTTGGCTGTTTGCTAAAAAAAACCTCTTTAAATACTATTAAAATAAATATTTTGGCAAATAAATATATTTTAAACATATTTATTGTTTTTATTACTATCATTAGCATTATTATTATTATTATTATTATTAGTAGTAGTAGTAGTAGTAGTAGTAGTAGTGGTGGAAGTGCTTTTCAGCCTACAACTGCACAATTGTTTGGAATATCATCTCAAATAACAAAATGTAACTGGATAGCACACTGGCACCCACAGACCCCTATAGGATTTTTCTTTATTGTATTCAGTTTAGTTTATTATTTAAATGAAACGTAGAATGTTCACACCAAAGAACTGAAGCAAATTCTTTTGTTGTTGGGAGACAAAATACAAGTTTTGCATACTTAGGATGGAGAAAGGAATTGTACCCCCCTAATTTCAAAAGGTGCCAACATGCTAAACACCAAGATAGTCTATCTATTCATTTGTTTGCTTATCCCTTAAGTGGTTTGTTCGAATAAGGTATACAATCAGTCTGGTCTTCGTTCAGCTTTGTGCAGAATAATGGAGGTGAGGGGCTGCCTTACTGCCAGGCCATGAAAGCTTAATTCAATTTTTGTCTTAAAACACATTTTATAACCTTCTCAAATGACCAATTAAGCAGTTTTTTTAACTTGATAACAGTGCTGAAATGGTTCGGGTTCCAGTGAGTCAAAAGCATCTCAGGTAAGTGATGAGCTGAACGTGCAGATACAGTTGCATGTGTATTTCTGGAACAGAGAAATCAGAGCAAAGTATCTTTTTCCAAGTATCTGCAAAATATAAAAGAATTGAGACAGACAGAAAAATCAACAAACGAAGCAGAAGAAATAAGAATTAATAAACAGAAATGATAAAATACTGTAGATGGGCTTTTGTCTGCAAATTTGTATCAGTTCATTAAAGTTTTAGGGTTTTGTTGAGAAAGTGTTTTCCTTAAGAGCTGAAATAGGGACCTGAATAAAGGTGTCGCTGGTCAAGCAGGATGCAACATAAGCCATGTGTATCGACTGTGTTTAAATGAAGTGAGAAATAAGAGGTCACAGAATAAAGACATGTACACAGGCAAAGCTTCAGAGACTGAGGAATATAAGGAATTACACTATAGATTAAATAGAAAGATAAGAGAGGGGGAAAATCCGGAAGGTTTTTTGAGTAAGAAAACTGCGTCTGCTAAAAATTTGTATTGAACTATAGGTAAATTCAATTTTATAAACTGGTCGGCGCTGTTTAATTTAACTTACCGTACAGCGGCCTGTTTTTTTGTACAGTATAGTCTGTTGTAAAGTCTATATTGTTTATTGCACTGTCTGTCTTGCACTGTTTGCACCAGGTTGCACACATGCACTTTATGTTGCTAAGACAATTTTACTTTTAGTCCCAAGCTCTGTGTTGTTATTGTTTTGTGTAATTCTGTGTTCTTTTTGTGTAGCACCATGGGGTCCTGGAGAAACGTTGTTTCATTTCGCTGTGTACTGCATCTGCTATATAGCTCAATAAAGCTTCTTGAACTTGAACTTAAGTATTGTTATATATGTTAAATTGCACCTAATTGCAGGTAAAGGTTAAAAAGTATTTAAGTAAAAGTACAAAATACAAAATTTTTAAAAATTATTAGTTTTTAGAAATTGATAGTTTTATAAATGATCATCAATAATCATTAAATTAGATCAGATCCTGACAACAAAAAAAACACCCACCTTCTCATCATCTCCTTGGAGGCTGGGAGCACTTTGCTGTCTGGTCCGACCTTCTTCACTGCCTCTTCTGGACATATGCGGCCAAGGCGATCACCCGGGCGGAGAAAGTTTTGGTCTGTGTTCTGTTTCCCATTTTTTTTATAAGTCCCCCTCGGAAAGCTGTTTTATTACCTTCTTAATAGAAGAAAAAAGCTGCCAATGACCAGTTGGAATTTAACTAAATGCTGTATTGTCTAAATTGTTCTTTCTTTACATGGTTAATTAGCTTTAAAAAGCTGAACTGAAGACCTTCTGCCATCAGTTATGGACCGGACACAACCACATTTACCCCACATCTATTTTTCAAAGAAGGTAAAACCAATGGAAAGCATATCTCGGCGCTAATTATACAGCCTTCTCAGTCACTGTTGCAAAAAGTTTTATGAACATTATGCAAAACCGAAATCTCGGAGGACTTAAAGCTTCGCTGCAGAACATTCAGATAATTGAATCTTATTCTAATTCAAACTTGACCTTTAGCGAACATTTTCTCTTAACAGCCTGGACACACTTATTATCTCAGGGAAACAAAGTGTCAATCAATTCAGTCAGAGATTGGAAAGACATTTTTAAAGCAATTTGCAACAACCCTACAAACGATCGCTGGAGGTTTCCCTTCTTCAAATCATGTATGGACTTCATCGTTTCAGAATGGACGACACTGATAATGCGGGTTCTGTCTCTACTAAATATAAGACGGGTGTATGAAACACCTCTCAGCTTGTAGCCTCCAGGAACCTGTCTGTCCGTTGTGTCTGCCTCCGCAAAAAACGGAGAGATGGGCTTGTGCTTTCACTTCTCTGCGGGTGACATCTGTGCCCTCTTTCTCTTCTTTCCTTCTGTGATTTCTGACATTTGCTACCTCTCTTAAGTCATTGTCTCCTGTTTCTGCTCCAATTTCCTCTCTGACAGCATGCTGGAGGCTTTTTCTTTACTAAACTACTGAGAAAAAAAACATTGAAAACCTTAAATCCTTGATGGCCGCTCAGAGGGCTTTAACATATTTTCGGTAATGTGGTAAAAAAAAGAAAAAAGAAAGAAAGAGAAAGAGAGTGAGAGAGAGAGAGAAACTAAACTCAGTAATCAGGCATTGATCTGATAATGTGGCTGGTGTTAATGGGTACCCCTAGAGACCTGCCTGATGAGTTGTTCTCTCTGTTTGTGTGTGTGTGCTGTTAGATTTAATCATTACACGATTAAGCTTCTTTTAAACACCAAGCTGTGCTGTGTAAAGCAATTATTTTGCAATAAGATGCAGTTGAGAACACTGTAAATATTTATCTCGGCACATTTTACCTGCATTTTAGATATTAAAAATATCAGTGCATGTACCCTCAAAGTTTTTTAGGCACATTTAAACCGAACAATGCAAAAGACACTGATTATATTAGCCACAACACGTATATCAAGCTGTCATGCTATTTGTAGCACTCCAGCAATTTAGCAATATGTACTGAAATGGAGCTGAACTAAAAATAGTCTGAGTAGCTTTGCTGTCTCTTTCTGAAAGTACGGCCACCTAACACATCTGATCGCCGATGCAGTTTCTCATCAGTACAGAACAGACGGTAGAAAGATAAAGAGAAAACTGTCAAGGTGAGTGTTGAGGAACATTTGATCTTATTGATTAATGGCGAGCTGACCACACAGAAGGGCTCATTAATACTTTACCCCACAGGGGGCCGTCGGTAGCCATGTCAACAACCAGGAATGAGGATCGCAATGTTTTGTGTTCTACAACAGAATTTTTTCACTTATATATAACTGGCTTAATACTTCAGATCCTGCCATGCGTCCATTCCCAATTAGCCACAAGTAGGAAGTGTTTTGGTACACACTTCTGACTGAGTAAAAACAAGCAAGCCTAAAAATATCTAGCATTTAATTAGCAGTAACAAACGGAATTCAAGTTATCTGGTATTGTACATCACGGACATGGATTATTAAGGATGTCATCCACATAACAAACATTGATCTATTTATTAATATTTGCATTGCGGAGAAATGACACATCTGTTTTAAAGGTCTCATAGGAAGCAACATGCACTTTTATGCACAGTTGTTTAAACTGAAATGTGTGTTGGCGGTGTGTGTGTGTACATTTACATTTGCAGCATTTGGCAGACGTTCTTATCCAGAGCGACTTACATTTATCTCATTTATACAACTGAGCAATTGGGGGTTAAGGGCCTTGCTCAGGTGCCCAGCGGTGATGGCCTGGTGGAGCTGGGAATTGAACCCACAATCTTCTGGTTGGTAGTCCAACACCTTAACCATGAGCCACCACTTCCCCACAAACACACTATAATGAAATCTTGTAAATAATTTTTTCTTTTTCCAAATCAAGCTTTTTTTCAGATGCTTGTTTTTGTGATGTCACACGGACCAACGTCGCACCTATGATGGTTGATTGAGGTTTTAGCAGAGACATGCCATGTGAGCAGTGTATGTATATATATATATATATATATATATATATATCTATAGCTTTTTTTTTTTTTTTATTTATTTATTTTTTTTTTTATTTTTTTTTTTTTTTCTTTTTGGTTCTAGCTCAAACACTGCATTTTGGGCTGGAATTTTTTTTTTTTTTTTAATGAGTGGGATTGGGATCAATCCAACCTGGCAACACTGGCCCAAGTGATTGTTTCGATGCTGCAGCAAGACGAATTTGTGCAGCAGTCCAACTCTTTTATTATGAATACAAAATATTGGCAAAAAACGAATGAAACTTTAAACTGGAATAAACGTTGTGACTCTAAAGAATCGAAAAGATTCCATAGCGAATACATGCAACAAAATATGATCGTGATGGAGAGGCAGGTGCTCTGGTTGGTAGAGGAACCTGGTATGGCCGTGACAACAATTCTTAATTGCATGTTTATAATAAACAGTGCATTAAGGTGATGGTGTGTAACAGTGTCTATTAATGATTTATATGTCTTTTTTATTTTAAATGATTTTAAATGGTTTTGGAGCCCCAAAGAACAGAGGGATGGGGTGAGCAGAGCTCATTAGCATTTAAAGCATTTAAAGCAAAATTGTATTATAGAATTTGCATGAAGACCCTAAAGAATCATTTTAACTTGTGGAATAATGGCCATCTGATGACTCCTTTAAAAAAAGCTTGACCCAGAAACTTTGAACTACCATTCAAAGTTTGCTGATGCTCTTTATGAAGGATTTTAAATCATGATCAATCCTACCTCCAACCCAAGTGAGAAAACAAATTTACAGCAAAATAAAAAAAAAATTAAAAACACAGGAACATAGGGAAAGGTTGTATTTTTTTAATCGCATTTAATAGTAGCTACTGTTCATGTTGGTTTAATATATGATGGGTCCCTACTAGGGACCCATATATGTATTAAGCTGATTTCTGAACAGGGAGATGGAATAGGGGTTTGCTCCTTTCCTCTCCACGCATCTCCCGGTATAACACCACTTCCGGGATTGATGCCCTTTCCCCCCTCCAGGGGCGCTGTATCATAGCTGACCCTGCGCTCTGACCCCAACTTACTAAGATGGGATATGCGAAAAATGCATTTCATTGGCTCTGTACACGTACCTTGCACAATGACAATGAATTGAATATTATTATTATTATTATTATTATTATTAATATTCATATGTTCTTAAGCAGAACCAGTGTGGCAGATTTAATATTTAATTGTGAGTGTAATTTTTTAATATTTACATCACTTCTAGTTTATTCACTTCTAGTCATTCTATCGGCCTTGCTTCATCAGTAAGAAATAACTACAGCTTCAGCAGCATGTTTTAGTTTAGTGACAAGTGGAAAGCCTTTCAAAGGGAGGCAGAAAGCAGCGGACAAGTAAAAAGGAAAAAAATGACAGACCAGAAACTGAGGAAAAATAGAACAGGAAGCACAGGTAATGACAAGAGAGGAGACAAAGAGAAATTACATATAATCAGACATAAATCATAAGAGGAAGAAAAGAATCATGGATTGATGATAAAGACGAAAAAGATAAATAACAGTAACAGAATATTAAGAAAAGTCTAAAAAGAATCGTGTTTCTGCACAAGATATTTATTAAAGATATTAAGATTTGGCATACCTGTGGAATAACAGTTAGTTTAAAGCAACAAGTGACAATTGCGAATAGAGGGCTAAGGCACCAGCTGGGGCACCGGCATTCACATGCACTGCTGTGCTCTGGCATCTCTGGCTCAAGTCTGGCCCAGGTACCCCAGGTCCCACTAACCATTCCTTACACCCCACCTTCTTCCTGACCTATCAATTGAGGCAAAAATGCCCCTATAAAATTAAGCCAGAGGGAATTATAGCAGGGGCAAAACTCCCGATAATGTTATAAGTAAGAAATCCCAAAATGAGGCAGACTCAATAGGGTTCAGATGGTTCTTCTTTATCACTGCGGGCTATGCGGTCAAAAAGTGTAACTGTGCAACCAGGATGTTCATCTTAGTTACAACATGTCTGTCCTCAAGTCATCAACTGCTGAATATTTCGGATTAAAGCTGAGCGTAGCAATTGCAGTCCAAAGCCATCTTCATGGTTCTAAATGGTACCACACACAACATTCTTACGTATCTGTCAAGGACACGCCAGGCTCAGCCACGCTTCCCTGTTCACAAGTTAATTACACGCACCTGATGTTCATTACTCGAGCTCACTCACACACCCATTTAAGCAGCTCTCTCACCTAGATTCAGTGTCTGGTTCTACTCGTTGGAAGAACTCACATGTCGCTTTATGGTTAAGGTCTTTCCAGACTTCTAAGTCCGTTAATATCAAAGAGTTTCAGACTCTAAGACTGCCTGTGTCCCCAGAGGCTTTCCAGCGGCTCTGGGTAATCCTTTGTTCTCAAAGATTCTCGTTTGCTTTAAAAACTCTAAATTCTCTGATATTCTACGTTCAACTTTTGTTACTCACTTCTGTGAATAAACTGGTCTTTTACTGTCCCGTTGTCCCAAATCTACTTCCTGTTACAGTATCACTATGCTGTCTATTTATTAAATGACTCAAAAACTCTCACTCTTTTCTTTTATCACATCCACTATACCTATATGATCAGCTTATTACAATCATCTCATAGATTACATTTATATTTTTAGCATTATAACAGCCGCACTTATCCAGATCGACTTACATTTACTTGCATATTTTGTATCCAACTGAGCAGTTAATGAGTAAGGGCCTTGCTCAGGGGCCAGCAATAAAAGCTTGGTGGGCCAGGAATTGAACCCACAATTTTCTGATTAGCAGTCCACTAAGCTACCAATTTACCCATATTAACATAAAATATTCTCAAGCAAACAGTTTTTATTATTGAGTTATTTTAGCTATAAATAAAGTGCTGTAGGTCTACTTGACTTTTACCCAATAGAGCTGCTCCAGGTAGCCAGAAAGGTGGAAATGAAAGCTGTGAGAAAGGGATATGCTCTATCTACTCCAAAAACTTCTGGGAAAACCTACAACAGGCAAACCAGTGCATTTCTGTCTTACACTCAAAATAGTTAAATATTTCAATTTTTGTTCTAATACTTTGAAATGCTTTGCTCTTCCTTCCAGTGGGCTGGAACATTAGCCTAGCTTTAGACTAGCTTTTTTTGTTTTATAGGCAGTGTCTATGCTATATCATATTAAAAGTCTTTATTGAGAGAAAGTTCTAATATTCATTGCAGCTCTAGACACTGCAGTGAAATAGTGACTGACATAATAAACAATTCTAAATAGCCAGTATGTGACCTACTGTAGAAACAAAGACTAAAACAAAGAATAATTAAAAGATTAAAAAAAGAAACAAAAGAGCATTTTTTTTTTTTCATTCAAGAACCAGGATAATAGTTTATTATTATGTAGAGCAGAGCTGGCCCAAGGCATAAGTAAACTAAGCGGCTGCTTTGTGCCCCATGTCATCTGATCTCATTTAACTGATTTTATGCTTGAATCACTATCAAAATCTCTCAGTTCAACTAGAAAAAAAAATATGCACATGATTCAGTCAAGTTTTAAAAGATGAATTATTTCTTTATTATATCATTAATAATTTGCCATAAACATAAACTCACTAGTTGCATTATACAGTATTGTATATGCGACTGTATATTATATAGAAATATTAGTTATAATATCTTATATATATATATTACTGTCTATCGAAGCTTGTTAGTAATTTTCCATCACTGTTATCTAATATAACTGGTATAATTTAATGACTGGATATTGTTAACTAATCTATAGGTCTAATTAATTTAGTAGAATTATTGTAGGACTGGTTAGACCTTTATTTAAAAAAAAACTTTTAAGAAGAAAGACCTTATTGTGGAAAGCAATGCGTATATATTTTTCCAGTTGTTTAGTGTTTGTAAAGAGTAGTAAATGTTCGTTTTTCTTCGTTTGGCACAGTTATGCCTGTAAAAAATGTACAGGTCATCTCGGGTTCAGCTACACCTCAAGGTAGATTTGTTGTAACGTTCATCCTCGACAGTATAACCTCCATTTGTCATCCGATGTCAATTTCTTTTAACTATGGACCTTGGTTTTTTCGTGTTTTTTTTACTTTATTTATTTAATTGATATTAAATATTTCATCCAGGATGTGTTGACAGTATAATAAAGAAATAATAGCAAACATCAAACAATAACATTAATGACAAATGTTTATTCCAGGAAAAATTTTGGTGAAATTATGTGATCTTTTATCCTCCTGGTGTTTTTTTTTTTTGGTTGGTTAAGTTACAAATTCACAAATCTTCATTCAGCTTCATAGGATACAATAAACAGTTATGTACAATAGATATTTGGGGGGTGTTTATAATAATTATAGTAATAACATTTTTGTAAAAATAAGTTAGCTCAAATTTGTAGAAAATAAGCTACAGTTTTAATTAAAGGTCTGGAAAACATATATAATAATAAAAAATTACCAAGAACCAAAGTCCATAAGGAAAACAAAAGCTTTAAATAATTGAAGCAACACTGAAAAGTTTTATTTATTGACTTCAAGTTTCATCGTTCTGTACAAAAAAAAAATAGTTCATGCAGCAGCACTGACGTTTCATTAGAAAGTGCAAGACAGGAAAATCAGAGAGAGAATCGCATATGCTGCATCTCCAGCAAAGAACCCACGGACTCGTAGGAAAACGTGCATATATTGATAGTTAACATTATTTTCTCCATACGTGCGAAAAAAACATCTTTGGAAAAGAAAAACAAACACACACACACACACACATGGTGCAGATGCATAGACTACATTTACTCCATTCAGCTGCATGCATTTCGGAAGTTTTAGTATAGTTCTCTTGTTGCACTTGAGGTAAAAGACGTGTAAACATTTTTTACTGTAAAAATCACATCCCGAATGCAACAAATTGGCTCGAATATCAATTGTAACACCTTAAAGTAAACAATATTAATAAACATTAATAAACGTCGATACATTCTACATATTTTCAGCGTGCAAATGTCATGTCTTGGACAGTTACTGTAATAAAAGAGACTTTTTTTTAAGACACTTGAAAGTCTCGTTTCGATTTTTCTCGACAAACGAACGAATTGCATATCCTCGAGTTGCACAACATAAAACAAGGCGCGCGGCAATCCTCCGCCCGGACTGAACAGTTTTGGTTCTCGCGCTCGGTGCTGTTACCCGAGTCCGATCATTACCGCCTCGACGTCTTTAGACGGCCGCCGCTCTTTCACCAAAAAGTTGATCATGCTCTCAGACTTGATCATGAGGTTGCAGCCGAGAAAGAAGATGCCAAAGACGACTGTGAGCGACAGAACGCACAGCACCGCGATCTGCACGGCGCGCGTCACGAACAACTTGCGCTCATCCGGTTCGAGCACCAGAGATCCTCCACCGGCACTGGCACCACCATCGCTCGCGCTTACCTCGTCCACCAGCGTGCCTGCGAGATGCTGACTGCTGTTCAGCAAAGCGCCGTGCGCAAACAGAGTGCTGTTAAAGATCGTCGCGTTCATGGTGAGTCACAGATCCAGATGAGTCGCTCAGTCATGCAGATGTTCACCCGAGGACTAGTTTGCGCGCTTTCTTCTACTTCTGGCGTGTGGGGAAAAAAAGTCTAGTCGATTAGTTATGAACTTTTATCTTGTAGCACAGACGCAGAAAGTCCCACTGTGTCCTCCGGTGGCGCATTCAAATGGAGTGAAGAGGACGATGGTGCGTAAAGGCGCGGGAAACTAGTGAAACTGCGCACTTTGTGGACATCATATAGTCTCATAGCCTCATCGTGTGTGTGTGTGTGTGTGTGTGTGTGTGTGTGTGTGTGTGAGAGAGAGAGAGAGTGTGTATAAGGGGGGGGAGGTGAGAACCTGAGAAAGCCAATTTTTGTTCTAATGAGACAGAGACCCATCAGTCCATTAAAAAGCACTATAGAGTCTCAACCCCCTTAAGAGGGGAATTAGACTGTCCATGTCTCTGTCACTTCTGCAGTAACTCCAAGCTACAACATTTGTGCCATCACTACAGTAGGTCTTCACACGAATGTCACATAACATCATTCAAGAAACAAGAGATTTTACAGTGTGGTACATTCTTTAATTACTGACATTAAAATAAGAGATTTTAATTTCTCTAACAAAATAATTAAATCATAAGTTTTTGGTGAAATTTTTAAAGGCTTAAATAATTTCCTTTTTTGGAACTAAAGACAGACATGCAGACAGACTGACAGACAGATTGACAGATGAACATATTGACAGATTGACAGACAGCCTGACAGCCTGATAGACAAATTGACAGACAGACAGACAGATTGACTGACAGACAGACTGACAGGCAGACTGACAGACTGATAGACAATCTGACAGACATATTGAAAGACAGACAAATTGACTGACAGACAGACTGACAGCCTGACAGACAAAAACTGACAGGCAGATTGACTGACAGGCAGACTGATTGACAGACAAATAGACTGACAGCCTGACAGACACATTGACAAAATAAAAAAAAGTGGACAAATCAAAAGTTCAAGTTATCTCAACTATCAGTTAGTGTCAGGATTAAATATGGGCAGCTCGTGTCACACACACTACAGTTTAGTGACTGTCCGGGCATCTTGATAGATTCGTGTTTATATAGATTCAGTCAGCAAATCAGTCAGCAAAGTTTCCTTCTGCTGGTGAAAAATTACTCATTTTTTTACTGCAGAATTTCAGAGTAGGCGAGAACCACTCTAATATTATCTGACACAGTTGTCATTTAAACATCTTGCATCATGGCTATTTCTCAATGAACATCACTGTCTAGTCTCCTGAGGCCTTTGCAGTTGACAAAATGTGTCGAAATGTCGCAGAGGTTAGAAGCTCTTTGATTATTTACACAGTGGAACCATTGTGTTATTGCATGAAGCCCAAGAAAGCCGTCAGAGAGGATTCTGTTAAGCAGCATGCAGGTGTGTGGTGGTGGGAAAATGTCAACCTGACAGGGAAAGTACCAGAAAGAACAGGCCGCGATAATTAAGAAACAAAAAAAGGCAATATTTACATAACAGTGCAAACTTTTCCTGTTAAAAAATATAGATGCCTGAATTGTTTTAGAAACTGGATTAACTGTCAATTTTTTTACTATATTGTGTCTATGTAATTCATTCAGCATCCAGCTGATAGTGTGTGTATACATGTTTTTTTAACTTAAATAAGTAAGCAAAGAAAATTCCACTCTGTCTGGAAAGTATCTAATTTAGCATTTTTCAAAATAACATCTGGTTCACTGAATAGATCATTTTCAGCAAATTCTTTATATTAAACAGTTTTAAACAGAAGTTATTCGCTTATTCCCTAATTCGGGGTCACATGGATCTGATGGAGTCTATCCCAGCTGTCTCTGAAAGGGTGAAAGGCAGGAAAGTTACACCATGGGCAGGTCATCAGTCCATCACACACACTCACTCCTATGGGCAATTTAGAATCACCAATCATTGTGAAGTACATGTTTTTGGACTGTGGGAGGAAACCAGAGTACAGTGAAAAGGTCCTGCCCGAGAATCGAACCCAGGAACTTTTTGCTGTGAGGCAACAATGCTAACCATTGAGCCACCGTGCTGCCCTAAAATAAATTAAACATCATATTTATACTACTTGACTAGTAATTTTTGTACCATAGTTAGACAAAAATGTTTCAGAACATCAGACAGTTTGGGCTGTTGTATTTATGTGGTATGGGAAAGTGGTAGCTTAGCGGTTAAGGTGTTGGACTGTAAATTGGAAAATCGGGGTTTGATTCCCAGCACCACCAAGCTGCCACCACTGGGCCCCTGAGCAGGGTCCTTAACCCCCAAATGCTCAGTAGTAGATAAATATAAGTTGCCTTGGATAAAGGTGTCTGCTAAATGTCGTAAATGTAGTAAGTTTTTCTGCCCTGTTCATCTTGAGCCTTAGTAGCATCCAACGCTAAAAGAGTTGGCATGTGCCATGCACTCATCTGAGTAACTATCTGAGTAAATTTTGTTCTTAATGTCTAACCATAGAAGTCAATGTGCCACAATGCAAGGGTTTTATTTAAAGTTTAAGGTTCTAGGTTGGTAATTAGAAGATCTGGATTCAAGCTGAATATTTCCAAGCTGCTATTGTTTGGTCCCTTAACAAAAGTTATAGCAAGCTAAGACAGCCAAAAAAGAATTTTAGCATGCTGTAATTTTTTAATACAGCTTAATATACTAAGCAAAGTCTTTCTTTTTATTCAAGAATAAAATATAAAAGCATCTGCAGTAATCTTCTCCAGACGAGAGCAATCTTCTGCAAAAAAACTACACTTTGAAACGATATCAGTCCATTACGCAGTAAGACGTTTGCTAAAGACTTTTATCCTGTGATTATTTGTGAACTGATTTGATCAAATCTGAAGCATTTTTAGACTATCAGAGTGCATTTAGCTGCATTCTTCAGCGTCTGAATTACTGTTTCTTCCCCAGCCTTAATATAGTCTGTGCAACTTCTAGTAAGCATCGAATCACATTTATTTTAAACCAAATATAAAATCACTTTTAGCAAGTCGAAAGCTTTTTCAAGTGGTCATTTTATATTTTTAGACAGGTTAAAGATTTACTCGTCTGTAAGAAACGTTGAATACTGAATCATCTCGAGGTGATTTTCACACATCCCAATTTGCAAGTGATCTAAAAATAAGTCTGTTCAGAAGCACAAATCAGACAGAAATCAGATTTAGCTCACTCAGTCTGATTTTAAGAGTGACTGCACATGAATGTATGTAAGCTAAATGTGGTTTATTTCAAAACCTCCACAGATTTAAACACTTTATACTAGGAACATCACTCAGTCTGCTTTGCAAACTGATAAGGAAAAAACTCTAGCTCTATAAAAAAAACTCAGTGGTATAGCCTGCAAAAAGTTTGTAATACACAACCGCTTATTCCCTAATTTGGGGTCACGGAGATCTGCTGGAGTCTATCACACACTTACACTTACTCCTATGGGCAATTTAGAATCACCAATCATTGTTACATACATGTTACATTACATACAAGCACGAGGAAAACATGCAAACTCCACACATAAAGGCCCTTGCCTGGGACTCGAACCCGGGACCTTCTTGCTGTGAGGCAATAGTGCTAACCACTAAGCCAGCGTGCTGCCCTAAGAACAGGTAAATAAGAAAAAAAAATATTGAAATATTCCGCCATGAAATCCCAGACATGCTTGCTGATATTGTGCTATATAGCTTCTCCCCGAACTTCTCACTACCCTGTATCTTGCTCTCTGATTGGCTGTTGGTGATTGCTAATGTATTTTTTAATCAGAAGTAACAGCAGGTTGTAGGTCGCTGATAGGTCCAGATATTTAGTATGCCAAATAATAATTGATTGGTGATTTTAAATTGCCCATAGGAGTGAGTGTGTGTGTGGCCCTGGGATGGACTGGTGACCTGTCCAGGGTGTACCCCTCCTGCCTTTTCCCCTTTCAGAGACAGCCAGGATAGACTCCAGCAGATCCCCATGACCCCAAATTAGGGAATAAGCGGGTAAAGAAAATAAATGAATGAATGAATTTGGGGTTATTTTGCTAAACTTGTCAGCGAGTAAAAATCTGAGCCAAAATTGTGCAGTGTGAACACACCATTGATCAAGGTACTGGAAATAAATCCACCAATCTTCCAGTCAACAGTCCTACATCTTAACCACTGATGCACATTCATAGCAGTAATTTTAACAGCTTGCTAATTAAAGCACTTAGAAACACTGGCGTCATTTCCAAGTTATTTTTTGATGTGTCTAAAAAAAAGTTACACACTAATATTTCGTTGGAAAAGAGAATTGGTCAAATCATTTTTAATACTTAATTTTGACCACAATAAAATTTTTACTGTCACTGAGTAGTCCAAATATTATTATTATTATTATTATTATAACAGTATATAATATTATATTTTAGCGTACGTTTTCCCAAATCCCAGCATACAAATTTGTAATAATTGGCAGACCAACAAAAATGACAGGCAAAATATCATAATTCCATATGACAGCGTGTTAAGGGGCTACAGTTTGTTACCTCAAGAGTTCCCATTGTCTCTACTCTCAAATCTAACACATAGTCTAAGTAATAGACAGCCAATTGCCCAGCTTAAGTGTTCTGGGAGTTAGACGAACACACTTTTTCTTGAACTAGCTGTCTGTGTTGTCGTAAACGATGTGATCGATAGCTCGAACCCACCATAAGGTTAAAGTGGCATCAATAGTTTCCTACTAAACCTTCTTTAATTATATCTTAAAGTGTTTAAAGCTTAAGAAATGGCAAAGTCATTTTTTTTATTAATATGGTTTTTATTTTACACAAGATCGAAAAAGTCATTCATTTATTCGACTGTAGTATTTTTGGTCTTCTGTTGAACGTGCAGCTTCTACGAACACATATCTTTTATCTTAATTAAACTTTCTAGGTAGTGACCATTCACGCAGTCGTTCATTTTCATGTTTCGAACTAAATCCTTGAAAAAAGCTATGAACTTCTTCATGTTCTACTATCTCCGCCAGCAAGCCTAACAAGCTCTGGCTTTCTAGCCACAGTTGGCTTCAGCCTGAGAGATCATGTCCCTTCCCCTTCATATATATTTATAAATCTGTCCAATTATCTAATGTTAGTCATTTTCAAACTGCTCCCACTCTTGTCGTTATAAAGATAGAAGCACCCCGACTCCATAGTGACTGCCAGGCTGCTGAGATATGCAACACTCTCTAATCTGATGCTACGCTTTTTGCATTTTTTTTAACTTTCGACAACAAAAAGCACACTTTGCTAAACAACATTTATTGTGTACTAAAAATTGTTTAACGTATTTAAAATCTAAACAAAAAGCATTCAAACTAAGTAAACATTAATTGCATACTTGAGCTTGAAGAAGCTCAGAACTATTTTCAGCACGGGTGACGTCCTTTTCTGTAGAAGGTACACAATATTTCAATTGTGGTTAAGATTTGGGAAGATTATGGGTTTGATTCCCTGCACAACCAACTAGTTAACACTGCTGGGTCCCTGAACAAGGCCCTTAACCCCCAATTGCTCTGTTGTGTAAATGCCGTAAATGTAAATCTATAAACAGATGAAAGCAGGTGGGCGGGGTTGGGAGTTGGTGTGGGTGTGAGGGGTGTTGTTATTAGGACGATTCTATTGGCCCATGCAATTTGAAGGCCTCCAGAGATCTTTTATTAGTTGTAACAGTGCAGAATGGGTGTGTTAGGGGGCCCAACTTTGTATTATTTCACAGGGCCCAAAATTGCTAGCAGAATTTCTGAATAAGAAGTTTTGGCACCCACATGTACGGTTGTGCTCAGGCGACCCAGGTTCGATTCTGGCTCCTTTCCGATCCCAACCTTCTCTCTTCCCTGTTTTATCTCTTTCTGCTCTATCAATAAAGGCAACAAAAATGATTTCTAATTTATTTTTGCCAAGAAAAAACACAAGTTATTGTTAATACCATGTCTGTGTTTCAATAAATTAAAGTGTTATGACTGAAACAGCTGTTGTATCTACTTTAATTATTCATCTTCAGTTCGGCTGCTTTATCCTAGTCAGGGCCATAACGAGCCCAAAGTCTCTTTATGAGGCAGAAATCCATCGTCAATGGTGCCCCTAGATTCCTGTTTTTTGGGCAGACCAGGGTGAAACTCATTAAGGGCTTTTGCAGTTATAGCACATCTTCTTTAGTGTGCATTGTGAGATGCTTTACTTTGCCTTCCATCGCTATAAAGTGTAACTATTTAATTTATTGCATGCTTTCTGGTAAAAAACAATCTGGCTAATTACTGATTATTTCCCAGACAATGTTTTTTTGTTTCTCTGGAAATTATTCTCAAACCAACCCTCTTTTTGTTATATGTGGCACCATGTTGTTTTATTTCACTATGTACTCTTTCTGCTATATATGGTTGTATAGTCAATCAATACTTTTCGACCAGACTTGATCTTTTACCTACAACCCTGTCACTAAAATCATCCTCCACATGATTTCTAAAAATAAAAGTGGATGGTAAGTGTGGTCAGTTGAGTGAGTTTTTTTTTTTTTTTTTTTTTTTGATTCTCAACTAATTTAATGACTTGACTCCATTCGTTTGTTATAGCAGGTGTGCAAAAGACAAAAAAAAAAACATCAGGAAGTATAAAAATAAAAATAAAAATTTCGGTTTCAGATAATAACCTCATCTTAATGTTAATTACGATTCTGTCCAGAATGTACTATTTTTTTTTGCATGACATAATTAAAATGTTCTTGTTCTTACCGCTAATAAATAATAAATAGTTTAAAGCAATCGCAGCAATTCATTTCAGTGCGTTACACTGTTCTGCCGTGTATGTTTTTTCCCACATTACGGTACACTTATCACTTCCTACACGCCCGCCCTGTTAGACACTGTTACAGACACACACACACACACACACACACACTCTATACAGAAAGCTTATTATTACTGTTTGCATATGTAAATAATTGATGACAACAATTAGCCCCAGCTTATTGTTTAGCTCGCACTGTTGTTCCGCTATTAATCCTTAATCCCTGTACAAACCGAGCAGCTTTATTATGCATGCTCTCTTTATTAATTATGTATGTTTGTGACAAGTGGGATGAGTACATCATTAAATATTATCCACTCTCTTAGGCTTTGTGTTTTACACTTTTGTATTTGGTGGTTAATAAGCATTAAGACTAATGTGAACAGGACAAGCCCTTTTATCTATTTCGGCTACTGAAACTGGACTGCTAATTGGAAGATCAGGGTTTGATTCCCAGCACCACCAAGTAGCCACTGCTGGGCCCCTGAGCAAGGCCCTTAAACTTAAATTGATTAGTTGTATAAAAGAGATAAATGTAAACCGCTCTGGATAAGGACGTCTGCCAAATGCTGTAAATGTAAAAATGAAGAAGTGGGGTTTTATTTCTGAGCGCTCCTATTCTAGTACTAAAATGCATTAAAAAAATTAAGCTTCCTTCGCATTTAAGCTTTTTTTTGTTCGTCATTTTAAAATGAAACTAATGTTGACATGCACACATATGCATGTAGCCGTCTATCCTATAAATATAGCCTGCAAATAGCCTACATTTAGACATAGAGCATCGGGCCTCCATGTTGTTCCTTAGCAACAGGCGACCTGTTTGCATGGCGACAGATGGTTAGTTAAGTTATTTTCGCTGGAAAAATAGAAGGGAGGGTATGCAAAAGGGCTGGGTAGAGCACTAAAAAAAAAAGAAAGAAAGGAAAAGAGACTTCAGGATCACAGTGATGTTTTTACTTAGCTGGGGAATTGGCAGCCTAGCAACACAATGTAAGTGAAGATGTCCCTTAGCAACCGAATGGTCATTGCCCTCGCTTACACACTTTTTGTCACGTAGTTACATGCAATAACATCTTGACAAATGAGTAGACCTTTAACTGGAACCTTTTTAACTTTCGTGATCTGCCGTGCGTCCTCTTTTTTAAACATACACGCAAACAGGTTATGGAGTCAAAAGATTGAAGATTGAAAGGTCGATTAGTGCCAGACGAATATTCAGACGAACCTAAGATGTTTGGAAATAAATCAAACGAAAGAATTATTTCATTAAAGCTAGTGGTCAGTAAAAGGGGTATGAGTCCGAGGTTACTGCAAATGAAAAAGTTTCTAGTTGTTATGAAGCCTAAAAAACTCAATATGTCTTATGCAATATCTATGTTACATTCAGCTCCGTCCTGCACAAAATCCATCCACGCATTGTCTTGTTCTGACCGCCAGCTTGTGTGTCTGAAGTCTGTTACATACAGCCACTTTCACTGGATACACAGGTAAGGTAAGAAAGAGAACTTCTTCTTCTTTTTCTCCTTTTTAGGGGTCGCCACAGCGAATCATCTGTCTCCACCTAACCCTATTCTCTAAATCCTCTTTACTCACACCCACTAACTTCATGTCCTCGTTTATCGCAACTATATACCTCCTTTTTGCTCTTCCTCTTTGCCTTCTGCCTGGGATTCACTGTCCTTCCTCTGTACATGTCCAAACAACCTTAATCTGGCTTTCCTGACTTTTTCCTTAAAACATCCAACATGAGTCGTCCCTCTGATGAACTCGATCCTAATCCTGTCCAACCTCATCACTTCCAAAGAAAACCTCAACATCTTCAGCTCTGCTACTTCCAGCTTTGCCACCTGTCTCTTCCTCAGTAAGAGTAAGAGAACACAAGCACAAAATCGAACCAATCAGCTGTGAGCAAAGTAATATAAACCCGACATGTCGAGGTTAAAGTTTTGAGTTTTTTGAAGAATCTTGTTAAGCTTAGATCAGGGGTGGGCAATCTCGGTCCTGGATTTAAACTCTGTCCACCAGTCAAGATGTTATTAGGTATACCTGAAATTTACAGGTTGGTGTGTTGAGGCAAGTTGGAGTTAAACTTTGCAGGACACCAGCCCTCCAGGACAGAGATTGCCCAACCCTGAATGATGATAAGGAGAACAATGTCAGGTCTTGGTTAGGCTTGCAGGGTAAGTTGCCCTGCTGGGCCACAGGAGGGCAACTGTGAGACTTTTGCTTCTCATTTTGTAGACCATGTGCTCCATGTTTGTTTATATTGTCTGTCTTGTCATGTTTTGTCATTGGTTGATTGTTTTCTTGTTGTGTTCAGGTGTTTTCTGTTTAGTTTGTTGTTTCCCCCAATTATTTTGTGTATTTATAACCCTGTGTTTTAGTTGTCTGTTTGTCTTGGTCTTGCTTTGTTGCATGTTCTGGTCCATGTTCTGGTTCATGTTCTGGTCCATGTTGTTGCCCATTTTTCAGGTTATGTGTTGCTAGTTTTTCATTACTTTTATTAGCGTATTACATGTTTTAGTTTTTAATGTTCTTTGTTTTGTTTGGCTTTTGTTATTTATTTATTTATTTATTTATTTTTTAATTAGCATTTAAATGTATTTTCTGATTCGTGACAGACAAGATGGAATAAAAGAACTTTTAGGTGATGGAGCCAATCCTCTGGATTTCTCCATGACCCTCTATGTCCGCATCTAAGATAAGTAATTATTAAGTCATGAATAATGTTTAGCTGTTTGAGATACCAGCATCATAAATACCCTTATATAAAATGTAACTTAATTTAACATGCCTATGTGCTCTTGCGGTTATAGATTTGTTATAGATAAGGTTTTTTTTTAGGAATTAAAAAAAAAAAAAATGTGTGAGAAAGAATTCAGACAGATGTAAAGCTATACCGATGGGTGCAGTCCTAGATACTTATAGGAAAAAGGTCTAAAAGCTCCACATTAGAAATCCGTGCAGTGTTTCAGATTGCTTTAGTAAAAAGCCAGTAATAAAATCTAAAGTCTAAAAACAGCAGGAAGCCAGTGAATGGATACTAAAACTGAAGTAATATGAGACTTCTTACTATTCCTTCCCCAACCTGCTTAGTAATAAACTGACTGGAAAAAGTAAATATTTTATTAGATAAAAAAAAAAAGAATTTTAATCTTCCATTTTAAAAGTTGATTTTATGAACGGGACAGTAAAATGTACTCTTTGTATTTAAAAATAATAAAAAACACATTTAGAGAAAGTGCTATTGCTGAAAATAAACAGGTTAGGCAGTTTTTTAATATTTTAGATTTATCTCTAATTTTCCATTGGAATAAAAATAGTCCTATATTGTTTTGAGCACATTGCACATGTCACATCTTCTTAAATTATAATACGTTTTCTCTCTCTCTTTCACACACACACACACACACACACACACACACACAGTTTCTCTATGTGGCACTGTAGTGATCACACCATGTGCTCTAGCAAGATGATTTAGCGATAGATTACAAGCCAAAAGAACATAGGGAAATCACAGCTTGAATTTGTGTGTGCGTGTGTGTGAGAGAGAGAGAGATAGACAGAGAGAGAAATGCAAAGGGAGAGAGAAAGAAAGAGAGAGAGAGAGAGAGAGAGAGAGAAATGCAAAGGGAGAGAGAAAGAAAGAGAGAGAGAGAGATCCAGATTAGAAAGAGTGTACTGCTTTACTGATTGGCAGAGAGCAGGTTGGTGTCAGATCACGGAAAAAAGACAGAAAAAAAGACAGTGGGTCTGAAGGAGACAGAGAAAGCAAGTGGAAGCACAGCTAGGCATATGATGCTTTAATTAATACTCTCTCTCCCACACACACACACACACACACACATACTCTCTCTTTTTGAGTGATACTAAGTAGAACCTGCTGCTGCTGCGTATATTCTCATTACACTCTGTAGATACACACACACTAATGCATGAGCACATACATAAATGGATCAATAAAATATATATATATATATATATATATATATATATATATATATATATATATATATATATATATATAAAACACAATTGGAGGAGATGTGAGTTCCTCTATGGGTTAAGAGAAAGGTTTTAAGCATATACACATGCTCGTGCGTGTTCTGAGTTCCATCCTTTTTCATTGTAGTCCCCAGTGGGTTAAGCAAAGTGTAATTCTCTCACTAGTCAAAGATCAGCTTCTTCCACAGCCCTCATTCCAAATGTACATTATAAGCTGTTAGCCTGCTATGACCTGAAATCCCGAAAGACATACCAAGGCACTGTGTGTGGGTGTACGTGCATGTTTTTTTTTTCTAGATTGGAGAATCATTTAGGTGGTCCAACTAAGAAAAACTTTTTTTCATTTAAACTAAGAACTTAGTGCTTAGTATCTAGTTATAGAGATTAAAGATCAAACAATATTGATTTTAGGGCCGATATCGATACCGGTTGCCTAATTACCGATATTTAGAGCCCGTATTTATTTATTGTTTTACTTCTTTGACGCAGTGTTAACAACAGAACTGAACAAAAAAGCTTTTTTTTTTATATCATTATCAATACTGTCATTTTACTCACAAACAAACACAATTAATTTTATTTGACATCGATATAAACAGACCTTTAGGTTTCTTCAAAATAAAAGACACAATTTTCTATATATGCTAAATGGTATTTTGTATAATCCTTATATCAGTAGTGACTTTTTAGTGAAACTTCTTGTATTGTTAGTGTTCTGGTAGTCCAGAATGTGATGTGATTGTGATTAAGTAAATTTTCTTTGCGGTTATTGTGCTGAGAATACCAGTTTGCCACTTCTGTGCTTTGCAAATGTAACAGGTACTTCTGTCTGCTTCAGCCAGGCATATTAGCTTGTGTGTGTGTGTTTTGTTTTGCTATATTTTAAGCTTTGTATTACAGTAAGGTAAAAGTGCCCATAGTTGTAGAAGCTTTAAAATAGTCATTTTCATAAAACTTACCGCAACATGTTTACGGTAACTGGTACATGCCCTTATCTAAATATACTTACATTTGTTACATATTTTTATCCAACTGAGCAGTTGGGGGTTAAGGGCCCTACCTAGGTCCCAGCAGTGGCTTTTGATCAGCAGTCCAAGATCTTAACCAATGAGTCTGCATTTTTTTAATTCATGCTAAAAGCATAATACAAATACAATTTTAAAACTGAAATTCATATAAAAAGAATAATTTATTAAATGCAAATATTATACATTAATTTACTGAGGAAACAAAATAAAAACAAATACAAAAATAAATCCAACTTCACACTAATCAAACAAATTCATGACTGACCAAACTATAAACCGTAAGCTACACACGATTTTTGTATACACAAAGGACTAATCTATTACACACACTCACAGGGAATAATTTAAACACTTAACCCAAAGTGATTTACTTAAAGACAAAACAACAGATTAATATTTACATTTGTCTTATTTGAAAGATGCCCTTATCCAGAGTGACTTACATTTTTATCTTATTTATACAACTGAGCAATTAAGGGTTGAGGGCTTTGCTCAGGGGCGCAGCGGTGGTGGTGGCTTAGTGGAGCTGGGAATCGAACCCACAATCTTCGGATTGGTAGTCCAACCACTTCCGCCACTTATACACATCAAATAAATCTAATAAAAAAAGGAGGCGAATAAACAAACACTACTTTCCTGATAAAATTGAAGAAAAAAGATTCGGTCGGGTCAAATGTTCACTGTCAGTGCGGTCGGTATTATGAATGGTAGCAGGAAGCTCTGGAAGCAATAGGATTCATTATGTCTGAAATTGAACACATAACTCCTTCACTGCCCCTTCACCTCACTACCAAATATCTCCAGCATAATTCCAGCAGATGCGGATGGCAGTAACTAAGCAACAGGCTAGAGAGCTAGTGTCTGTGTGTGTCTTTGTCTTTGTGTGTGTGTGTGTGTGTGTGTGTGTGATAGAAAGAGCGATAGAACTGCAAGATAGAGAGGCGGTCTGATGTTTTTATTTTGGCAGTAACGTAGGCATATCGTCGTCCCCTGTCGTACAAAATCATTCCAGCAGGCTTGGTTCACTAACAGCAGGTAATGCACATGATTATTATGGTATGCCATACATTTTTATCTTATTTGTCTTTGGGTCCAAAGTTCATCATTCTGCATAAATAGTTGGGCTTGATAAACCATTTTTTACATTATTTTTTTTTCTTTTTAGATTCCACAGAAGAATATTTATTCTGCTTTTTCGGAGTAGCAACCGTCTGCCAATATCATCCCAAGCCGCCCCGGATACCAGATTCCAGCAGTGTTGAGATATACAGGTTCTCACGACACAGGTCGAAATAGTCGCACAAATTTGCTTCCCCATCTGAACAACCTCTCCCATTACAGCAAAACCTCTCCCATTACCAGAACAGAGCATCCTTTCATTTTTTCGGAAAGTATGAATCCGTTTACGGCATCTGGCAGATACCCTCATCCAGAGCGATTTACGTTTATATCTTATACAACTGAGCCATTGGGGGATAAAGGCCTTGCTCAGGGCAGCAGTGGCAAATTGGTGGTGCTGGAAATCTCACCCTGATCTTTCAATAAGCAGACTAACACTTTAACCACTGTACTACCACTTCCCCAGAGTATGTTATGCATAGCACTCCAATCCTTTGTTTTATAGGATTGGGAACAAATTAACACTTTGTGTGACAGTAATTCTAGTGTATTCTTAATATTATCCCTAACTGACTGTCTTTAGAAAAGACACATATACAAAACATGGATGCTCTGGAAACATATATAATTAATTTCAACCTAAACCTGTTGTGATGTCTTAACTTTCAGGGTGGGATCATATGGTTTTATCTTCTATACCCGCTTGTTTCCTAATTTGGGGTCACAGGGATCTGCTGGAGCCTATCCCAGCTGTCTCTGAAGGGGGAAAGGCAGGAGGGGTACACCTTGGATAGGTCGCCAGTCCATCAAAGGGCCACACACACACTCACACTCTATGGGCACACCTAGGGGAAAATTTAGAATCACCAATCCTATGGGAGGAAACTGGAGTACCGGGAGTAAACCCACGCAAGCATGGGGAGAACACAGAAAGGCCCCTGCCCAGGAATCAAACAGTGCCAAACACTAAGCCACCATGCTGCCCGATATGGTTTACAATACAGGTATATTAGTACAGAGAGAGAAGAATACTTACTCAGATTATGGATCCCACTAAGGACAATTTTATCCCAGGTCACCAGAGGGCACCCTTACCCTTTCTTTGAATCTCTTCTTTGGTTGTCTTAACTTTAGTGGTTATAAATTGTACAGATTGTTGTGTCTTTGTCACTACATTGTTGCATTGTTGTTTTTCTGTGTCCTTGCTTAGTCTAAGCCTTTGTTTACTTGTTTTTAATCATTTTGAGGTTTTTTTTTCTTAAGATGTATAGCAGTGTAAAAAAAAAACAACCAGGCAGAAACAGAACACATCTGGTGCAGAATTAGGATTAATCAGGCAGGTCCAGGGAGAACAAACAAATTGAGTTTTGCGTTAAGCATATAAAGCATTAAATAGTGTATATTTAATATTTTTCTCCAAAAATGTTGGCACAACAAGGATACCAATCTATTGGAGATGAGCTTCGTTATTCAGCCATACGATGACACTGACAATACAACAAATATTACCAGGTCCTTACTCAATGTTATGGTTTTCCAGGAAGACCTCACCTCATACACAGAGCTCACTTTTAAAATCAATCGTTTGATTAGCCTGGTATAAATTCTCTAGGAAGAAGACCACTCGAGGTCAAATAGGATCAGTTCTATAAATAAGTTGTTTGTTTTTTTAAAATCCGCTTGTGATTTGCCTTAAACACTGTAGCCGACCAAGTGTTGAGTGCATTTTGAATTCAAACAGAAATAACTCAGATGCAAGGAAGCATATCTAATAGCTGTGTTGCATTTAAAGGTAAACTAAAAGTAGGCCATCTGGACCAAATCAGATTAGTGGTCTAATCATGGCTGAGTTGTGGCTGTGTTCTGGCAGCCAGATTTACAAAAGTTCATTAGAACATCAGACCAGAATTGGGCCATTATTGCATTTTTCCGCTTTTAAAACTTAAGAAGCCATAAGGAGGATATTACAAGATGCAGAGACATGCATGCATCATATGATGCTATTTTAGTCACAATGATACATGCAAGCTTGATTCAATTCTTGTTTGAATGCTGTTAATGATTGGCCACAGTGGTACACAGTGGTACATTAGTTTTAGCTACAGGAAATGCCAGAACGGTGTTATGATGATCTAAAATTGGGCTGCATACAATGTGAAGAAAAAAAAGTTTAGATGATGTCTAAGTTAATCGTCACAGAGTCATTTTTAAACGCTATGTAAAATATTGAATTTATAAAGCATCTCTTTCATTCAGATTCTTCGGTCATTGTTTATCTTATTGCCCTTTAATGCATTTTAATAGATTTCTGATCTCTCTCTTAATCTGAGATAGATAGATAGATAGATAGATAGATAGATAGATAGACAGACAGACAGACAGACAGACAGACAGACTAGATAGACAGACAGATAGATAGACAGTCACAGATAGTAGAACAGACAAATATTTAGATAGTAAGATAAATAAATAGACAGTCATGCAGGGCAAAAGTGAGGCGTCTTGTTTGTTTTTTTCAGTTGCTCAGCTTTTCCATTTTTCCCCTAAAAGGAAACTCATGAAGCATATGACGTTTTAACACAAGGGTGGACTCAGCTGGGGAAATGAGAAAACCTATTAGTGTATTTACTCACACACATTTGTAAATTATGACATATATATAATAAACTGCCCCTTTAACTGGAAGTGGAGAAAAAATATTTGTACATAGTGAGGTAAAGTCAGTGGTTCTTCCCGCCCATTCTGTCATGCATGAGCTTGAGCCCCAAAGAATGAGGAAAACATGCACCTTCTGCTCATTACTCCACACACACTCACACCAAACACACACACACAGAGGAAGCAAACAAGGCAATCAGCCACAACATCTCTGGCCTCTCAAATGGGGATGTTTTTGCCTCACATTTGGACTTTACTGACTGTTTTAACAGCAGTTTCAGGTAAGTTCTCTTTATTGTCTTTATTTCTTCTAAAAATGTTACACTTGTAATACATAATAAGTCATTTATAAACAGAAACAGTTGCCTAAACTTAGTCTGTGTCTGGGAAATAAAGTTTATGAACTATGTTTATTAATAAAAGGTCAGTTTGACTAAGGTATTGTTGGGATATGTGGCTTTAAAAATTATTATTAAAAATAATCCAGTGTTAATCTATATGTATATTTTGTAAATGCTTCTGGAAACATAATGTATGAATATTCTTTAAAAACCTATAGACACCAAACAAAAATGCCTGCTGGTAATGATCTCAGGCCTGATAAGATACATGTCTTTGCTCCTTTGGGGCTTCTAGGGCATGACTTAACATGTAGGAGTGAGGTAATCATTCCCTAAAGCCACAGTGACAAGAGCAATCAACTTTGAAGTAGAAGGAGATAAAGTAGGAAAGGAAACATAATTTTTACTATCTTTCTGTGTGTTTTTTTTGGATATCCTTAGGCTCTAACATTTGTACCTCCAGAGGTGTTGGAACCTGCAAAGAATGTCTGTCCATTCACCCGTCTTGCAGTTGGTGTTCTCAAAAAGTTAGTAAAAACTTACAACCCACTTGTAAAAGGAAAAGAACTAACACAAATATATGTTAATCAGCTAAAAATATGTTACTTTGCACAAATTATTTCGTGGTATTAGGGATTTGATATATTAGTATTTATAGTATCGGGTTTTTGTGTCATGCCGTTTAAAAAGTGTTAGAATGTGTTTTCTGCAGTTCCGACTGCAGGTCATTCATCAGATTCTTATACAGTAAAAGTACTTGTTAAGTTCTTTAGTAGACAGATTATGGTTAATGTTAACTACTTAAGAAACACAATCCCACATAACTCGATAACTACAAAAGCCTGATAAATTCATAGCAAACCGCCAACAACAAGACTTAATAAAGGCATTTACACCCATTCTAGTATACCGCATTTTGCCCAGATTGAGCGTTTCACAATTGCAAAGCACAAAATTTCACAATTACTGAAGTGCAATTTTTTTTGGCCTGCCATATTCTAGAGTCCTACTGTATTTTGTACTTATTGTGTGTATGTATGGATTTGTATTAGGACATGGGTCCAGGCAGCGCTAGTGTTTCCCGCTGTAATCTAAAGTCCGTCTTGCTCCAGTCTGGATGTAAAGCCGAGTTTATTGAGTCTCCAGTCAGTAATATTGTAGTGGAAGAGGACCACCCTCTCAGTGACCACGCTCAAGGAGCGACTGGTGACATCACTCAGATTCGACCACAGCGTATCCGGCTTACCTTGAGGCCAGGTATGGGAATTATTTGGATATTAGTAGGTATATATTTACTCTCATGCTGAGTCAGCATATTTTCTGTTGTTAAAAAAGCAAGCAGTGTAAAAAAAAATAAGGATGAGAAATCCCTAATCTAACCCTTTTAAAAATTACTGTTGTTATCTCTCTCTATCTTCCTCTCTTCCTTTCTCCCACATGCACTAACAGATGATTCAAAGCGGTTCACAGTGACTGTTCGCCAGGTGGCTGATTACCCTGTAGACCTTTACTACCTGATGGATTTGTCCTATTCTATGAAAGATGACTTGAACAGACTTCGTTCCCTTGGCAGTGACCTGGCTGACGCTATGGGTCGTACCACAAGTAATCTACGCATGGGGTTCGGGGCCTTTGTGGATAAAACCCTCTCCCCGTACATGTATATGTTTCCAAATGAGGCCATTAGCAACCCCTGCCTTGGGTAAGACTGTACCAAAAGTTATTGTATATAGTATATCTTAATTGCCGCATCATAAAGATTCATATTTGTGCTCTATGTTGTTGTTGCAGTATTAACAGCACCTGTTCACCGCAATTCGGTTATAAAAATGTCCTGTCACTGACAGAGCAGGTGAATCGTTTTACAGAGGAAGTGAATAAACAGCAAGTATCACGGAATAGAGACTCGCCGGAAGGAGGATTTGATGCCATCTTGCAGGCGGTGGTCTGCAAGGTGACACCATGATACGATTTATACCAGTTAATTTATATTAGTTAATTTTCTTTTTGTTATGCTTTTAAATTAAAGCACAGATTTATATTAAAGCACATGCTCTGATATTGTTCTTAATTGTACAGTTTTACTAATTATAAATGGATTTATATGATAGGAACTTACATAATTTATCCCTAATAACTAGAGATTTATAAAACATTTTTATAACATTTATTTAACATTTATAGAAACAGGAGTTTCAAAGGTAAGAGTATAAGAGTATAACACATACAGATATAATATACACAGAAAGCATTATATAATAACAAGGGTTTTTGTTTTAATTATTTCTCTCAATTCATTTTTTACCTTATTTCTTTCCAATGCATTTTAACATTTTTGAACATTATTAAATTTATTTCTCATTTTCCCACATCAATTGGATTTTTTATTTTATTTCCAGCATTGAATATATTTATGTAAAACAATATTTTTACAAATAGTTAATACATTTTAATAATACAACAAAAACACATGCTCATAGTTTTGTCATGTAGTTTTCATGTTTAGAAGTTTATAGTTAGGATAAAATGATATATTACTGCATTATAAATAGGGTTTACATGAATTTGTTCTATTTTCATATTTCAAAGAAATGAAATGTGTTCAAATTTAGAATCTCACACAGCAGATCAAATTCAAAAGATCTGCAGCAAGTATGAAACCCACAGACCCTGTATGAGGAAACGCTTATCTTCTTTGAACAGGCTTGAAATTTTTTCTCTGTCTCATATCTTACAATCTGTGTATTAGGATAAAATTGGTTGGCGTCCTGATGCATCCCACCTGCTGGTGTTTACTACAGATGCTACAAGCCACAGCGCGCTAGATGGCAGAATCTCAGGCATCATCCAGCCCAATGATGGACAATGTTATGTTAATAATGACAACACCTACGCCAAGACTGCTATCCTGGTCTGTCTAACTGTGTTTCTTGTAATTATAATTTTTTTGTTTGATATCATATGACAACTTATAGCTATGTATGTGTATTTGTAGGACTATCCGTCCATTGGACTGCTGACTGACAAACTGACAGAGAATAATATTAACCTCATCTTTGCTGTAACTGAGAATGTGATACCTCTGTACATTGTGAGTACATAGAATGAAACATCTCCTTACCCACGCACACATACTTGCAATTGGCCAATGCTGCCTACTGTCTTGTCACATTGCACGCTGTTGCACCTTCGTGCGCATCGATTTTCCGCCTGTTTTTCAGAATTACAGTAAGCTGATTCCTGGTACCGCTGTTGGGAAACTCTCTTTTGACTCGAGAAATGTCATCCAACTTATCCTGGATGCATACGCGGTGAGCTATCCACTACATCGTTTAAAAAATTCAAATCGGCATTGTCACATGACATCCATATCGTCAATATAAGTGGGCCGTGGTGTGCAATCTTGCAAGAAATAAACACATAAATTGCCAAGAATGGAGTTGTTTTTCCCAAAGTAAAAATACATGTATATCTCTAAAGGCATGATAAAAGTGTTTTATTTATCCTTACAAATGACATTGTTACATGCTGTAGCTTTGGATTATATAAAGGCGCTGTAAAAAAAAAATTAATTCTGCATTTACAACTCAAATTGAATTCTGCATTCGCCCCTTTACTCCTTGTAGAATATCAGGTCAAAAGCAGAGTTGGAGGTGTTGTCTGTCCCAGATGAGTTGAGCTTGTCGTTTAATGCCACATGCCTTAACGGAGAGTTAGTACCTGGCGTTAGATCTTGCTCAGGACTTAAAATTGGAGACACGGTAAGTAACCTGGTACAATTCAATTAATAATTTATTGTTATATAGGGTAATATAAGAAATGGGCAAATTTTGCACCAATACAACCACTACATTTACAGTATTTGGCAGACGCCCTTATCCAGAGCAACTCACAATATTCCTTGTTATACAACTGAGCAATTGGGGGTTAAGGGCCTTGCTCAGGGATCCAACAGTGGTGGCTTGTCGGAGCTGGGAATTGAACCCACAACCTTCGGGTTGGTAAGCCACCACTTCCCCTATTACTGGAATTAATATTTTAATGTGTGTTTAGGTTGCTATTTATTTTTTACATTTCCAGCTGTTAATACCACAAAGAGTCAGGTTCTCTAAGGGCGTCTTTACACTTGGTCTAAATATAACTGATTCATTCAGTGGCGTTCACATACTCGTCTCTTACAAACATACTGATGCAACAGATGGGTATGCTACAGATTTCTTATGTGGTCACTCCCAGGCTCTTAAGCTGAAATATTAAATAAATCTACTGTATATCCATACAATAAAAAAACATCCACAAAAGGCAGACACAATAAGACAATTTAACTATCAATAGGAAATATTTTTTCATTATGGCATTTCTGGGATTCTAAAGATATGATGGGGAAACAGTAGCGCAGTGGTTAAGGTGTTGGACTGCTAATTGGAAGATCAGGGTTTGATTTTCAGTACCACCAGCTGTAACTGTAAATGATGCGCTGCCTGTTAATCAAGAAGGCTCCCTATAGTTTAGATGTGGCTTTGGATGAACTCCTAGTTGTATTTTTTTTTCCAAATTGTATATAGTATATCTCAATCAAATACAAAAGTAAAGACAAGCATGAGATTATGTATCAGGTCAGAATACAGTCTTTATAATCCCTTTTTTTTCATTTCCAGACTTTTATATATGTTAACCAAACTGTATCTCATTTAGGTGTCGTTCAATGTAGAGGTGAAGCTGCGTGGCTGTCCTATAGAGAAAAGTCATACGTTCATCATCAAGCCTTTGGGATTTAAAGACACACTGCATGTGACTGTCGATTTTGCTTGCAAGTGCCCATGCCAAGATTCTGCCCAGCCTGCTAGCCCTGCTTGTCATAATGGCAATGGCACCCTGGAGTGTGGTGTGTGTCTGTGTGACCCAGGGCGCCTGGGGCCTCAGTGCGAATGCACCGAAGCGGACTTCAAGCCCACTGACACAGATAGCTGTAAACAGTCTCCTGACGCGGCTGTCTGCAATGGACGAGGTGACTGCGTGTGTGGTCAATGTAGCTGTCACTCAAGAGACTTTGGAAAGGTTTGGGGCAAATACTGCGAGTGTGATGACTTCAGTTGCATCCGCTCCAAGGGGCAACTTTGCTCTGGTGAGTATCTGGTGCATTCAAATACATTTAGATATTAGTGGACATGATTGACCTATGAAGGCAGGTACTATATAGCACCTTCCTAAAGTGATACTACATGACCATATATGGCAAGAATATGATCATTGGTACTGTGCAGTAAGCACCCGTATACTCACCGTTCTGATTTCTTAAAAACCCACTTTATCTTTTGGCATGTCTGTGCATAGCTTTTGCTGTTAGGCAAATCTTGTGTAATACTGTTCAGTTTGTACTCACCATATTGTTGAGTAAGCAGTGTGGTTGCTTGTTTAGAGCTTGAATTAATTTGCCTGCATCTGTCTACATATGTATTTGGGTTCATTTGTGATTATTTTTATGTCTGAAGTCTTTGTAGTGGATCAGGACTTGGTCTTTCGGTTAATCTTGAAGTTGTGTCATGTCTCATTTAAAGCACTTTATTGTGTAAATACCAATTCAATTTGTGTAGCTGTCTTTGATGGTTAGATTTATATTCAGTAATAGGGATTTGGAGGGTGGGTTAGGTGTAGATGAGAGTGTTGTGAGTAATACTTATTGTTTGGTTCCTCCTTAAAGGGATAGTTCACACAAAAAAGAAAATTTTGTCATGAATTCCTGAATTTCATTGCAAACCCGCAAACCTTCTTCTTTTGTCTTCGGAACACAATTTAAGTTATTTTTTTATGTAATCAGAGGCTAGCTAACCCTCAGATACTAAGAACATGTCTTCTAGAATTGGACACTCTGCACTTAATAGGTCACTTTATATCATCTGGATGTTGTGTCAGATGTGAGTGACTTGAAACAGTTGATTATGTTCTTATGACAAAAAGACAAAAAGAGGCTTTTGGGAGTACAATTTTTACTAAAAAGATTTTTTAGGAAGAATCTTATTGAGGAAGAATCTAAGAGTGCTTATATACTGTTAAAATATCTAAAATATACAGAATTAATAAACTGGATTTAAGCCAAAAAGAAATAATTTTGGTTTTAGTTATTATTTCCTATTTTTTTTTTTTTTTTCATTATTATTTTGTTTTTTGGTTTAAATTTGTTCCCCTCAGCATCAACACTCCACAATCCATCTCAATATGTGGTGGTATATGCCCCACCAGCGGGTTTGCCAAACTTCATAAAACATTATAGACGACTTAGAAATAGAAATGTACTCTCGTAGCTTCGTAATATTACAGTTGAACCACTGATGCCACATGGTTATACAGTCACACCCTGATGATGTCACATAGTTATCTTGCTGTCTGAAGAATCAGAGAGCCTTTAGATTTCATCAAGAATATCTTACTTTGCTTCCAAAGATGGAAAAAGGTTTTGCAACAACGCAAGGGGGAGTGATTAACGACAAAATATTGATTAAAATTAACAACTCATCATCAACTATCCCTTAACTATCCAACTAAGTCTCTAAACTGTATACTTTTTTATATTATTATTATTTTTTTAAATGTAATATTATTGATTTGTATAATAACCCAGTAATTCTTTTTGTTGTTTTTTTATAAATATGTAACAATTATTAATGATATTTTACAGTATGGGTTTTTATCACAGCTTAAGAATTGTAATGGTCTAATAAATGATCCGTGACTCTTTAAAAAGACATTTGATAATTTTCCAATCATTTTTGCCAGTACAACTGCCAGTATCTGTTGGTGGTCTTGTATTAAGCTGTGGTTTAATGCTTTGTTAATGGACCTAATGAACTTCTGAAATAATGATGAAGCAATGTTCTCAGTAATGCACAGTATAACCCCTGGATTCGTAGCTTAATCAAAACAAAAAAATTATTAGACACTGGTAGAAAAGTGTTTAACTGAAATCATTCATCCTTTTATTACATTTGTAGTATTTGGCAGACGCCCTTATCCAGAGCGACTTCCCACCACCAAGTTGCCGGACCCAACAGTGGCAACTTGGTGGTGCTGTGAATCAAACCCTGATCTTCTAACTAACAGTCCAACACCGTATTAGGGTTTATTCACTGGTACATTAAGTAGCAACGATAAATGTCGTGATAAATATGTTTTACATTTATTGCATCTTATTCAGAGCATTTTTTTATAAAACCTAGTACTTGAGGTTTAAGGGCTAAGTAGTTTGGTGGTGTTGGGAATGAACTCATATTCTTTCCGATGAGTGATCCAGCATTGTATCCCATATTATGTTCAGTTAAAACTTTTTCCCTATTTCTGCTATAACAAAGGCTGTTTAACCAGTTAGTGTTAAGAGCAAGTTTGAGTAACAAAAAAATTAAAATAGACATTTAAATGTCTTAAAAATATTATGTGGCAATTTGATTAGGATCATCAGCTTCATTAAGCACAGAGGGTCAAGTCCAAACAGGATGAGACAAGCAGCAATAAAATAAAGACAACAGGAGGCTAAAAAAAGATATGAAAGCTGTTGTAACACAGGAAAACCGATGATTAGATAAACTTAGACATCAAGGTTCTGCGTTTTTACAAACCCTTACCTTCATATGTTTAACGTCTTATAAGGCTTTGAAAGTGGAAGTCGAACCTATCCTTTAAATGACTAAATGCAAAAGTGAACGTTGATAAATGAATGACACATAATGTGAAAAAGGGCTGGTTCAGACAGAGGAAGTGGCAGAGGATGTGACCCACCATGTTTATAGTTGAGATTAGATTTTGATTCTAATTTAATTTTTACTTTTAAATTAAAGATTGAGGTTCAGTGTTATTTGTAATTGTTTGTTTCTAAGAGATATCTTTAGCCCAAAGTCTATTATATTATACCTTGACATCTAAAAATAACTATGAATAAACCGTTAAACTACAGTATGATGTTAAAGAAGCAGTAAATGTACATCTTGATAACATTGATGACTCCTGTGGCTTTAAAACCAGTTTTATTAAATTGTGTTTTTGAGTTTTATTGTGTTTTTATTTTTATAGCAGTATAGAAGGCAAAAATGTTTCTTTAGCATTTTAGCTGTAATAATGCAAGTGTTGGTAGATAATGTGGGGAACCGTCAGTGGTAGCAGTAAAAGGCAAAATGTTTCTTTAGGTTAAACCAGCAGCTGTAAACGGTGTGGGAAGTGGTAGCTCATTGGTTAAGGTGTAAACCAGCAAGCTGCCACCGCTGGGCCCCTTAACACAACTCTTAACTTTCATCTGCTTGGTTGGATAAAAATAAAGATAAATGTAAGTAGCTCTTGATAAGCACGTCTGCCAAATACCGTGAATAAGTAACATGTAAGTAGCTCTTGATAAGCACGTCTGCCAAATACCGTGAATGTAACTATGTAAAATCTAACCAAACCTATTTCTGTTCCAAACCATTTCTTCAATGTGCAATCTTAGTTAAATGATGGAAAAAACATGCCTGAGAAAAATACTGTGCTGAGGACAACAGCGACGTCGATGATGATGATGATGATGATGATGATGATGCTGAGAACAGCTTAAATCTAAATTGTTCTGCATTGTTTCTGTGTGTATGCGTGCAGGTCATGGTGATTGTGTATGCGGGTTCTGTCAGTGCCATCCTGGCTGGTCAGGTGAGAGCTGTAATTGCTCCACGAGGATAGACACCTGCATGGCCAGCATTGAGTTGCTTTGCAGCGGTCGCGGTGAGTGTTTGTGTGGTGTGTGCTCTTGCACCCTGCCTGGAGCGTATGGTGCCACCTGTGAGAAATGTCCCACCTGCCCTGACTCCTGCACTTTAAAAAAGTGAGTCTTCTCTGTGTCTCTGTATGTAAGTGTGTGTAGTTGCCTGATGGTAGTGACAAGTCTGACAACTAATTATTTGTATGTGTGTATGTGTGTAAAGGGACTGTGTAGAATGCAAGCACTATAAGAGAGGACCACTGTTTGAGAAGAAAAGCTGCAACACTGCTATCTGCAGAGATGAAATCCAGCTGGTGGATGAGCTAGGTATATGCAAGTAGTTTTTTACTATATTATGTTTTATTGTGCAGTGGTGGTCAGCCCTTTTGGATGTTTTATTGTGTATCTAATGAAGATACTAACCAACCTAAGACACTGTAGAATTCAGAGCCGAAACTAAATGATTTGGTTTGATTTTTAAGTA
Source organism: Bagarius yarrelli (assembly GCA_005784505.1). Lineage (NCBI taxonomy): Eukaryota > Metazoa > Chordata > Actinopteri > Siluriformes > Sisoridae > Bagarius > Bagarius yarrelli. Next base: position 1,765,032 of record VCAZ01000020.1, read on the forward strand.
AGCAGTTTAGGACAGGAAGTCATTTTCAGACACTTTAAAGTGGTAGCTCATATGGTTAAGATTAGTAAACACACGGTTGGAGTTAAGGTTTAAGCACCAAAGCTGGCAGTGTTGGGCCCTTGAGCAAGGCCCTCAACCTTATTTTCTTAAGGGGTATTAGGCCTGGCATTCCTGGCACGAACAAATAATTTTTAAATCTTTACGAGATAAAAACTTATTTGTTATATAAATGTAATTATAAATACTACTACTCATAGTTAAATTACAAGCACACAATTGTTTAGGCAAAAGACATATACTAGCTAAAAGACATATAAAAGCTAAAAGCATAATAATATATAGAAAATACACACCTGCTTTTTTCCACATGTATGTGTTGTTTATTAAGTTGTTTAGTGGGGAAGTGGTAGCACAGTGGTTAAGGGGTTGAACTGCTATTTGGAAGATCAGGGTTTGATTCCCAGCATCACCAAGTTACCCATGCTGGGCCCCAGAGCAAGACCCTTAATCCTTAAAGGCTTAGATGTATAAATGAGGTAAATATAAGTCATTTATCTAAGTAAGATAAGGGTGTCTGCCAAATGCAGTAAATGTTATTGTTCACATTTAATAGGGGTAAACCAGACATGCTGAGGGTACTACAGCACCTCCTGCTGACAACTAGGAAATATTTCTCACGGACATGATTGTTCACACAAACTTTGCCTTATCTGTTACAGAGCACTGATATTTTACATATTTATTATCATTTGCAAACTTAATTTCAGATCTTCTGTGCAAAGATTAATAAATTAACGCAGGCTAATTTCCCGCTTCCTGTTTTTTCACCTCCTATAATTTAAACGCACATTGCCTTATCATCTCTCTCTCTCTCTCTCTCTCTCTCTCTCTCTCTCTTGCTTTCTCTCTCTGTCTCTGTCTCTCTCTCCACAGTGTTCCATGAAAAGAGCTCGGTGAACTGCAGTTACAAAGACGAAGATGACTGCATTAATCACTTCCAGTACTATGAAGACATCAGCGGAAAATCCATTCTTTACCTCGTTAAAGAACCCGGTGAGAAACACAGTCAGAGGCAGAAATGGAGATTTTGAGTGAGCACAAATGCTCTTGGCTCTGAGTCATCCTCTATGCTTTTTGTTGGTGCAGGTCTGAGACAGGCGAGTGCAATCCCTCCCTAGATAACATAACTGACACTCCCTTAAGAACATTTAAGCTTAATAAAAGCCAGACGTAAACTTTGAGTAACTTGCAGGAAAAATGGCAAATTGGAATACAGAAAAAAAAACTTTTTTTAATTCAGTAGTAAATAGTGATGGATATTCGTGGGTCTGTCGTAGGTGAGACCAAGTCGAGATCATGGACAAAGCCAGTGGAGTCCAGTTATGTATGGTTTGTGTTTGCTTCAGAGAAAAAAAATGAGATTTTCATTCAGATGATTCAACATTTTCCTAAAACTAAATTAAACGCAAGGGGTAACATGATTCAACTATTTCATCAACCTATGATTTTAAGTCAAGGGATCGTATCTTTTTTAGTATATTCAAAACATTTTCCCTAAAAACTAAATTAAACGCAAGGGGTAACCTGGGGGCCCGATCAGGTTTGCCCTAACAGGGCCCTAAATGCCCCACTTACTAACCCCCCCCTATCACCTATGCCCCACTTTTAAGTCTAGAATGGGAACCTCGTATCTGCTTTTTAGTATAGTCTTTAGAATTGATTAGGTTGACTTAGGTTTGATTTTAAAATTCAGTGCCTGTGTCTGACTGTGTGTAATAATGATGATGGAAGGCCTTTAGGCCATGTAGTCAAGGGCAGTTGGTTGAAATGTGCTATAGAAATACATTTGTATTGTATTTTATTGTAAATCGAGGGCAAACCCAAAACCAAGCCAACACAACACACAGTCTGAGAACAGCTTTTTGCTGTGTTTATTTCAGTGTTTGTACAATCCACTTATTCCAACATGGGATTGATGTTTCGTCTAATAAATAATTCATCTAATTTAATTATTCAATCTAATTAACAGAGGTGGGTAGAATCGCCAAGAAAATTACTTATGTAAAGTACAAGTGCCTATATAATAATTATTCAAGTAACAGTAAAAGTATTAATGTTCAAATTACATGAGTAATGAAATATGGAAGACTACTTAAGTAGTGAGTTACTCGTTACTTTGGATCTGATTACATGAAGGGAAAAATCTAGAAAAAAATACTAACAATCCAATACATAAAATATGCGTTAAATTAACAAAAAAAGAATTTAATGTGCGTGATTTTATAGTAACCTACGGTAAGTTCCCATAGTCCCCAATGTCAAATAGACATTATCATAAAAGTAACTGGTATGTTTTCTTGGTTGAAGCTGGAATTCCTGTACGCTGATATGTCAACTTGTTTTGGTCGCATAGAAAGCATCGCATTATGTAACTGTTTGTTTCAGTTCTTAAAGTAAAAAAAAAGAAACTACCCGGCCTGTTTGTCTCTGTCTTCTCCTTTAATAATTTTTCCAAAATGAGCAGGTTTCACAAACATATTCCAGACGTCTGCAGCCTATCAGGAAATAGGCCATCTCATTATACATAACATGACTGAAACAAGCTATTATTTAAATTACAATTTAATAGTCCTGAGATGGACTGACAACCTGTCCAGGGTGTACCCCTCCTGCCCTTCGCCCTTGCAGAGGCGGCTGGGATTGGCTCCAGCAGATCCCCATGACCCCGAATTAGGGAATAAGCGGGTATAGAAAATGAATGAATGAATGAACATTTAATAGTAACAGAGGAACGCAATTAAATGTAGAGAGGTAAAGGTTAATTTCTGCAATTAAAAATTACTCTTCAAGGTACATTTTTTCTAAAAATTCACTCAAGTAAATGTAACTAAATAAATATAAAGCATTACTTCCCACCTCTGATAATTTAATAACCGGATCTAGATAACATTACAAAACTTAACATTTTGCACGTTTTTGTATATCCTGTGTACTTAATGATTTTTACATCTGTAGAAAGCACTCAAGTTCTTTCACTTAAAACTTGACAAATTACTATATGTCTTTATGGAACATAGGACATTGCCATGTTGGAAAAGTGTTTAAGTCTGAATGAATTTATGTGAGGAAATAATGTCAGTCTATAACATACGAAGACATTCCAGACAACTGTGTGCTTCTAACTTTATTGCAACTTTTGTGTGTATTGATTGTTTACATCTATAACATCTATAAAATTACTCCATATGCAAGCATTTAATGCTGTAAGGAAATGATATCATGGGTTTAAGAAGTGTCATAAAAATATATTCTCGTAGTCTCAAACTAAGACATGATGAAAGACTTGTAATGTAAAAGACAGTGTAAAGTACCAGAAGTACCAGAAGTACCACTATTAAAGGTTTAACATCTATGTGTTTTATGTGTATAGAGTGTCCCAAAGGTCCTGATATCCTGGTAGTGGTGGCATCTGTCATTGGCTCCATTTTCTTGCTGGGTTTGGCTGCTCTGCTGGTGTGGAAACTGCTGATCACTATTCATGACCGCCGAGAATTCGCCAAGTTTGAGGAAGAGAGAGCCAAGGCTAAGTGGGAAGCGGTAAGATGCCATGACAAACATACAAACACACACACACAGACATAATCAGAAGACATACACACCTACAAAACCCATGTTATTTGTTTGTCTGTCTGGACTATCTGGATGAGGTGGTAATTATTAGTTTCTCAACCACAGCCATTATATCGGTGAGTAAGTGTGGCTTACTTAGCGTCACGTCTCGACTCTTGCTCTAAGACCTCAAGCTTCTTTTTAAGCACAGGGATTTGACAGTCGCACTTATGTAATGTGTAGTGTAGTCATTTCTTTTGGCTGGCCTAATGCTTCATTTCTGCATGATCATGAATCTCACTACTATTTGGCAACCATTTTTATTTAATATTTAAGAAACAATTGACAAATTAACTAATATTTTATTATTGTGGCGTATCAAAGCCACATTATTAAACATTTACAGCCTATTTATAAAATTAGGAAAGGGGAATTAAAGAGGTTTTAGTTTGGTTTTTTTGGGTTTTTTTAGGGAAAAAGTCTTCCATAGACTTGAACCAACACTGACTCGACAGCTTTATTATTATCTTTGCATGGTCATATTAATGAAATGGTGTTTATTTAACTTATTTAAGTCTTGCGGTTTTTGATAGCGCAAATAGGTCACAATTTAACGCCTAAGCCTTAATGGCAGTTCTGTCCTCGATTGAGTCGTCTTAGGGAAATTCCTATAATCCTATTTCAAAATCTGATCTATTGTTGTTCATGGCTAGTTTGACAGTAGCCGATTAATGTCTGGTAATAAATTAAGTAAGTGCTTTTAAATTAATTTAGGAATTAAATTAAAACCATGGTGCATTAATGTACCAATGCATTTTTTTTATTATGACTAACTGCATTTTATAGCAGCTGGAAAATAATGAGCACTTTTAGACAAAAGTATTGACCACAGCATCACACCCATATGGGATCCTATTCCAGATTTTGCCCCATTCTTCATCTTCTAATAACCACAACATTTCCATTAGATTTTGGAGTGTGGCTTTGTAGATTTGTTTATTAAGCCACAATTGAACTAGTGAAATCATTCACCAAATTTGGGGTACAGTCAGTGTTTAAGCTCATCAATTCATCCCAAAGGTGTTCAATTTGGTTGAACCATAACACACCATGTCAAGGAGCTCAGGGACTTTGTGCACAGGGGCATTGTCATGCTGCATATCTATTTCAACTGTTACTATAGAGAATGTAAAGTCACATTGAGTCAAAGTCTCATTCTGAGAGGATCACACTCAGTGTTTAAACCGCACCTAGTTTTAGTTGCAAAAAAAAAAAAAGAATCAAAATTCTGATAGAGAAGGTATTACTTAAAAAAGCAGAATAAAAAGGAAGCACCGTCTCTACTTACATATCCGGACATCATTACAACATCATGTCATGCTGACCTTTACAGAAAATGACTACGAAAACCAGTGTTTTATTAGGGTCAAAACGTCCTGAATAAAAACAGTTTCTCCATTAAAAACTTGGTTGAAGAACTTATGAAATCGGCATAATGCTGTTCTTGCTGTTGCAGATTTTAATGTAAAAGGGTTGACTTACCATAGTGACATTTTCCAAACCAAAAAGGAAAGAAATAAAATCGGGTCAAACACACTGGCAGAAAAAAAGCTTGATCCTCCCAGTATGGCGTCTACCAACAAGATTACCCAGAATTTAATGTGACGTGACCTCAGCTCCAAATTCTTAATAGAAATACTAGCATTGTTAATATAAGGGTTTTAATATAAGCTTTTTATTTAAAAAAAATCATCTTTACATTTAAGACTTTTTTTATACTAAACAGTAATAGACTTTCTCCAATTGTGAAAAGATTCACTCTGTAAAATATTGTACATTTTGGAATTATTTTACAGCTGCACACATCAGCTGGATGCCCTAACGTGTGTACTTTACATCACTTAATGCTTTCTGGTGACATATATGTAAATAAACATGAATAAACATCTCTGTGCTCTTTTAGGCTAACAACCCGCTGTATAAAGGAGCTACAACTACATTTACAAACGTGGCTTACCGTGGCAACTCCTAAAGACCTTCCATGGATGATGGAGAAAGAAAACAGAAAAAAAGAAAAGAAAAAAGGAAACATTTTGGAAATGTACTGGGATACGATTTTTTATTGACATTCATCTAAATTTGCTTAATTCCTTGGAAAAAATGATGATGATAATGATGGTGGATGGATGGATGGATGGATGGATGGATGGATGGATAGATGGATGTACAGACTTCTATTTGTATAGTATTGCAAAAACAGGGAAATTAGGGCAAAGTGTCAAAACTTTAGTTAGTTTTATAGATAGATACTGTATATAGATAGACAGATGGATGGATAGATGGACGGATGGATGGATGGATGGATGGATGGATGGATGGATGGATGGATGGATGGATGGATGGATGGATGGATGGATGGATGGATGGATAGACGGATGGATGGATGGATGAATGGATGGATAGACGGACGGATGGATGGATGGATGGATGGATGGATGGATGGACGGACGGATGGATGGATGAATGGATGGATAGACGGACGGATGGATGGATGATGAATGGATGGATAGAACGATGATGGATGATGGATGGATGATGATGGATGGATGGAATGGATGGACGGATGGAGGACGGACAGATGGATGGATGAATGGATGGATAGACGGACGGATGGATGGATGGATGGATGGATGGATAGATGGATGGATGGATGGATAGGATGGATAGATGGATAGATGGATGGATGGATGGGTGGATGGATGGATGGATGGATGTACAGACTTCTATTTGTATAGTATTGCAAAAACAGGGAAATTGGGGCAAAGTGTCAAAACAAACTTTAGTCTATGTTATGAAATTTTTGGTGGTTTTTTTGTGTTGTTTTGTTTTTTCCTGTGGTTTGTTTTAATAAAATAGTTTCTTTAAAATTGGACCCATAGTTGAAACGTATCAATTTCAGCTTTCAGCTAATTAAGTTTTATTTATAATTATTTAAAGAAAGTTTGGGTCAGAGTGTAGAGCAGAGAGGGTTTGAACCCGGCTCAGCACCACAGGTCCTGCCGCCATACAATAAATTCTGTATTGTATGTACATTTTTGTCATGGCAAAGCCGGGTTCAAACCCTCTCTGCTCCAGGAGTGCCTGACCCTAATGACTGACCCTACACTCTGACCCAAAGCCAGACTGTTTTACATGCATGAGTGTGATGTCACTTGTCATCTGTAATAGAAGAATTAAAGCAGAGCAGTGGGATTAAACAGAATCAGATTGTGGAATTATTACGCAGTAAATTCTTTGGCAATAATGAGTTTGGCTTAATTTTTAGAAACCTGTTCTCTACATATTGTATAGAGGAAAATTTAAAAGTCAAAATATTTCCTGCACATCACACGATTTAGGCCCACTGGAATTTAAACAATGTTATTGTCAGCTATGTGTAGGAGAATATTTCCAGGCGTGGGTTGTACTGCGCTTTTCTTTCACTGAGCACATGAATCTCACCACTCGAAACTATGTGCTACACTACATTTACATTTACATTTTACAGCATTCGGTAGACGTCCTTATCCAGAGCGACTTACATTTATCTCTTTTATACAACTGAGCAATTAGCGGTTAAGGGCCTTGATCAGGGGCCCAACAGTGGTAATTTGGTGGTGGTGGGAATCAAATCCACAATCTTAACCACTGAGCTACTACTTCTCCACACGATATGATATATCTTACATTTTATCTTACAATTTAACTGGGAATGAGACTCAAAAACCCTTAATGTGCTCTAAACTAGAACAAGCCAGATTCAGAAATGAAAATTTTAAGACTCATTTAACAGTTTTTTTGGTCATTATCGGGTTCCCTAAGAACCATTCAGTAAATTACCATAAACTGTGATTAACATTCGGTGTCACCCTGATAAGGATGGGTTCCCTTTTGAGTCTGGTTTCTCGCAAGGTTTATTTCTACTTTCGCCACAGGTTTGCCCATTAGGGACAAACTTACAGTTTTCACTGGTACTGCATTCTGTGTAAAGCTGCTTACAGACAACGTCTGTTGTTAAAAGTGCTAAACTAATAAAGTTAAAAAGAATTGAATGAAATAGTCCCTAAAAGAACTTTTTATTCACGACATAAAGAACATTCTGTCAACTACAGTTAAGCATTGACAAAATGACGGATGGACAGATGGACGGATGGACAGATGGACGGACGGACAGACGGATGGACAGATAGGCAGGCAGACAGACAGACAGACAGACAGATAGATAGATAGATAGATAGATATAGATACAGATAGATAGATAGATAGATAGATAGATAGATAGATAGATAGATAGACAGAACGGACAGGACAGGATGACGGACGGACAGACAGACAGACAGACAGACAGATGGACATAGGATAGACGGACAGACAGGACATGGATAGACATAGACAGGACAGATAGGACAGGACAGATAGACAGACAGACAGACAGACAGATAGATAGATAGATAGATAGATAGATAGATAGATAGATAGATAGATAGATAGATAGACAGACAGACAGACAGACAGACAGACAGACAGAGATATACATAGATACTGCCAGACAGACAGAGATATACATAGATAGACAGACAGACGATAGATAGACAGACAGTAGACCAGACAGACAGACAGACAGACAGACAGACAGACAGACAGACAGACAGACAGATAGATAGATAGATAGATAGATAGATAGATAGATAGATAGATAGATAGATAGATAAAGTCCTGATTAAAGGAAATATTAGCACTCTTTGGAGGCATCATGCTGACCTTTAAGGAGTGTAAACAAAAGAATGCTGTCACTTTTCCTGGGTTTAAATACATAATTAAAATCAAGCCGTGTGGAAGTGTTATAAAATCTATACACACACAGTTGAAATGATTACTTCTGCCATTTACACAACCTGCATTAGGGACACGTTGCCATCCCGCCAGAGCCACATGCCAGTTCATCTGCCCCTTCAGCACATCACTAAAACCTGTGTTAGGCAGCATGTCTTCAGCAAGTTAATTAGTCACAACAACCAATTAGAACAGCTAATGTAGTTTAGCGTTGCGATCGTGTGAGTGGGGTATAAACCTCGGAGGACGGCACTTCTGCCGAAGCGTCGCATAACCGACTGGAACTTCGGTTGCCATAGATACAACAGAATTTTTCGGACCTTTTCGTTGCCATGGAAGCAGTGGCTCGGATGCTGATGGAATTTGGAGTTTGGCAGATTCAGTCATTCATGAAAATGTCAGGCAGAAAGCCAAATCCAATCAGTTGCTCATGTTCTTTTTATTGACTTATTTTTCATGTCATGGAAAGCAGCAGAATGTTTTGGAAAAATAACCTTTTAATGTGTTTTTCTGCCATCAGTGAAACGCTTCACTGCCTGTGGTAAATTGGTTTAATAAAAAAATGATAAAAATAAAAATAAAAATAAAAAAAACCCTCAGTCTGTCGATAGGGTTAGCGTTTGAAGAAATCGTCACTTTCACCTGATTTCGTTTCTAATGTCATGCACAGAATATAATGATATCAAGTTTAGTGCTGCCTGGAGGGAAATAATTGGGGACCATTTTTCTGCATAAATTTATACGATATATTTTTGATACAATTGAAGATCCTGAAATTTGCAATTTAACTTTTTTAAGTTGTTAGTTTTGCTTATGATTCAGTGATTTAAAGTTTTGGGCAGGAAACGTGTTACATCCTAACGGAGGTAAATGTGATTTAATTATGAAGTAAATGTAACAGTCAAATATTATGGATGTGTGTAGATAGATAGACAGACTGACTGTTTTGACTGACTGACTGATTGATTGATTGATATAATTTAAAACAGTAAGGATAGGGTTACATCAGAATATTTTCTTTAAAACCCCAGTATATATTGAATAATTATAATTTGTTGTCCCTTTGCCTGTTTTTGATTTGCATGATTCCTTCTGTTAAAGCTGTTTAAACTTACAAGTAATTTAATGTAATCAGTTATTTTACTTTCATACAGTTATTAAAAAGTTACACTACTTATCACATTATTACCTATTACTTATCACGTATTTTGCAATTTGTAACCTACATTTCCACGGTAACATTCCCAACACTGCTGGTTTATTGTCATACAGTTGAAACAGTACAAATTTGCAAAGTTTATATTATTTTTGGAGCAGCCTTTAGATGGCGATGTTGCTCACATTTATTTTAAGAAACGAGGAAAATCATTTACATCCGGTTCGTGTAAAACATAATGGCGGCGCTCAATCATATACGCGTGCCTGATATTTCCTACCCGTTTACCAGTTAGTCCCGCCTTCTGTTCTACGATTGGCTCATGATTCACACATCGAGCGAATAAAAACGCCCCCGTCTCTCACGCCGGATGAATGATAAGATTTTTGTTTGTTTATTTGGTGTTTTTTTAATTAGCCTTGCTTAAGCATAAACAAAAAACAAAACGAAAATTATTAAAATAAACTAATTTAAACTAAGGATAAAAATAAAATGAATGAATACAACACAAATAGGACTTTAATAATGCAGATCCCGGAGAGAATCATCGCGATGGTTATTTTGTTCTTGAACAATTCTAAAAGGTTTCTATGAGGATTTTACCTCATTACACTATTGAATAAATTTGGCTTTAGATTAAAACTATCCGCAAAATAAAATTAAAAACACAACATGTTTTAAAAAATCTTTGTTTTTTAGAAAAATACCAAACCTGATCACATTTATAGAGTGGTGAAATGTTTTTATAAAAAAGAAATTATATAATAAATAATAATTAATAAAATAAACAACAAAATAATGGAAGAATAATGGACAAAAAAATTGAATATAAAGTTATAACAGTTAAGAAATGACATAATTAAAGAAAGTAAAATAAAGTTATGTTGTGTGTGTTTGTGTGTGTGTGGTGTGTGTGTGTGTGTGTGTGTGTGTGTGTCTTTATTAAGCTCTTCGAGGTAAATATGCAGTACAGGAAAGGGGCAGAGTCTCGGTGACATTTTGCTCATGAAAAGACATAAATAAATCTTATAATAAATAATTAATAATATTAATAATATAAACAACTAAATAATGGAAGATAATTAAAAACTCAAACTAAATTAAATATAACGTTATAAAAAATAAAGAAATTACTTAATTAAAGAAAAAAAACAAAAAAAGAAAGTTTTGCTGTTTTTGTTGTTTTGTGTGTGTGTGTGTGTGTGTGTGTGTGTGTGTTGCTGGTATTGCTGGAAAGGGGCGGGGTCACGGTGACTTTACGCGAACTCCCAGCAAATCTTAGCGCAGGGGGTGGGTTTAGTCGGAATACGGGTGGAGGAACCCTGTGTGTCTGTGCAAGCAGATGAGAACATGACAGACTCTGCGAACGGACCGACACCAGAACCGGCGGATGGATTGAAGCGGCCTCAGTTCGGCACTCGCTTCCTTACAGATCCGCGGGATGTGTTTCAGCACAACGCCTGGTATGTGACAGACGAGGAGAATCACAGTGCTTTAATTCTCGTTCTACACTCGGTTTCTTTATAATAACGTTCAGAAACATGACTGGTATTTGGTGTGTTGTTAAAAATGTGAATCGTTTAATTAATCCTTTGTTACAGATTAATTTCATCCATAATAACCAGAACGCAAGGTCTCTTAGTGTCCATCCGCCGCGCACTACTTTTCCTTACAGTCTAGTGCGCTTTTTCTGCGTCATCGTTTCCTTATTACTCTTACAATTATAGTCACATCATTAGGCAGACATCTCTTTTTTTTTACAATTGAGAAATTGGTGGTTGAGGGCCTTGCTCAGGGGCCCAGCAGTGGTGGCTTGGTGGTGCTGGGAATCGAACACCAGTCTTTCTGGTATCAGTCCAATACCTTAACCACTAAGTCACCTCTTCCCACCTGAATATATGTATTTATTTACTCATTAATTTATTCTATAGTAATAGTATTTATTTACTCATTAATTTTTTCGATAGTAATATGTTTTAATGCGTATTATTATATTTATCTAGTTATAATTATATTACTTAGAGTGAAGTGTTAGCTCAATGGTTAAGGTGTTGGACTGCTGCTTAATTCCCAGCACCACCAAGCTGCCACCACTGGGCCCCTTAACGAGGCTATATATATATATATCATTCATCTTCTTTACCCAATTATTCCCTAATTCGGGATCACAGGGATCTGCTGGGCCGTCTCTAAAAGGGCAAAAGGCAGGAGCGGTACACCCTGGACAGGTCTCCAGTCCATCACAGGGCCACACACTCACTCACTCCTATGGGCAATTTAGAACCACCAATCAACCTAACCCACATGTTTTTTGGACTGTGGAAGGAAACCGGAGAACCTGGAGTAAACCCACACAAGCACAGAGAGAACATGCAAACTTCACACAGAAAGACCAGGAATCGAACCCGGGCCTTCTTGCTGTGAAGCAACAGTGCTAACCACTAAACCGCAAGCAATAGGAAGTAATAAGAAAACACTGGTGAAATGTAAATGACCAGAAATGGTTTGTTTATTCCAAAGATGTTAGATAGAATTAGATAATTGCCCTAGTGTAAGAGGAACAGTGACACACTAGCCTGTTGTTGAATAGGTTAACTACAACACCATGCATGGAAAACAAACACTGTACATCAAAGTAGACCAAAGTGTCATGTGACATCATCACTAACTATGATTATACAGTATTAGCTCAGTATTAAAGGTGTTGTTCAATTCTCTACACCACTAATGGGCCCCTGAGCAAGGCCCTTAATCCTCACCTGCTCAGTTAGATACAACAAATGTGAAAGTGGCAGTGAGTAAAACTGGTTGATGGTGATTGGATAATAGGAGCTGTGTGTTTTGTGTGTTGTGTTGCTGTGTAGGGATAATGTGCAGTGGTCCGAAGAGCAGGAAGATGAAGCCAGGAGAAAAGTGCAGGGGAATAGCGAACCTCTTCCAGCAGAGAAACAAGGTGTGTGTGTGTGTGTGTCAGTCACTTCTTCCTTTTTATCATGAATCACAGGGACACATTTAATTCTCTTGTTGTAAACAGCATGTTGCAGCCTAAACTTTTTTTTTTAGTTTACTGGATGTATTTTTGGACTCGATTTGATTTTTAATAAAACAAAATTAATGAAAAAAAGGATAAATATGATATTATGATAAAAAAAAAAAAAATTTTTAACCGAAAAAAGAGCAGAAGAATCAACTGTTTAAAGCTATGACAGTGCAATTGACTGTAAAATGTGCATGAAACCAAAAGAAAAAAGTCATTTTATACTTTATTTTATTTACATGGTGTTATATTTCTGCTATATGTTTTTGTTGGTAAACCTTCTGTAAGTTTTAATCCTAAACAGAGGATTTCGAGAATCGAGCTAACGAGTACTGGAACGACTTCTACGCCATCCACGAAAACCGCTTCTTTAAGGATCGCCACTGGCTCTTCACCGAGTTCCCAGAGCTCGGCCCTCAGCGTCACCAGACTTCAGCGGAGAAAACGGTGTCTGATGAGGAGCTTGTTCGCATTACGGCGAATCTGGAGCTAAATAGTGACGAGACTTGTGCGTCTGTCACAGAGGAAGCGGCAGAGGCAGTGTTTCCTGGAGCTTCAGCCTCTTACCGTATTTTGGAGGTCAGTCATCTTGTGTGTATGTCTCATAGGCTTAAGTGTGTGTAGTGTTGATAAATGTGTGACGTGCATGTCTGGGTGTGTGTGAAAGAGATCTGGTAATCTGTTAGTCTGTATGTAAATAAATGTGTGTGTTCTGCTTTAGGTAGGCTGTGGAGTTGGCAATACAGTCTTCCCAATTCTCAAGACAAACAAGTGAGACGTTCGAATAATACAACACACTGTTAAAGAAACATGCTGGTGCTTCTAAGCTATTTGCAAAAAAGACGGACTAAATAAATTTTAAGTTTTTGTTTAAGGGCAAAATGATTTGAGGTGGCAAATAACTGCCCTGGTAGATTTATGTTCTTTTCTCAATACAGAGAAATGTACTCCTGTTAAACTATGCCCAACCCTTAATTTTATTTGGGGGCATTAATATGACTAATTATCACCAATCAGTGATTATTCGCACGTTTGATTGGTTGTAGCTGTGTTCTGCACATCATACCAATGTTTTTATTCTTCTTTTTTTTTTTTTAGTTTTATTTGCTCAGGTGTTAATTTACACTTGAACTTAGGTGTGAGGTGGTTTATTTAATGTGGTAACCTAAAAAGTAGCTCAATAAACCAGTTTGCTTTACAGTACATTTATTTTCTTAACCTCCCTTTATCTCTTCTTCTGTTTACTTTCTGCTGCAGTGACACTGCTTCTTTAATCACTTGAATAACGTTAACGTCACGCTCTGGCTATGCAGCCATTCTGCATCCTGTTAATATTATATTGCATTTTTTGTATAGTCAACATGGTCCATCGACATAATATATAACAAAAATTGTCATTTCATGTACACTTTGGGGGCCCCTGGTGGCCATGAAGGTCCTAAGCAGCTTATGCTTTTTGGCCTGTAGTAACTTAACATTTGCTAACAATCATTTAATAATAATTTTATGCAATTTTGGTTGTAAATACATTGTTTCTGATGAAATGCAGTGATCCGGGCCTTTTTGTGTACTGCTGTGATTTCTCCAGCACCGCTATCGACCTGGTCAGGGTAAGAAAATTTTTAATCCAATCTAAAGTCAGTAATGTGGGTTGCTTTTATTGTGTGTAGATATTTAAGATGCTTTAAGCTCCCAGTATAGCAAACTGTTCTTGCCTTGACAGTAACAAAATCGATTTTTGTTATTTTATTTTTTTATTATTATTATTCCAAACACAACCTGATTAATTTACTTTACAGTCTAATCCCGAGTACAACCAATCACGATGTCACGCCTTTGTGCATGATCTGAGTGATGTCACAGCCGCTTATCCAATGCCGGAGCAGAGCCTTGATGTCATCGTTCTCATATTTGTCCTCTCTGCTCTCCACCCTGAAAAGTGATGATTCAACTATTTTACCTCTTTTATTCAGTTTTTTTTAGCCAAACAGTTTAAGAAGCTGCTTAGAGTTACATTTGCTATACATTTATTTGTAAGAATATGTTAACAATAAAGATAAATACGCAGTTAAATAAGTTCAACTGTTCTGCTGTATATGGAATTTAATAAAAAATGGAACTTTCCTGTTAATCCAGAAATCTATTTTTATGTAACATGCTATCAGTATTGGAATCTAGAGCCGTATTAATATTAGGATTAAAAAAAGTTTTTTGCTTTTTGTCTCAGGATGCAAAGCTCTCTCAGTAAGCTGGCCAGACTGCTGAAGCCCGGCGGAGTATTATTGCTACGCGACTACGGACGCTACGACATGGCCCAGCTTCGATTTAAAAAGGGTCCAAACTTTAAAATGTTCTGCTCTTTTTTTTTTTTTTTTTTTTGTAAGAATGTTGATTAAGATTTAATTTGTACGTTTTTTGCATTTTAGGAAGGTGTTTATCTGAAAATTTTTATGTAAGAGGAGACGGCACACGAGTGTATTTTTTTACTCAAGGTAACAAGCCTCACACTTAAATAATTGCAGCTGAAATACACCAGAATGTTAGAAAGCAAGCTATCAATCTGTTTAAACCAGGGGTGCCCAAACTCAGGTCTGGAAAACTTTAGTTTCACCTTGCCTTAACATACCTACCTGTAAGTTTCAAGTATACCTAGCAAAAGCTTAATTAGGTAGATTTGTTGTGTTTGATTAGGGTTGAAGCTAAACTACTCTCCAGGAAGTAGTTTGGACACCCCAGCTTTAAGCGATCTACAGCCTGTATATTAACAGTGAATTCAGTGGAACAGGTTGACTAGTAACATTTGTCTGCCTGTTTCTTTTTTTTCCTCCATTCATTGTTTTTAAAGAAGAGCTACATGATCTGTTTTGTGGTGCCGGTCTGGAGAAGGTGCAGAATTTAGTGGACAGGAGGCTGCAGGTGAACAGAGGCAAACATCTGACTATGTACAGAGTCTGGGTTCAGTGTAAATATCGCAAGCAAAGTGCAGCTGAGACAAGATAGCAAGAAAATTCACAACACTGGATTACACACCGAACCGCATCCCTGATCATAACAATAATACAGCCATGAAAATTCAGCAGACAAACATTTTGTGACTGGAATTGATGGCAGAAAGTGGGGAGTTTCTTTTATTCCTTACTGTCCTCATGAACATGTTGAAGATGCTTTTAAATGCTTTTAAACATTTATATTGTACACAATAAAAGATGATTTTTAGTAAATACCGGTTTGGGCTTTTGTCTTTATTTTAGTTTAATTCATAGAAAGTAATGTGACTACGGAGCTAAAAATAACATGAGATAAACTGTTTGCCTTGTTAATGTTGCTAGTGTGAGATCCTGCATTGTTTCTGGAGTTTACTCTCAAACTCTAATAGTGCATTTCTAAACTGTATGAGTGTTTCGTCTGCTCTATCTGCATGAATAATTATAATGGTGGAAATGGTAGTGCAGTGATTAAGGTGTTCGATTGCTAATTGGAATATGGGGGTTTAAATCCCAACACCACCAAGTTACCACTTTTGGGTTAAGCCCCTTAACCCCCCATTTGCTCTGATGTGAAAATAAATAAATGTAGGTCGCTTTGGATAAGGGCGTCTGCCAAATGCTGTTAATGTAATTGTAAATGTATAATGTCTCAGTGACACTTCTATTATTTGCATTACAGCAGGAACTTTTTTCGTCCCTGTATAACTAGATCCCATTATCCACATTTAAAAGCATTGTTAGTATTGACTATGGAATTTTGACAGCATAGATGTAACAGGCTAATTGTGACACGTGATGTCATTAACCCTTACGTTTTACGTTTTAATGTCATGAAAGAACAAATATTTGTCCAATGTTAACACCCCAGTTATACATGTTTTGCTCTGGGTGCAGGGGTGCATAGAGCACCCCTGCACCCAGAGTAAAAAATATCAGTGTGCAGGGGTGCTCTATGAAAGAATATTAGTTTGCCACACCCGTTCTGCACTGTTACTACTAATGAAAAAGCTCTCTGGGGCCTCCCATTATGCACAAATCATTATAACTCCCCCTCTCCCAACGGCACCCCTGACCTTTGAAAATTTCGTTACACAGGTTTAGCTTGTACAATGACTTAAAAAATAAAACCACAGGAAAAACATGCAAATTCAACTTCTAACCCTGAACCTTTGATGCAAATGCGCTAACTGCTATGTTAAGTATGTTATCAACTTATCAGATTATGCTGTTTTTGATCAAATAAAATAAATAGAGATATTATTTTTGGTGGTTAGATTTCTTGATCCATTTTAACTTCCTAGTTTCAGCTAGTCTACATCTATAGTAACCTCATAGGCTTGTGGTTCTTTGCCAAGCCACCTACAAGCTCAACATGCAGTCCATTTTGATATCATTTTCAGCCTATATGGTATTTGAATGACTAAATTAGTTTCTATTAGATGGAAAATTCCCTTTGCTCAACAAGGCCATTTTACAGGACTGTTACTCACCTGATAGAATAAGAAGTTTCAGAAACATAATTTAATGTTATATTTTAGATTATTGTGTCGTTTTGTGGGAGTATATCCCACCTTAACTCTTCCTGCTTCAGGGGCACTGTCTTATAGCTGACCCTGTGCTCTGACCCCAACTTTTTAATATGGGATTGCAAAGAAACAAATTTCACTGTGTTGTAGAGTCTATGTGACAAAATAAAGATATTTACATTACTGTTAATAAAATGTTGTGTTACTTGTTTTTTTATTAGTTAGTGTTTAGTTACATGTGGATAGCTACTGCACTGCCACTTTCTGTACTTTGCACTACTTTATCATTATGCATCTTTGCCCCATCCATAACTATCTAATGTTACACCTCTATATTCTATCCATATACCTTCTGTACATTATTTACCCTCACCTCTGTAATCAACCCAATACCCTATTTATTACACTGCTAATTATTGTAAATAAGCCACTTATGCACTTCTGGTTAGATGCTAACTGCATTTCATTGGCTCTGTACATGTACCTTGCACATTGACAATAAAGTTGAATCTAATCTAATCTAAAAAGGCAAAAATGTTGACTAAGACATGGGGAGGAATAAAAGTTTTTCTTTGTTTGGTGTTTGGTGTTTGGTGTTTTTACGAGGTGTAAGTTTTCGTACGTTTTTGTTTTTTGTAATATAAAACAACATTCATATAATTAGACAATTAAAGAGATGTTGTAAAACCTTGGCATTTATTGTAATTATTAATGTACCTTACGGTTATTGGTATGATTTTTTAGTATTTAGTGTCACTTTTTTAATTGTCTGCTTTGTAACTTATGGTTGTAGAGTTAAATGCATATTGAATGCCTAATATTTTTCATCTTTATATTCAACATCAGACATTTTACTGCAGTTAGACAGAGAAGAACTGCTGCACTTGTAAAAACTGATGTTTATACTTTCTGAACTAGAGTGCCATTTTAAGCAAAATACTCTTCATTTTTTGTAATTATATAACTATGGTTTTATTGTTATATTTGACTTTTTCTGATTCTACAACAGTCTGCATTAACGTGTGCTTTACTGGTCGCCAGTCCATCACAGGGCCACACACACACTCACTCCTATAGGCAATTAAGAATCACCAATCAAGCTAACATACATGTTTTTGTACTGTGGACGAAAGCCGGAGTTTAATTATGCTAAATAGACTAAGATACTGTTATGGCTCAAATCCCATCAAAGACTTTGTTTGAGTTGATTACGTTACACTAACGTTTGTGTAGAGCAAAAAAGAAGCAAATCAGCTGTACAACTTTAAGCACTTTATTGATTAGCCAGTTAGGTCTTTGGTGTGGGGTTCACAGATGCTTATGGATTTTATTATGATTTATATTGAAAAATGCCAAAAGAAAAGCTGAATACTTAAAGATCAATAGACTAAACTGCCCAGAGTCTGTGGGGTTATTTAAGTCGTAACATGAAGCACCACTAATCTTTCAAATTGGTATGTTTTTTTTAAAAGCCATGAATTGATTACTAATAAATTAATTACTTAGTGTTCTTGTTTTTCTTCTTTTGGCTGTTCCCTTTAAGGGGTCGCTTCAGCGAACCATCTGTCTCCACCTAACCCTATTCTCTACATCCTCGTCACTCACACCAACTAACTTCATGTCCTCGTTTTTTGCATCTACATACCTCCTCTTTGGTCTTCCTCTTTACCTTCTGCCTGGTAGCTTCATTTCTAACATCCTCCTACCAATATATTCACTGTCTCTCCTCTGTCCAAACTTCCTCAATCTGGCTTCCCTGACTTTCCCCCAAAAACATCTAACACGAGCCGTCCCCCTAATGAACTTGTTTCTGATCTTGTCCAACCTCGTCACTCTCAAAGAAAACCTCAACATCTTCAGCTCTGCCACCTGCCTCTTCCTCGGCGCCACTGTCTCTAGACCATACATCATAGCTGGTCTTACCACTGTCTTGCCCCTTAATTCAAGCTGATATTCTCCTGTCACACATCTCTCCTGACATGTTTCTCCCCCCTTTCCAACCTGCCTGTACTTGCTTCTTTACCTCTTTTAAACACTTTTCATTGCTCTGGACTGTTGACCTTCTTTTTTACCTTTCACCCTATAATGTCACTTTTCCACTTCGCTCCATTTAATTGAAAGAATTAATCACTTAGTAATAAAATATAAAACATACATAGATCACTGAAAATTAATTTAAAATAAGTTTTAATGAAGCATAAGTGGTTCTTAAGGTGTAATTACATATTTCAAATCAGTTTAAAGAATACACTGTTCATTTTTTATTATAAAAAAAGATGCATAAAACAGATTTAAAAGCTATACATTTGATGATACCACTAAAGCAACACGTTTAAAGGTTAAAGTTAATCTAATCCGTATTTTAAATTGTTGACCATTAATTAAGATCCTATTTATAAAGAATTAAAACAATCTACGGAACGTATGGTATGTAGAAACGGGGCGTGTCCGAATACCCGACCGTCTTGCAGAGTCTCACGAGAAAATATGAGATTTTCCAGAATTGTTTACATTGAGTAAAAATGAGAATCGAACCGAATCGATCCGGATTAAACTGATGCTTCACGGAACAGCTTCACTTCTCGTACTTTTTATTCACATCGTTTTCTTCTTATAAACTGTGCAGACGGAACTTGTTTTTTCTGGGCGCCGTTTTGATTACTTGAGGCGCTGAACCCGGTTCGGACCCACGGTAGGGATCGAAAACAAACATACCAGAAGAGGACCGAGATTTAAATCAGCCATGTTCGATGCGCTTTGACCGTCGCTGTGTAGGCGGCATGCCATTGCTGTGTAAGAAGAAAGAAGTCCCGAGAGTCTGATAGACTGTCTTTAAGCAGCCTGAAAGGGAAAAACTGACTGCCGAGGCCTCGTGTTGGGAGGTACTGCAACCTCCGTTTGACGACCGGAATCGGAGCCGAACACCACACACCGTGCGCGGTATACTGAGCTCTGGCGAGACTCGGGGATTCGAGGCCTTGTTCGGGAATGTCTGGCTAACCGAGGACTAGGTGTGTGTGTGTGTGTGTGTGTGTGTGTGTGTGTGTGTGTGTGTGTGTGTGTGTGTGTGTGTGTGTGTGTGTGTGTGTGTGTGTGTGTGTGTGTGTGGGGTGAGGTGACAAAGAGGGGGAGACCAGTCACAAATAAAAGCAGAAAATTACATCACAAGTTAAAAACCTCGACAGCTCAGGTAAAAAAAAAAGACTTTGTTTTTTTGCGCTACTTTATTATTATTATTCATGGACTGTAAAAACTTGCGGAATTTAATTACCGTAATAACTTTGCTGGATTAAATAACAGCAGAGTGCAAACAATGTCTTGATAAAGGTGCCAAACCCCATGGGTTAGTGTAGGTTAGCTGCAGCTAGCACGCTAGTAAAGTGTCTTCCAAAATAATTTTTTTTAAGTAATATAAACTTTCTTTTTCTTACTTCCATCACAATTGTTTTTCAACTGTTACTGAATGTAAAAGCATAACGAGACACGGAGGTTTTTCTAAAGTAACAGTTTGTCTGCTAGTTTGAGCTAATTAGCTTCTATGAAATGTAGCTAGATACCGTATATATTGATAGTTTCGTAAATTATTTTTTGGTTTTGTTTTTTTTGTTTTTTTTCAAAAAGAAGAGAAACTGTTTTATTAGGCTTTTCGACGCAGTGACACGTGTTTTGTATTTTACACTTCGGTTATTTGCCAAAAAAATAACTTTGTTACACCCTTAATGGTTGCATATTTCGCTAGCTAGCCGTATGGCTTGATTGATTAGCCTAAGCATGTTAGCTAGCTTGCTGTATAACTGGGTTTTTTTTCTTACATTCAACCACCTCTATAGAACTGCTGCTGACCAGTTTAAGTTTTCCAGGTCAGGATTAGTTAAACTGATTATAAAACAGTATAATAGTTTGGGAAATGATATATGATGAGTTTTTAGGGATGATAGTTTTAAATACTTCATACAAGACAGATTTAACGTATATGTACGTATCATGTGACCTGATTTACGATGCTGGGGGTCACAGACCTGTGAGAGATTTATTTATTTTTTTTTATGTTCGTGTATCAGTGGTACAGCAATCAGAGAGACACATCAAGTCTAGGAAAGTTCTGGAAAATGCACGCATCAGTGGCCCATGACTCAACATGTCACACGAACATTACTGTGGTATCAAAGCCTCCAGCATCACTATGACTACGTAATGAGATGCAAACCATCCTTTCTGTCTCTCTCGTAGTCATGATGGAGGAACTGCACAGCTTGGATCCTCGGAGGCAGGAGCTGCTCGAGGCTCGATTCACTGGAGTTGGAGTCGCCAAGGTCTGCTATGCCAACTAACTTCTCTGATTATTCTTTGTTCTTGTCCTCTAATGTTTTTCCTGTATTTTAATGCTGATATGGATCATTTTCATCTTTAAGTTATATAAAATCTGGTCCCCATCTGATGTATACTACTTAGTATAGGAGTTACAGTACACTGAAAGTTCCCCGATGATCTCCTACTCCTGCGATTTTGGAGTACGCATACAATGCACATTTTAATATCCCATGAGGCCACTGGAGAGCCACGACTCGTCATATGCGGAAGTGGTGGCACTTTTTAAGTGCTTTACGTAGCTTTCAGCTCCTAAAGAAGAAAAAAAAACATTGTTCCCTGTTATTAAATTGCACTCCTTTAATTTAACATCGTTTAACTTGTAACGTCATATGAGTAACATCAGTATCACAATGGTGGATGTAGCGCGTTGGAATTTAAATCGTACTATCGGTAACTATACTATAAGAAGAATCATTGCCCTTTGCTCCTCAGAAAATGCTTGCTGACACTGAAGCGATTACTGAAAACGTGCCAGAATCAGGTATTGGATGATGATTGAAATTGAAACATAGGGAGGTGGAGATAGACAGCAGTGTGTTGGTATCCATGAGAAAACCCATTCATGCGTATTCATGTTGAAAATGACAAATGTGTGTTTATGCAGTTTTTTTTTTACCTGACGAATCTGTGCACACTCTGACTGATTTATTGCTGAACTGGCAAATGGGGTTTATTTTATTCTGAATCCAGCTTAATCGGTATGTGCGAAAAAGTCTGGTTCAGAGTCCGCCTCTCCAATCCTTAATCCAGTGAATTTATTTTAAAATGTTAAACAATAAATAGTTACCCGTTGCTGTTGTTAACAATAAAGTTACTCTGTGTTTTTAAAAATAAAATAAAATATAAAATATTGTTATATTTTCCGAAACTAAATTTCTGGCATTTATTTCAGTTTGCTTTATTTGTGGCTCCAGGTGCAGTGTTGAATAAGTAGTCACAGTGATTTCGTATGTATTTTTTATTCTTTTTAAATGTGGCAGAATCTCGCAATGATGATTAAATTGTGACTCATTTTGCATCAGAAACATTTTTACCAGAATCTGTTTTTCAATGCTTGTTAGATGTGTGAGAGCAGATTGTCCTGTTATTGTGACTGAATAGTTCGTTTTTTTTTTTTTTTTTGTTTTTTTTTTTTGACGGGACATGAAGTGGCCCAAGATATACGAGTTGTTATTAAAGGAAAGAAATTAAAAAGACTTCCTATTCACCCCACCCACATCCCGTCTTTTCTCTTCACAACCTTAAAGGCTGTTGGCGTTGTGGTCTGATTGGGTGGAAAAGTTTTCGGGTGTTATGTATAGCCACATTGGGTTGCTATACATCATTTTGTTGATCCGTAGACTGTCTCGGTTCACATTGGAGTCGTGCACTCGTAAACAGGATGTTCATTTCAGTTCATGGGAGGTTTTTTTTTTTTTTGCCTTTGTACTCGTTTATTTATTTGCTGTTTTTGTCTTCTTTCCATAGGGTTCCGGGCACAACGAGTCATCCAATCATAGTCTCTGTAGTGTGGGCTCTCTGAGTGATAAAGAGCTTGAGGTTAGTTTTACACGCACAGACACACACACAAACACCAGTGTCTGCAGGGATTTGAGCTAAATGCAGAAGAATCTTGTGGTTGATTGTAGCGCCTCCAGTTTTTGTACAGCAGTTTTAACATTTGTGGTGCCCACAAGAAAAAAATCACAGGTTTATATTAAGGTGTCAAACACCATATTCACATGTACTTATTTGTCAGATGGCCTGCAATAATCTTAATTATAAATGAATGACAATAAAAAAATCATTAAGATGGAGCTTGGAAACATTTACATTTCTAAAAGGTGATAAAAAGGTGATATGTCAAGCTTTGTTGGACTGCTAATTGAAAGGTCAGTGTTCGATTCCCAGCACCATCAAGTTTCAAAGTCGCTCTGTTAAATGCTGTAAATGTATGCTGCATTAATTACTTATTATTCATGGGTACTTTTGAAAAATTTTTTATTATTATTATTGATGGACGAAAACGATTCCAGAAGGAAAATATCTACATTGGTATTAGTCAATATTAACTAAGCATGGATTGTATTTTTTTTTTTTTTTTTATTCTAAGCAGCGTCATGCAGATCTCAGTGAAACACAAACACTGTCCAGTTACAGCCATAAGCTTAAGTCGGAAATGTGTTTGGGGAGAATTTCTTGATGGTCTCATACGATTAAAAAAGCTTAGTGAAGCCGAAATAAACAATCTTAAAAGATTCTTATAATCCTACACTAAAATCTTTGATGATTTGTTTGTCACTCACAGCCAATTAATGGCTGTTGCGATCATTTTTTTTCCGCTGATGAAATTTTGGCACTGTCAGTAGATTTCAAACACTTGCCTACAGTGTGATTTCTCATACAAGGACTGTCAAACCAATAGCAATTAGCGTGACAACTGCAAACCATTTCAGGAAAATGTCAAAGCGAGTCCGGTGGACAGTACAACAGGAGGAGAAACATACTAGATCGTATAAGAGAAAAAAAAACCAGTTTGTTTGCTGAGGTTACCGGTGCTGTTTGTTTGCTTCTCGCTACGTTTAGAAGGATAATGAACACATCACAGATTGATGATGTAAAACTTTCTTCTAGTTTGTTTTGGTGTGTCTTGTCTGATGTACAGTTTGACCTGTATCAATCACAAAAGAATTGAAAAAAATGGGCACGTTGGGTATTGTTAATATATGTCAACTGTAGAACTGTGCGGACTGTATATATATTTGAGTGCCTAAGATCTGCAGAACCACAACCACACCTATTGTTCCAAATATTACCCCAAAGTCATGAATTTTTTTTTTGTTCTCTTTATTTCCTTGTTATGTCTTGCATACAGACGCCGGAGAAGAAGCCGAATGACCAGAGAACGCGCAAAAGGAAAGGAGACCCCTTTGACAGCCAAGGTAGCTGCTTAAACTTTCATGTTCCCTTTTACTTGACCACTAATAGGTTGTTTTTAATCCTCAGATGTTATGCAGGTTTTAATGTAGGTGTTTGAATCAAAGTAGCATTACTTGTGTTGTTAAATAATGGTGGTAAATGATTTTATAAATGTGGAAAATGCTAATAAATTTTTTTTAACCTGTTGTTTTTTCTTCCCAGCCAAAGCAGGAGGCAGAGGACTCAAAATCAGCGACTATTTTGAGGTGAGTTCTAAGATGTTAAGTGTTTATATGTAGTGACGCATTTCTGCACCGGAATAGGAACAGATCTAAATCTTAATAAATTTTGTCATTAGTTCCCATCATTTTGTTCAAGCTTTCAAAATTTTACAATTCATATTCTTATTTTTTTCTTTGTCAGTATAGTCAACGTTCTTCAAGGTGTGTGTGTGTTCTTATTGTAGTTGGTCTTCGTTGCTGCAATAGTTTAGGAATTGCCTGGGCAATTAATGTGATTTCAAATGTGCAGAAAGGCGTTTACGGAAATGTGATGACATTTGGTTCTTAATAGGTTCCTCGGGAGTCCTTATGAATGCAAGAGTTTAGTATGTGCAAATGATATTGCGATAATTTTTTTTCCCGCATTTTAATTCTGCCTGACATACGGCTCTGAATAATAGGGGTTACTCACAAAAAGTCGGCATGAGCATTGAAACGCCTAGTGATGCAGTCTTTCACCTTCAAAAAGAGACCGGTAGATTTTCTAACTTGATATTGTTATACAAGTGAACGTCTGTAGGACTGTCTAAAAATATCGATACAGCTGACTATGGTGATGTTTTTTTTTTTTTCACGGTAGCTTATAGATATTCTAATCTCTGGTATCAAATAAATGTTTTAAACTGATTTATGTTTACAGTAATATTTAATAAAAAACCCCAGCGCCTGTCAAACCTCCTCCTCTACTCCTGTAGTTGTCTTTGACACATACAGTCATTGTCTCAAAAACAAGCATGGCTGAAAAAATGAAAGGTGCCTCCAGCTTTGTATTTCTTGTATTTTTAGCGATTTGTGTAACATTTTTTGATGTATTGCCATATGCAATATGTTGTATTGTATCATGAGGCTTTTGCTAATACGTGGCGCTAATATTCTGTATCCATCTCAGTTTTTAGAGATCAAAATCCACCCTTATTAGTTTTAAGGCCTATTAATAAACCCTATTTAGTTTATTAAGTTTTATTAGCAAATAGCTCATAATAGTGACAGTGGTCTACTAATGGGCTGCAGGCTGATTTCTGTTTCTGTGTGAGAACTAGTTTGGGGGGGGGGGGGGGGGGTATTGTGTAGACAAAGACCTGAACTGTGCGCGGCACATGCCCTTGAGAATGAAATCTGTTTTGACAACTTGAACAGCAAGCTAGAGTGAGTGACTGTTCGTTAGCCTGAGACCTGCTATGCAAGGTTAGAAAGTTATTTCAGGATGCGACCGGGCCACAACGGCTGCATTTGCAAGTGGTCCAGCGATCCTGTGTAGCAGCGAATATACACGTACCAGTGAGCAAAATGGCATCCTATAGCAACATATTGCATCGTCTCTCGAGTGAATACTGTGGAATATACACATGATGAGGGCTGTTTTCTCCTAACACTGATTTTATACTGATCTCTCATCCTTTACACTAACCATTCTCTCTCTCTCTCTCTCTCTATGTCTGTCTGTCTGTCTAGTTTGCGGGGGGTAGTGGTACAGGCACTAGTCCGGCACGAGGTATTCCTCCTGTGGTGCGCTCCTCGCCACAGCACTCTCTCTCCAACCCTCCTGCTGCAGTGAGTCACTTGCTAACTTACTTTCTTTTCTTCCTTTTTCTTCTGCACTCCTATATCCACACTGTTTCTCTGCTCCTCTGGCTAAGTCGCTGATCCAGCTGTTAGGATCAAATATGTGATTTCGAGTTAAGCCTTTGTGTCAACTGCTACTCTAAAATGTACATCACATCGTGTGGGTTAGTTAATAAAAAAAATGCTATAAGGGGTTTATATTGTGATTGGCAGGTGCAGCAAGGAAGTCCATCCTCTGTCAATTCCAATACAGACCACTCCCACTCCTCATGCACCCTCAAACCAGCATTCACACACATGCAGCAACGGGCAACACAGGTACCATATGTTTACACACTTGCAGTTCTTGGCATGTAATACAAATAACGATGATGAATATGTAAGGAGGCACTTTTGATAGTTGTTGTTTGTTCTCCCACAGTCTGACCTGACTATGGAAAAACTGGCTGCTTTGGAGAGCAGTAAGAGTTCAGATCTGGAGAAAAAAGAGGGACGCATCGATGATTTGCTCAGGGTAAGCATTATAAGAACAGCACACAATTTAAAACATGGGTAATATGGAGCCTTCACTGATGCTATTCGAATTAGGGCTGGGTAATATGGTGTAAAATCAAAAGCTTATCATAGATTATGATTCAGTAACATTATTTAAAAGGTGACTCGATTTTTAAGCTTTCTGGTTCAGTCAGTCATGTGACTTTATAAATGGAACTATGTTTTTAAAGGGAAAGAATTTGTTAAAATAATAATCATCATGGAAGAATTACTTTGGTTATTTGAGTCTTGATTATTTTTCCTTTAATCGTTCATCCTTAAATCAATTTTCTCTTGCATTTGGAAACTCTGAAATACAGACTGCTTCTTCAAGCTCAGAGACGGTTGAATAATTTTACTGCTGTCCTGACCAGACGTTTTTAGAATTTTTGTGCAACTACACACTTTTGTTACTGAGTTCGTATGGAGGACAGCGTTAATCAGAATTACAGACAGACTCTTGCTGACTGACAGTCACCGCCGTTCTGCAGTTGGTGGTCTTGTGGTAATTCAAAGCCATTAGAATGAGATTTTTAAAGGAGACATTAACGTATTTCATTGTGCATGTATTCTAACTTAGCCTGTATACATTTGTTGTAAATACATAATCTAAACATTTCTACATTTATGACTAATTAAAAAATGAATTTAGAGTAAGCCTTCTGTGACATGTCTGTTCCTGCGTCTTCCACCTAAAGCTAGCTCTACCTTTGGGCTATGTACCATCTAGTTTTGAACAGAATCCTTTTTTTGTCTCTGAAGCCAAGTTTAAAAAAAATATATATATATTAGGCATTTATAATCGCTTACATCTATAGTCAGCCAATTCTTATTTAATCCCATACAATTGCCTGACAGGACTCCATGCATGAACATGAATTGTTGTGTTTCAGGTAAATTGTGACCTGCGCAGGCAGATCGATGAGCAGCAGAGAATGCTGGAGCGCTGTAAGGAACGCCTCAACAAGTGTGTGACTATGAGCAAGAAGCTGCTCATTGAGAAGGTATAAATATCCTCTCCTGCATGTAAAGGTGAAGTCAATACAATGCAATGTGTGGTAATTGAGTAATTGGTGTGTGTTCAGTCGAAGCAGGAGAAGATGGCGTGCAGGGACAAGAGCATGCAGGACCGTCTCCGACTAGGCCATTTTACTACCGTACGACACGGCGCATCCTTTACAGAGCAGTGGACCGATGGCTACGCCTTTCAGAATTTAATCAAGTAAGACCTAAACTAGTTAGATGTAGTGAAGTTGGTCATTAACTAGTTATTTTGAAGGGTTGTCCTGTTCATAGTGATGACACAATGATGTTCTGTGTTTCTTATAATTTTGGCGTTTGGACTGTTTTGGGGGTTTTTTTTTTTTTTTTTAACACTTTCTTTTTTTGTTAAAAAAAACAAACAACCAGGATATAAGCATGTACATGCAGTGCTTTTATGTTAGAGTTGCATGTTTGGACCATTCAAAAGGGCATTTAATTGTAAGATTCCTAGTAGCCCTTCAGACAGGCACTCTTCAAAACACAAATATTAATCTTAGGCTTTAAAATAATCAATATACAATCATCAATGCAAATTTTGGTTCTTAACATCATATTCTGTAATTTTTCAGCAAATATTTATGGGTTGTTTTTTTTTTTTTTTTTTTTGCCAATTCTCTTGTGTGTGTATATCGATCACATGATTAATTTCATGAATTTTTATTTGCCACGTGAGTATAAAATAATGGATAATGTCTGCCAGGATGAATGCAGAGGAGTTCGTTTGTAATGGATCTGATGCGTCACTGACAACTACCATGTTAAATCAGTACCGTTACTCCCTATAGACAGTTTGCATGGTCATAGGTTGAAATTGGGATCAAAATAGGGGCATGCATTTTGAACGCAATTTCAATACCCCACATACTGATAGTGGCTTTATGGTGCCTAAAAATTAGACAACCTAATTACTCAACTATATTTGTGAGACAATACAAAAGCATTGAAATATATTTTCCTTCCTATGTAATAACCTGACTGGCAGGAAAAAGGTGCTAGACAGCATTTTTGCGAGCCCTGGAATGCTATAGTCATTATAGCACAAGGGTTTTTGTCTACTTTGAAAGAAAGTAGGGTTTAAAAATAAGTGTTTTTCTCTGTGTGTATGAAGGCAACAGGAGCGGGTGAACTCTCAAAGAGAGGACATTGAGAGACAGAGAAAGCTCCTGGCTAAGAAGAAGCCCCCCAATGCAGCTCAAACTCCGCCACCCAATTTAGAACCCAATAAACGGAAGAACAAGAGCAATGGAGCAGAAAATGAGATGTGAGTACAGAGAAATCAAAAAAAGGACAGAACTTTACTCGCCAGCTGCTTTATTAATGTTTTATTTAAATATGTTTTTTTCCCTGTGCTAATAGGTTATCCTTAGCAGAATATCATGAGCAAGAAGAGATTTTCAAATTACGACTCGGTCACTTGAAAAAGGTACATGACTTTCCAGATGTCCGTTCTCTCCATTTTATCACCCTTAATCTGTTGAAACAAACCTAGCATTTTGTTTTGTGTTGTTTTTTTTATTTTATGTCTTTTATTTTGACAACCCGTGTTAAATCTAAAAATCTGTGTGTGTGCTGCGTAGGAGGAAGCCGAGATCCAAGTTGAATTGGAGCGTCTAGAACGAGTGCGTAATCTTCACATTAGAGAGCTTAAAAGAATACACAATGAAGATAACTCCCAGTAAGTCACCACCTCTCTGCTGTTTTACTCTTTTAGTTTTGAGATTGGTGATGTTTCACTAGAACTTACTTATAATGGATGTCTGAGAGCCGGTGTAGAACTTTTTAAATTTGTGGTGAGGTACAGTGTATACTATACTCATTACTCTCTTCCTGAAACTGCTAGACTAAATTCAGATTGGTATCTTTGTTTCCCTGTTGTTTAATTGCCCAGGTGCCATCAGATCTACACAACTGCATTAGTAACATCTAGCCAGGTGTTAGTTATTTTGTGTTTGTCTCTCTTAACAACTGGCCTTAAACATCTGTTGTAAGTGAGTAAAGCATAAACAGGTTTTCTGTTCAAAGAAAAAGGAAAAAAAAAATCCTCTCCCTGTTAATCATTTGCTACCTACGTGGTAATGTGCTACAGGCGAATGTCAACGTTCATTACGCATAATATTTTTGTTTTTTTTCCTTCAGATTTAAGGATCACCCTACACTGAACGACCGTTACCTGCTCCTGCACCTGCTGGGCCGTGGTGGCTTTAGTGAAGTCTACAAGGTAGAAAAGCTCATTTGTCAGCCAATTTCATTGTCTACCACTTTTTGCCAAGGTTGTGTAGTACAAACACTGTAATCCATTATTGGTTTATGTTCGACTATATATAACAGGGGTTACCAAAGTCCATCCAGACCCAATTAAACATACCCGAACCCAATTAAACACACCCGAACTGGCTAATCAAGGTCTTGCTAAGTTTACTGAAAATTTACTGCCAGGTGTGTTAAAGCAAGTTGGAGCTAAACTCTGCAGGACCGAGTCTGGTGACCCCTGATATATATGGGGAAGTGGTGGCTCATGGTTAAGGTGTTGGATTATCAATCCGAAGATTGTGGTTTCGATTCCGATCTCCACCAAGCCACCACTGCTGGGCCCCTGAGCAAGGCCCTTAACCCCCAATTGCTCACTTGTATAAATGAGAAATGTAAGTTGCTCTGGATAAGGACGTCCGCTAAATGTAAATATAAAGTGTAATCCTTCTTACTTTAATTTCTGGGTTTTTTTTCCTCTGCAGGCTTTTGATTTGACAGAACAGCGGTACGTGGCTGTGAAAATACATCAGCTCAATAAGAACTGGAGAGACGAAAAGAAGGAAAACTACCACAAGTAGGACATTTTATTTTCTGTAAAAGCATTTTTAGTGAACTGTAATTTACTATGGCTGCGTTCACACTGCGAAGCTTAGTGCTTGATTTAGTTTTTTTTTTTTTCCAAAGCTGTTCACATTGTTGTTTTAAATGTGGCCACTATCAGTTTTCCAGTTTAAAGTGATCATTGCAAAATTCATTTTTCAACTTCTAAACCTCATGGTTGACATTTGATCATATACAGTAAAAAACAAGCAAATTAAAAAAAATTTTTTTTTAATTTTTAAAATTATCTGTTATGTACTCTTTCAGACATGCCTGCAGAGAGTATCGTATTCATAAGGAACTGGATCATCCCAGAATAGTCAAACTCTATGATTACTTCTCTCTGGACACCGACTCGTAAGAGACACATTAACTTCTTGCATGTAGGCCATACCGGCTGTGACTGCATAGCTAATTTTAAATGCACGCTGTAAAATGACACTTTCATCACTTCAACCATCATCTGTAAAGCTGCTTGATTCATCAGATCAGATAAAGTTTAAGTGTTATTTGTGCGTGTAGGTTCTGCACTGTGCTAGAGTATTGTGAAGGCAATGATCTGGATTTCTATCTGAAGCAACACAAGCTAATGTCTGAAAAGGAAGGCCGGTCCATTATCATGCAGGTCGTCAATGCCCTAAAGTATCTGAACGAGATCCGCCCACCGATTATCCATTACGATCTTAAACCAGGTAAGAAGAAGGGAAGGTCTACAGTTGCAGTTTAACCTAGGTCATAACTTAAAAGCCTGCTGATGAGGTTAGAATAATTTAGTGAGGTCATGGTATGTCCTTGATGAGATCTATGTGAGTTGTTTTTGTTTGTTTTTTATAACAGATCTAGTCTGTGGCTCCAGTCTTAGCTTAGTCTGACATTCCGATATTTTGTTTATCTGCGATTGTTTATTGCAAAAATGACCTAAAAAATCTATTTGGAAAGAATGTATTATTTTCAAGAAGGTGTATCTGCTTAAATTATAATACACAAATTATAAGCATAGATAAATACAATGAAACAAATATGCAAATAAAACAAACTGGGCTTTTTAAAGTCACTGTAAAGATTTCATATATAAATAAAGTGCAAATAATCTTTGTTTAAGCTAAAATGAAACGCGCTTGAAGTCTTCACAGTAACAGACCTTTTAAAACAGTATGAAAATGCTAAACATTTACTCTATTATTAAACATGCGTTCTGAACTGTGGTGCAGTCAACTATAATCCCCACGGCACATCCTGTAATGTCGCTATTGCAGATGCACACCAGTACGATGTGGATGTTGGAATGATGTATTGTGCAGCCCTTGTGTGTTGAATTGAACTAACAGGGTCATGTGTGTATGAATTAAATTGTAAAAAAGAGAACTAATAAGTTGACATAGACATAGACTCTCTTAGAACAGAGCCCAGCTGGAAAAACAGTTTATTAATTTGGCAAAGTTGTCATAAAGCACAGATCACCAAACTCGGTCCTGGAGGGCTGTGTTATGTAGAGTGTATCTCGGATTTGCCTTAACACATCTATTTGTAGGTTTAAAATTTATTTAGCAAAAAGACCTTGATTAACTAGTTCAGATGTGTTTGATTAGGGTTGAAGCTAAACTGTGCAGGATACCGACCCTCCAGAACCGAGTTTGGTGACCCCTGTCAAAGTATCCCTGCCTTTTTTTTTTTTTTTTTTTTTTTTTTTTTTTACCTGGTTCTTATTGTCATATCTAGGTAACATCCTGCTGGTGAACGGTACAGCATGTGGGGAGATAAAAATCACAGACTTCGGGTTGTCTAAGATCATGGATGATGACAACTATGGCGTAGACGGAATGGAGCTCACGTCGCAAGGAGCTGGAACTTACTGGTATGCCTCGCGTGTCTATAGTAGTAATTAAGTAGAATTTCCGTTGTTTAGGATCAGTGAATTTCTGGCCCAAACAGGCACGATTCAGAATTTTAATTTCCTCTCATTTTAGGTATTTGCCCCCAGAGTGCTTCGTGGTAGGGAAAGAGCCACCCAAGATCTCCAACAAAGTTGATGTGTGGTCAGTCGGCGTGATCTTCTACCAGTGCCTCTATGGGAAAAAGGTAACGCACGTTCCCATAATGTCTCATAGATTCACTTGATACTGAGAATTGATCTACCTCAAACTGACACACACTCACTCAATGAAAATTAAACACGGAAAAACATTCTGTTTAAGCACCGTCACTTTTAATGCTGTTTAAACAATTATCTTTGCTGCTGTTACTTATTTACTTGCCCGTTTTTTTTCTCTATCTGCACATCGCTAATGCACTGTTTGTCTTCTACTGTTTGCACCAGGTTGCACACATGCACTTTGTTGCTAAGACACTTATTCTCTAGACCTTAGTTCTGTGTTGTTGCTCTTTGTTGTTGTTTTGTGTAATTCTGTGTTTTTTGTAGCACCAGAGAAACATTGTTTTATTTCATTGTCTACTGCATCTGCTGCTGTATATATGGTTGAAATGACAATAAAGCTTCTTGATACCCGATCCTTGATTGTATAAAGTTGGTAAAGATTCTACTCCAGTAATCACATCTGCTTCTTTTGTTTTCTTATTGTAGCCGTTTGGTCATAATCAGTCGCAGCAGGATATCCTACAGGAGAACACTATACTCAAAGCCACAGAGGTGCAGTTCCCTCCCAAACCTGGAGTTTCACCCGAAGCGAAGGTACAATTCTAAAAATGCTTTTATCATAATCTCCCATTGCTACTAAATTTAGTTTTAAATGTAATTAACCTATTTTTTTTATCCATACACCCACCATTGCAGGCCTTCATTCGTCGCTGTTTGGTGTATCGTAAGGAGGACCGTATCGATGTCCATCAGCTGGCCAGTGACCCTTTCCTGCTTCCTCATATCCGCAAATCTGTGGCCACCACCGGCAACGCCAGCACGGCCGTCGCCTCCACATCCAGCTCATCCAATAGCAGCGCCTCAAACTGAGAGCCCCTCCCTCCATGCCTGTCTGATTAAAGCAGATGGAGCCGGGCTTTGTATTTACCATACTCGGCTCTGCAGTGCCCCAGGTGGAGGATCTGCCTCTATGTATACCGAGAGAAAGACAGAGCAGGACGAAGAGGAAAGAGGGATGGATAGAATGCTCGAGCGAAGTTCATCCCTTTGTACCCCTCTTACTCTCCCCAGCATCGCAAGTCTTGTGTGGGGAGAGAAGGTTTTAAAAAAGACATCCTTAATGAGAACAAGAGAGAAAATTACTGAGTCATGCTAAAAGTAATGGATTGAAAAAGGGGCTGATCTGA
The DNA here is from genome assembly GCA_005784505.1 of Bagarius yarrelli. NCBI lineage: Eukaryota > Metazoa > Chordata > Actinopteri > Siluriformes > Sisoridae > Bagarius > Bagarius yarrelli. The sequence continues at coordinate 1,799,042 of VCAZ01000020.1, forward strand.
AGTACTTGGACAGATTAAATGAACTGATTCGTGCCCTGCATCCCCAACAAACACACACACACACGGGGATTTCAGTAAAGGAAGTCTCCGTTTCTACGAAGGCAGATAGCTAACGATGTGTGACAGCCCCCTCAATTCGTCTTCTGTGTAGGATCTTACAATTCTTTTTTTTTTTTTTTTTTTTTTTTTTTTTTTTTTTTTTTTTTTTTTTTTTAATCCTTCCCATTTTCTGCTTCCTGCTTTACCCTTCATTTTGCTGGTGAGCTTTGCATCAACATTCAGTCAGCTATATTAAAAATTGAAACAGCTATTTATGGCTAATATAAAACGTTTTTAGATTATTTGGAAATATTAACGTCTTACAGATGTTTTTTCTAAAGCCTTTTTGTTGATCTGTCTCTTATCCTCCATTTTCTCTGTGACCAAAGCAGAGCTCTGCCAGCAGGTGGTGCTGTTTAACTTGACATGAATTTTCTATTAATGATTTTGACATTTTTTATGTTAGTGTTACTAACTGATGGCCCCAAGTATATGTTATTTTTTTTTTAAACAATTGGAAAACGTAACATTTTTTATGCTGAATTTTAAGGTAGTTATTTCTTTATTATTTTTTTAAGTTCCTTTTTATGCACATACGTCGCACCCACCTGCTCATATTTATTTAGATCTGTTCAAATAGCTGATTCCTTGTCTGGATTGTCTGCTGTGTGGAGGAGAGGACTTTTGAGGGGGGGGAGGACTGGTTAATGACGGGTACAGGGCAGAAATGGCAATGATCATTAAATACTGTTGGTTACAAATTATGGCCTAGAGTGATTATTCATTTATAATTGCTATACTAGGTACCAAAGTAGAACTACTGCTACCAACTGTATTAAAAAACAGCATTAACAGCATTTCCCTTTAGTCATTGTTCTGTTTTGTAATTTATTTAAGCATAAGTTCCTTGTGGAGTTTGGTTCCTGTTTTCATTGATTATAAAATTAGCTAAAATTATTTCTTTTCTATCAGCCTCGCACTATTAAGTAAAAAGATTTATTTCATTTTCTGGTAACAAGAACATATAGGATAATGAAATTGCTTAAACTTCAGCCAGAACTACTTTCAGGGGTGAAAAAAAAAAAAAAAAAAAAAAAAAAGATAGATAGATAGATAGATGGTAATGTTAATAGGTGGACAGAGGATGAGGTAAACAATATACAGGCCCAGCACTGCAGAAAATAAGCATCTAAATACAAGAAATAAATGCGTGATTTAAGAAGATACAGACTAGAAACGACTAATAATCTGCCATTGTTGTAAGATAATTGATTATTATTAATACTTTTATTTAAGATAAATTGCTAAGATTTCTTGAAATAAGAAAATGTATCTAGGCTTCAGTAAAGAACACGATGTCTTAAAATAATACTTATTCCAAGAAGTACATTTAGCTTAAATAACTTAAACTAGCTTGTTAATCATATGTCCTAAACAGTTTTTTTTATTTGTGCAAAAAGATCTTCAATCTAGAGTTACTAAACAGAAGAATTCCTCTTCATTCTGTAATTGGCTTTATATAGTCTGTATTAAAATCTTAAAAATTTTAACTCAAACTTAAAACAAGTTATTACAGCTAAAATAAAGTCCTAAAAATATAAGGCCTGTCTCAAAGAATGTCTGTTATTGTAATTATACTCAATTTGCAGGTAACGTAACTAACGTTAAGCTTTAATTAAGTAAGAAAAAAATATATAAGTAAGCTTAACAATTATCAATGTCATCACCATTTTTGGGCTAGCAATAAGATAAGTAACTCTTGACTCGATAAGGAGTTTTTGCATTAAGAAAAGATGCCTAAGTTCTCTAGATATTTTGGTTGATGGCCAAGATAGCTTGCAGGAAGAAGCCTCTCCTTATATTCTCTGTATTGACTTAAAGGAGCTAGAACTGTTCCTGACCACAACAGAGAAAGGAGTTTATTGTTAGGATGGCAGAGGTCCATCACTGTATTCCTGGCCCTGGTTAAGCACCGCTTGTTGTTGGTTAACTGCAGGTCACGGAGCTCAGCGCAGAAGATGATCACTCTGCTGATCGCACTATCCGTCCTGCTGGGTGCTGCTCCTATACTAAGCTGTGCTAATTTCTGTTAGGATGCGCTTAGGTATAAAAAAGTTCTTGGCTTTGAGATGGTAGTTGAAATTTCTTTTAAACGTTTAGGGTGGTTTAAAAAAAATAAAAGCGCCGTCTTAATCTCGGTGTTGGACTATGACAGTTCCTGCATGAAAATATAGGAATTAAAAACCACTTACTGAATCCACCGGTCCTTTCCTGCTTAGTACTAATGTCCAGTATCATCTTTCACTTGATATAACATCGTCTCCTGAAACAATCATTTACAATAACTAGATTAGATTCAACTTTATTGTCAATGCACATAGTTACAAGGCAGTGAAATGCAGCATATCCAACCTTAATTAACTAGTTTTTACTAATGGTTGGGGTCCTATAAAGATATAAAAGTGTGTCAAAAACAATATGTATATAATAGACATTGTACAGAAAGTGGTAATTGAAATTTACCTGCCAAAACACAAGAACAAATTCATCGAAACTAATAATAGCTGAATTTAAGTGCCGGCCTAAAAAAAAAAAAAAAACACGGACTACAGGGCAGAACCAATTTTTATATTTCCCATAATCTTTTGTAAATGGTTCTGTGGCTGCCAGACATTAGGGTTTAATAGCTTTAATAATATACTGGCTGAAGCATTTAGTTAGCATTTTATTACTACCATCTTTTAAAAAAAACTTTTATAAGGTCATCTTTGTTATGCTATTTGTTGTCACCGTTAATAAAACCTGTTTCAGGATTACATGTTCCAGATACAGTAGCTGAACCTAAATTATAACTTTTTTTTTCCTTTTATATAGTATGTCATTTTATTTACTTTTATTCCTTTGGAAGGAAGTAAAAACTCTTTTCATAAGACAAAATCCTTCTCAGGTGTGTCTGTAGTCAATGCTTCTGGGTTTGTAATTCCCAACCCTAACATTTAAAAATTCTCATAAATAACCAAGGACCTACTGTATAATTTTTTTTTAAACCATTCATTAAGTGTGCAACACAACTTGAAGCCTGAAATTACAGATCGGTGTGTGTGTGTATTCAGAGGGAAGTTGGTAGCACAGTGGGTTAAGGTGTTGGATTGCTAATTGAAAGATCTGGGTTTGATTTCCAGGACCACCAAGTTACCACTGCTGGGTTCCTGAGTAAAGTGCTTAAAAAAAAAGAGAGAGATAAAGTATGTCAATCTGGATAAGTGTCAAAACTTGTAGTATCCTAAATACTAGGCTTAATACATGGTATAATAAAAAAAAATAGTCAAAAAAATTACCACAAGATTTAATTTTATGTAATTTTGATGTTGATGTGGGTGGAGAAATGTGTCAGAAGTGATATGACAGGAGAATATCAGCTAGAATCAAGGGGAAGGTGGACAAGACAGTGATGAGACCAGCTATGATGTATGGTTTAGAGACAGTGGCACTGAGAAAGAGACAGGTGGGGTTTGCTTTGGGAGTGATGAGGTTGGACAGGATTAGGAACAAGTTCATCAGCGGGACGGTTCATGTTAGATGTTTTGTGGAGAAAGTCAGGGAAGCCAGATTGATGTGGTTTGGACATGTACAGAGGAGGGATGGTGAATATATTGGTAGGAGGATGTTAGAAATGAAGCTACCAGGCAGAAGGTAAAGTGGAAGACCAAAGAGGAGCTTTATGGATGAGATAAACGAGGACATGAAGTTAGTTGGTGTGAGTGAAGAGGATGTAGGGAATAGGGTTAGGTGGAGACAGATGATTCATCCCTAAAAGGGAACAGCTGAATGAAGTAGAATTTTGGTGTTGATGATTCTTGTCAGACTTCTCAGAAAAGTCGGAGCACGTTTATTTTGGTCTTTTCTGTGATTGTGTGTTGCTCCGGTTGTGTGTTTAATGCTTTTTCTCAATTCCTTGGCTGTGTTCACTCTGTGTTGGTGACGTGGGCAGTGTTGCTATAATGAAGCCTGCAGCTGCCCGGTGCAGGAAATGAACTACAGCTTTAGAGACACAAAGCAAATCAGTTTCTATCTCTTTCATTCATTTAAGTTAATTTTTTTTTTAATTGTTAATATTTTGCATTGTTATTGGCCGCTGCTGTAAGTTATGAATCGAGTTCGGTTCACCTAATCGGATAGTTCAGAAGAGTCGAACAGATAAAACGAGTCATACGGCTCATCCTTTTGCTAAACATATTAAATCGGGCTTTTATCGTTAAATAAATAGAAAATATCAGGTTCTTCTTATATTAATACGTTTTGTACACGTTTATATAATTTTAAACTACATTCTGAGCTTGTTTGCTAATTGCGTGTTTAATAGTCTCGGGGGCGCGCTTGTGGAGGTTACCCCGAGAGTGCGCATGTTGCCAGATCTCTATTTTTTGTGCCGTCAAAGTTTTAGAATTGACACAAAACAAAGCACTAGAAATTTTTCTTGAGCTGTTTCCGTTCCTGTTTTCGGCTGACATCTCTAGACATTTCTAAATTATCTATAAAGCGTGGTTATTCCTTGGGTTGGTTTGGCAATCTGCTTTGTTTACAACTTAGATTGGCCCATATAGGCATTCTTTTACCCCAGGTGTACAAAAAAGGGACGCCCTTCTTAATTTCTCAATTTTTAAAGCTTCTAAAAGAAAATCTACATTTTTATATAAAAAAGGGGGCTATTGCACTTGATTATTACCATGTATGATGCCCAAGTTACACTATATACATGGTAGATTTTTATTTTATTTTTTTCTATAAATTTTGATTTACTTTTATTTTAAAAAATTATATTTTTTTCAATTTTTTAGATAGAAGAGTTGTTAAAACATTTCACTACATTTGGTACTGTGTTTAATCATGTATGTGACAAATAAAATTTAAGTTTGATGTAATGCTGATGTAAAGTGGAAAATCTAAAAACCTAAGTGGAAAACAGATGCATGAGAAAGAAGTAAGAGGGTTATGTTAATTAAATCACGATATTCCTTTATCTAAATATATTAGAAATAAATTCCACATAAATAAAATGGCATTTGGTTTGTTATTGCTTATCCATGCTACATAAACACTGCATTCCGTACCATAGTCCAGATCAGGGGTGACCAGACTCGGTCCAAAGCTCCAACTTGCCCTAACACACCTACCTACCTGTAAGTTTCAAGTTTACCTAGCAAGACCTTGATTAGCTAGTTTAGGTGTGTTTGATTAGAATTGGAGCTAAACTCTGCAGTACACCGACCCGTTTGGTGACCTCTGGCCTATATGGTATATCATTTCTGATAATAGAATAAGAATAGGCCCCAAGTAAGACAAAGTGTAATGCAGAAATGTTTAATTTCATAGGACAGCCTCAAAGTAGATTCTGCGATTGAGTTCCTGTGACCAGTTAGATTCTGCGATTAAGTTTCTGTGACCAGTTAGATTCTGCGATTGAGTTTCTGTGGCAAGTTTTCTTTGTGTGTGTGTGTGTGTGTGTGTTTTTCATGTTTCCCCTCACACTGCAAGTAACCTGATTGTGCGGTTGTGTGTGATTTAGACTGCCATGTTGTTAGTATAAAGCCATTCTTATCTGATGTAGATGTAGAATGCATGCATAAATACCTTTCTGAAATGATTATGCGGATAAAGTTTTAAGTTCATTAGATGACCACACATCTTAAAGCCGACGGTAAATCATAGTTAACAGCAGGGCACACAATTAGCAACAATAACTTGCAAAAACAAGGCATTAAATACTAACAAATACTGGCCGGCACTGTGGTGTAGTGGGCCCACCGGGTTCGGTTCCAGCTCAGGTCCTTTCTGGTCCCACCTCTCTCACTCTTTCTTTCTCTCTCTCTCTCTCTATCTTTCCTATTCCATCCCTCTGTCCTGTATCAATAAAGGCAAAAAATATCTTTAAAAAAATAAAATTAAAAAACTGGTACAGACTGTTGGTTCATTTCCTGTAAAATAAACACAAAAATCACAAAATACAATAGTACCACAAATAAAAACAAAACAACACAAAACTAACAATTATATGCCGTGATAACGTTTTAAAAGCCAAGAGTCATATAAGTTTAAGTTTATTGGAAGCAAAAATGATTAATGGTTAAAGGAGTGTGCATATCAATATGCTAAAAGTCAGTGTGCATATCAATATGCTAATAACAATAATGATGTAATGAAGAATCAGAGAAACAGATTTATATTTTATTTTATTTGAAAAACACATTAAATGTAATTTCTCAATTTTATTAAATTAAAAAGTTATGGAAAGTTTAATGTTGAATTATTCTGAATATATTTTAAATAAAATATTACAGAAAAATTGCGGCGTAACCGTAACAACGCAGATTTTAGGGAATTGTAGCAATCTGGCAACCCTGATATAGGCACACGGGTTTAGTCTCATTCAGTCTAAGCACAAACGGCAATCCAAAGCCAACACACACACACACACGCACGCACACACACACTAGCTTGCACATCATCTCGGTTCACTTCTCCGTTTTTGCGGGGAGAAAAATCTCTCCTTTCTTTCATTTTTTCCGCGTTAATATGCGGGATCAGGAGTCGGAACGCGCACGGAGGGATGTGCTCCACATTTGCAGATGCACTTTATATTTATTGCTTTTATGTCTGGAACCAAAGATTGTCCTCACAGGTGAGAAAAGTATTTTTTTTAACATAAAGCATGCGTGGGATTTTTCTTTCTTTAATAATCACATAGTGAATCATGAATACATTAAAAACTGTGATGTTTGAACTTTTTTTTTTTTTTTTTTTTTTTTAGTTTTATAGACAGTAGAGTTAACTTGTATCTGGCTTTACCGCTGTAAAGGAATGCCACTAAAAGTCCAAAAGTTTGAGTGGAACCAGATGTGGCAGGAAAGGGGGTGATAGGGGGAGGGGATTTCTCGCTTTTCAGGGGTTTAACTGCATCCGACACCTCATACTGTGACTCCAAATACTGACTTGGGGCAAAATAATTAAATACGTATAGTAAGCTTTGTTTCTTAGGACGTAGAGCTGGTTTAGTTTAGGCTGGTACACACACACACACACACACACGCGCAGATGTGGTATTTGTTTTTAGTGTCCAAAGCATCATTTACTTTGCGCACGCACCTTTTTCACACTGAGACTCAAACTTCCGGTTGTCTGTGATGGTTTCTAGTCACTCAAAAACACCGTTTGACTTTTTAATTCTTAAGGTCTGATTAATAAATATATTTTAAAAAACATCTACAAACTCTAAATAATAGTCCTTCTGTTTTGTTTCTAATCGTTTGTTTTGTTTAAAAATTTTTGTGAGTTAACCAAAATACCAGACGTGGTTAAACACCAAATGCTCACAAATGGTCGCTCTCTGGGGGAGCTTTTTAATGTTACCATGTAAAATTCTTCCAAAAAAAAAAAAGTTTCAAAAGAATGGAAAGGTTTTTTTTTTTAAAACATTAAAGCATACATTCATTTAAAAACATTAAAACTACATATTTGCCAGACATTCTTTCCCAAAAGGAACCAAACATGACAGAGCTTTAATAAACCAGTTCAGGCTGTCCTTAACAACACTCAACAAACAACAAAGCAATTCAGGGACCAGTTTATGTCTCGCAAAAATGGACTTTGAGACGTCTGGCCAGTCAGAACTGTTGTACATACTGTATATTGGACATTCTAAATTGGTTTAGACCTCTCGACAGTGTCTCAATGATTCTTTATAGAACCAGGTGGAAGTGATCCTGGATCAACATTTCAATCAACCAATTATAACCATCTGATGTCATCAGTGTGTGTCGACCATTAATCCATTTTGAAATCTATCTATCTATCTATCTATCTATCTATCTATCTATCTACTCTCTCTCTCTCTCTCCTCTCTCTCTCTCTCTCTCTATCTATATATATATATATATATATATATATATATATATATATATAGATAGATAGATAGATAGATAGATAGATAGATAGATAAATATAAATATAGATATAAATTTACTTTTTATTTATGCACACACTTGAATGCATTTTACCGCTCATGTAAAATACATTCATGTAAATGTTCAGTAAAGTATTTAAATGATCAGTAAAGCATGTAATGTAATGTACTTTAAATATATATATATTTTTATTTTAATAAAAAACAATTATAGTATAACATTTTTAATTAATAGGAGAAAAAAAGCAAAAAAAAAAAGGATTGAGGTGGGTTTGGTTGACAATACACTAATGACATCAGATGATTGGTTGATTATAATGTTGGTCCAGGATTAACAAAGGATGTTAAATCACCACATCATACTTGGCAAAATCAAGTCAAACCCTCTGGATAAGGGTGTCTACCAAATGCCATTACTGTAAATGTAGTGGCAATAGTGGAAATACAGTTGTGGGTGTAGTGGTAATGTGTCCAAAACATCTCTCTCTCTCTCTTTCTCTCTCTCTCTCTCTCTCTCTCTATATATATATATAGATATATATATCTATATATATATCTATATATATATAGATCTATATATATAGATATATATATCTAGCTATATATATAGATATATATATATAATTTTTTTTTTTTTTTTTTTTTTTTTTTTTTTTTTTTTTTTTTTTTTCTATTTCTGGGAGATATGGTTATATGACATGATTGACATGATTTTGCCAAGTAGGACAATATATGGCCATATTGTTTTGTTTTTTTGTTTTTTTTTTGGGACACCGAGTACACGTGTTCTGGGATTTGAACCTGATCTTTCAATTGGCAGGTCAACCACCGTGCTACCACTTCAGTTGTCTTTATTTGATGTAGTATTAAGTCACCCTCCACAATCTATAAAAAACCTTTGGAGTTTTTTTTAATAGAATAAATCTGTAATAGGATGTCTGAATTATAAATGTAATAGTAATGGTCCAATACCTTTGTCCATGTACATTTACGTCATTTGGCAGGCACTCCTTATCCAGAGCAACTTATATTTATTTCCTTTATGCAACTGGGAAAGAACCTCTTCAGGGAAACAAAAAACCCTTAACTGACCATTAAGGAACCTGTCTGAGTGTATGTTTGTCAACTATTTTAAGCCATGGTATTGTCTTTAGGGCCTGAGTGTTTTTCCAGATGTTTGCATGAACAGATAATGCTTTTAAAAGCATTTGTTCTATATAGAGCCATACAAAACATGTCTTTTAAAACAAAATCTGCCATTCTGACATGAAATTAAGTGAAGTATTTACAGGTCACTGACTTCACCCACTCCGAAATGCTAAAAGCATAGCGTCCAAAAGTAAAAGCACATAGTCAAGGTTGCGTGTTGTTACAACTTTCCTGTTTAGCGGGGTTTGCATTTAAAGAAAACACAAAAAGGTGTGTAATACTTTGCTCCACATTCTTAAGCCCTTTATATCTCCAGTTCAATATTATGACTAGATGTTGAGGTAGATGTTGAGGTAGATTAGTAATAAGTAGTGTGTTGAAACATTTTCTAGAGCTAACAATAATATGCACAAGAATTTTCCTAATGCAGGATGACGTCATAAGTTTAATGCACCTCCTACTATAAAAAAAATCAAATAACTTTAGTGAAATAATAATAATAATTAGCTCAACCATCATGTCAAACTTGCAAGCCTTATGAGAATAGCAAGGGCAGTTGTTGTATTTGTGTGTTATGAACTCTTGGTCAGTGAAAACAGTGACCCAAAAACATGTTCTCATTCAGAAATTGTCCACACCAGTGCTTGTATTTAGTCCTGTTCCTTTTCACATGGCTCTTTAAGCTCGGAACCGATTGTTGATTAGCACTTGTTCACTAAAGAAACAAACAGCAGCTGGAATTTTTTATCTGTTACATTTAGTGTTTACAGAACAAAATGTTCATCTATATAAAATCCTTGACTTTTTCTCCCTGACTGCTTCTTCTGCTTTTTTTCTTTCATTCTGCCCCACAATACTCCGTTTCCTGCACCCCCAACCCCACACATCTGTCATAATAAAACCTTCAGCTGGCAGGTCTGAAGCTCAACATGGGAAGAGTGCAGTAATGGAAGACAGAGTTTACACTCCTACATTGATCTGCTGCGCTTCACACATATGCAACAAATGTTTGTTTGGCTCTTTACCAGCTTAGAACTACCTAGTAAATATCACAATATTTCGTTTTATTCAGTATTTCATGCAGAAACTACATCTTTAAAGTACAAATCTCATGAATATTTAAATGCAATTTAGATTTATTTAAATTTATATGTGATTTTAAAGAAATGTATTATATTAATTATAGGAATTACTATATATAAATATTTATATACACACATAGCTAGAATTAAGGGGAAGGTGTACAAGACAGTGTAGAGACCAGCTATGATGTATGGTATAGAGACAGTGACGCTGAGAAAGAGACAGGTGGCAGAGCTGAAAATGTTGAGGCTTGAGGTTGGACACGATTAGGAACGAGTTCATTAGGGGGACGACTCATTTTAGATGTTTTGGGGGGAAAATCAGGTAAGCCAATTGATGTGGTTTGGACATGTACAGAGGAGGGATAGTGAATATGTTGGTAGGAGGATGTTAGAAATGAAGCTAGCAGGCAGAAGGCAAAGAGGAAGACCAAAGAGAAGGTATATGGATGAGATAAAGAGGACATGAAGTTAGTGAGTGATTCCTAAAAAGGAACAGCAGAAAGGAGGAGAGGAAGACACACACACACACACACACACTATATGGTCAAATGTTCGTGGACACATTATCAGTACACCCATAACTGTAATTCTTCCAAGCTATTGCCACCAGGTTTTACAGTTGTCTAAATACTAGGTTTGTAGAATAAATCTGTAATAGGATGTCCGAAAAACAACTATAAATATTTAATACTTTTACGTTTGTCCATATACATTTGACAGACACCATTATTCAGAGCAACTTACATTTATCTCATTTATGCAACTGCACAGTTTAGGCTTAGGGGCCTTGCTCAGGGCCCAGCAGTGGTGACAGGAATCGAGCCCACAGTCATCCGGTTAGCAGTCAAACACATTAATCACTGAGCTTCCACCACTTTTGCGAATAGTACAGTGGTTCTCAATCTATTTTGGATTAACGCCTCCTTAAGTCAAATTGAACCTCTTTACTGCCCCTTCATGCCCCAGCCCACATTCCATGCACACAAACTGGATGGTTTCTGTCTTTAAGGACACCATTCAATCAGACTTCTGTTGTTAGGAGTTATTGTATTATTGAAATAAAAATTCTTTAAAAATTAACAAACCTAGTGTAAAATATTAAACACATTTTTCAATATATATTAATAAAGGTAAGAGGAATAAAGCCATACTGAAGTTATATTAGAGTAATTTTTTTTAGCTGTGCTAATAATGTCTTAACTTAGCAAATTTTCTCATAGAACAGCATAAACAGACCTGTTTCTTTACTGCCCACTATTAATGTTCAAATGCCCCCTAGGCACCACCAGATTTCCAACACCTGATGTCGCCTGACAGTAGTGAGCAGCCACTACTACCTCCTTTAAGAATCACTTATATGGTGTATATAAAAGTTTTTCTATTTGTAATACTTTTTCAAGACAAAGATAAATCGCCGAATTCATAATTTTTCCCCATTTCGAGTTCCTACTAGTAACACATTTTGTATCATATGCAGGTAAAAACAGTTGACCACATATATATATATATATATATATATATATATATATATATATATATATATATATATATATATATATTGACTTTAGGATGTCAGACTTCATTCTTAAGTTACTGATGAGGGCCACTCGAATCTGATCCAAAAAGGGTTTCCTGTTTAGATCAGATCAGATGATTAAAAATGTTTGATTTGAGCTGCTTGTCTGAAGTCCTAGTCAAATGTGATAAGGTAAAAGTACAAGACAGTCCGTCCCATTTGCAGTCCTTTTGTAGATATCTTTCTGTAAAAAATAATAATAATTAGGACATATCAGTCTTAGAATACAATGTGTCAGTCAACATTGAAAAAGTATGTGCTATGTCTAGAGGACAAAATAACAACCTGGGACCGGTTGTAATGATTTGAGGTGCTGTTCTTCCAGAACATGAATCAGAACCCAAGTTTAACCTCTTAGCAGCTGGGTTGGTTCCCTACCCATGAATAGAAGCCAGCTCTCCGTGATGGAAGCACAGGATTCTCAGCCACTGGACCACATGGATCTTAACTTGTTATTGTGTCTGTGCTTTTCAAGATGGTTAACGACTTTCAGATGATTGTCGCAAATTTACCCGAATCCAGTCGATGGAGCATAGTTAATGCCAGTTAATGCATATTTATTTTTTAAAATAAATTCAGGTAACAAAGGGGTTAAATATAATCGCATTTTGACTTGTGTTTACAACATATGATGACTTTACACCAGCTGTAGTTTCGCCCACACATAGAAGCCATTGAAGCCAAAAGTGGCAATGTGTAACCGATCTCCACTTGAGAACAGTTATATGGCCATCGGAACAGGCTGCAGTGGGTCTTGGGTCACTAACTTTCAGTCAGCATGCCGACCTGTTGGGGGCCCTACGTGGCAACAACAACAGTATCAAATCTGTTACTGGTCTGAAAGGAATTCTAATTCATCCCAAATGTGTTTAGTAAAGTTGAGATCAAGGCTCTGTGCAAAACACTCAAGTTCTTCAACTCGAACTTTGTGCGTAGAAGAAATGTCTTGTTGGAACAGTTCTTGGGCCTTTTGCGTTTTTTGAATTAGAAATGTTAATGCTACAGGCTTCGTAGATCATTCTATGTGCTTTCAGTTTTTGGCAACATTTTGCGAAAGACACAGTTATGGGTGTGCTGGTGAGGTGCCCAAAAAGAGTGTATGCTTTAATGGCTTGACGCTGTAATTATAAGATGGTTACATGTAGTGCTATTTAATATGTAGCTGCGAGCAAACAAATACCAATAATATGACAATTAATATTCTGCATAAAGTAAAGTTGAGTCAAAAATAATCTCGTGATAGCAAAATAATGAAAGACGGAATGATGTGATACGGTCCTAATAGTGGTATTTCTAATAATAGCAGGAAAATATTGTCCAAATTTTTTTTTTTTTATCCTCTATTATTTATATTAATGTTTGTAAGTGTTAGAAATTGCTTAACAGGAATAATAACTGTTTCCCGCCAGCCTTTTTTTGGCTCTCTGACATAGACAGTAATGTCTATGTCAGAGAGCCTGAGTACCCGCAAACTTATTCATACTAATGATTTTCTAACCCTATGTCACAAATAAAAAAAATTGCTTTACCTTTTAATTAAATGTCTGACACTGGAGACTCCTTTGCTGTACAGCAATGACTATCCAATGGATATTTTTGCTCATATTTAAAAAATGATATTTAATTATTAAAAATATTCAAAACCCTGATTTTTTTTATGCAGGGACATCATTGTCATCGCTGGTCAATTAGATTTAGAATTAGTGGCAGCCAGTCAATAGGGGGTTCTTACCATATTAACAATGAGTAAAATCTCTCCTAAACTAATAATAAAATAAAAACGTTTAGTTGTACTATTTCATATTTTCAGTCATTTTAAAATATATATATATTTTGTTGAGTTTGTAAGCAGATCTGTAAATTAGCATGTGATTTGAGGGTGATCTTTAATTAGCTCGCTTCATTTTTGGCCTTATGTGATTGGACGATTCTGAATAAGTCTGATTTCTGCTTAGCTAAATGTGATGTAAGTGTTGCCTTTAATTGTTTTCCCTTTGGTACCTCTAGTGGACAAAATTAGTATTACAGCCTTCATCTCTAAATCTGATTAATTTTAATGGCTGAATCATTTAAATGATTACTTAATTACATGTTGTTACTTATAATAAACCCACACCAGAATCAGAATTAAACTCAATTTAATTCATTGTACAATTATAATCTTTTGCAACAAATAACTTAAAACATCAGCATATTAATATTCCAGCTAGCAGTAATGATACATCAACACCATCAGCTATTTACAGTCTGTTTATTTTAGTTTGTCTCCGCCCACCAAAAATATTTTAGCACCAGATGACACTGTTTCGAATTTTACATTTGAACATTTACAGCATTTGGCAGACAGCTTGGTGGTGCAGTCCAACACCTTAACCACTGCGCTACCACTTTCCCTGTTACTCCTGTATGAACTAATAACAGAAGAAGAATTGTTTGTAGTTGCGTGTTCCATACATTTATTAATACTTGACAGTTTGCATTCATAGGTGTTAGCCAAGAGGCAATGATTCTCTCAATGTGAAAACATCTGTAGATTGTTGTTCAGTGAATCAGATAATCAGTTCCATTGCTTTAAGAAGGACAGTTTTATTTGACTTATGTAGGAGTGAGCCTGATTAAGCATGAAAGAATTAGGGCGTTTTAAAAATCTGTACCAAATCAAAACTCCTTTAAAGTTCACAAGCCTGCTAAGTGCCTGTAAGACTTACCTTTATTAAAATAAAGTCTATCTCACTTCTTCTTCTTCTTCTTTTTCTCCTCCTTCCGGCTGTTCCCCACAGCGAATCATCTGTCTCCACATAACCCTATTCTCTACATCCTCTTCACTCACACCCACTAACTTCATGTCCTCGTTTATCGCATTTTTGGTCTTCCTCTTTGCCTTCTGCCTGGTAGCTTCATTTCTAACATCCTCTACCAATATACTCACTGTCCCTCCTCTGTACATGTCCAAACCACATCAATCCGGCTTCCCTGACTTTCTCCCCAAAACATCTAACATGAGCCGTCCCCCTGATGAACTCATTCCTAATCCTGTCCAACCTCGTCACTCCCAAAGAAAACCTCAACATCTTCAGCCCTGCTACTTCCAGCTCTGCCATCTGTCTCTTTCCCAGCGCCACTGTTTCTAAACCATACATCATAGCTGGTCTCACCACTGTTTCTAAACCATACATCATAGCTGGTCTCACCACTGTCTTGTACACTTTCCCCTTAATCCCATCTGATTTTCTTCTGTCAAACATTACTCCTGACACGTTTTTCCACCCATTCCAACCTGCCTTTACCCTAAAATAAAGTCTATCTCACTGGGACACTGTAAAGTCTCTTATGTCACATTGCAGCTTTAAATTTCAAGAGGAAGATATGCAAATAAAATGCTAAAATTAACTTTAGAGTTTTAACTTTTCCCCTCAGTTCGGGGAAAAGAACGTCTTTTCTCATTTGCTGTGCTTTTGTCTCTTCTGTGTTAAAGAAGTGCAGGATTTCGCAGGCTTGCTACTGTTGGAACATTGTTCTCGTTAGACCGCATTTACAGCAGCGTAACGATTTGATACTGGCTTTGGTTCAATGTCAACAACTGAAATAATGCAGAGCAAGAAAAAGAGGGCACTAAATATAATCTGATTGGTATCTATATACAAAGACAAACAATGTGACCCAACATTTTGGTAAAGTCAGTCAAGCAGTCAATGCAGCTGGGGGTTCAGTCAGGCCATTGTGTAAACCAAAAACTGACTACACGATTTATTCGCAGTTTGTTGAGCAAGGCTGGAGATTTTAGCAGCATGCTGTCAGCCAGCGTTTCCACTTTGTGGGTGTTTAAAGTTTTATACTTCCTTAATAATCATTCTCAGCGGTTGGTGTAGCTTAATATGATGAAGATACAGGTGGCTAATGAGGCAATATTGGTTTTCGTGTGCATAATACTATACAAGTTGTGTTTTTATTAAAGACTGCCAATAGCTGCATTATGTGAATCATTAGTTAAACTATTTAAATGAACATAATCTTAGACACAGGATTCTTCCTTTAAACTCTTACTAGTCAAAACACATATGTAGATGTTTTTTGGGGGGTTTTTTTGGTAGTTGTTCTTCTATATTCGATGTCCTTGAATCAAAGGAAGCGTTGGACACACACTTGTACTTTCACACATTATATTTTTATTAGCCCCTTAACTCATTTCATCCCCTATTTTTGACACTCATTCCCCTTTTTTCTTCACTCAGCCTCAGTTTGGAATAACAGCTGTGTTTTTGTTCCTTGCTGACTGACTATTTTTTCACTCGTTATTTTTATTATATACAACATTTAAATTTCTCGGTGGTTGGTTTTCTTGTATTTTCTGTACTCCCCAAGTCACACTTTCAGTAGGCAATAGAAAAAGAAAAGAGTCATGCAGAGGAATGCAGTGAAAGAAGATAAAGGGATAAAAAAAAAATGCTAGCTTTTGAAGAGGCTGTTTTTTTTTGTTTTTTTAGCTCAGCACAGCTCAACATATGCAAATTGCTACTTCTACCTTGTACCTTTCTTTGGTGTCGTTTTTTTCCTTTGTCTTAATTTAAGTTAATTTCTTCCACACCAACAGGTGATATAACACGATTCGACATATGCCTTGTGTCCCTTTTTTGCATGAATAAACAGAGAGCAAGAGATGACAGCAGTCTGGATGTATTTCATGATTAATTAGGGAAGTCTATATAAAGCAGACTTCAGACTGTGCTCGGTAAAGATATCAAAAGGATTTGCAGTTGTCATCTTCCAAGCTTTCACATCCAGCACATGGATTCTTTTTTCTTTACTGGAACTAAGGGGCAAAAGCACTTTTTAAGCATGACAATGCTCCTGTGCACATAGCCTCTAAGCCCTGTCTGGATTTGCATACTACTTAAATACTTACTAGATTTCAGTAGGAACCTACATTCCGATCATTAATAAAAAGTACATTCTTATAGTATAGTTACAAGTAGTATGAATAAAATTTGGACGTACCATATCCGGCATTTTGATAAAGTCACGTGACGTACAATGTCATAGGAATGCAAATATAACGTTGGATAATGTTTACCTTGACTAATGTTGAACAAATGTAATTTAACTACAGTGATTTTTGTTCTTTAAACTGTTAAAGTTACTTAAAGCTACCTAAAAGTAACTGGCGCAGCATGGTGTAGGGGTTTAAGGCGTCAACACACATGCGCTAGTGTGCTCTGGTGACCCTTGTTTAATTCTGGCCTGGATCCTTTCCGGGCCCACACCTATCTCTCTCTCTCACCCATTTTCTCTCTGATCAATAAATGCAACAAAAATGCCAAATATTTATGTGTAAATGCCGCTTTCCGCCACTTCTGCATGTGACATCATAGGCATACCTCAAAATCTAGGCGAGAGTATTAATCAAGTTCTTGGTAGGTAATTCATGAAACCAACAAGTAGATGTGTTTAGACAAGTTGGAGGTAAACGCTGCAGGACACCGGCTCCGAGTTTGGACACAGTTTAGTCTGTTGCATGTCTGACTAGCTATCGAGTGAGACACGGGATGCTGGTGGATGCTACGCCAGTTACGGTGGCGTTCGCTACACCAACTAGCGTTCGGGTGTATAAAGTTGGCTTGTAACTCCAATTTTAGCTTGCAAGTCAAAGCAAAAACCAGCTGGGAGACGACTCGTATCTTGAAAAACTCCTTAGTTGGGACACTGGCGGTTAATTGGCTTATTGTTTATAATGTGAGAAAGTTCACTGGACTGACACACTGGATTGTTTGGCTTTTAAACTCTTTTTCTGTATAGTTTACAGATTCTTAATAATTTGTAAACTGTACAGAGGAATAGTTTAAAAGCCAAACAATCCAGTGTGTCAGTCCAATGAACTTTCTCACATTATAAACAATTAGCCTTGTAAAATGTGTGTGTGTGTGTGTGTGTGTGGACATCAATAAGAGCCAAATGAAATATCCAGACCCTAATTAATTAATTTGATTACTTAATTTTGGTTACTAATTCTGGTATCTGGTACGTGTTAATCTGTCCCAAAAACATTCTCATACTCTAAAACGCTGATTTTATTATTGATTTATTGGTATATTTTTATTTTTATTAAAAGCAGTGCGACTCATGCCACAGCGTAAGAGTATGAGAATGCTGGATAAATGCTCACCACAAAATCTTCCACTGTAAAAGGCCAGCTCAGGTCACAGCAAAGTAACAATTTTATTTAAAAGAGAACACACACACACACACACACACAGTTTGAATGTGACATTTGGAAACACTCACAATGGATCGGGTTGCATGTTTAAACCCAGAACTAACAGAAACTGGGGGAAAGTGGTGGCCTATGGTTAAGGTGTTGGATTACCAACCCGAAGGTTGTGGGTTCGATTCCCACCTCAACCAAGCCACCACCATTGGGCTCCTGAGCAAGGCCCTCAACCCCCAATTGCTCAGTTGTTTAACAAGGAATATTGTAAGTCGCTCTGGATAAGGGCGTCTGCCAAAATGCTGCAAATGTAAATGAAAGAGGGGTGTTAAGGTTTGTCTGTACATGCTATTACTATTTTTTCTTCATTGAGCAATTATTTAAAAAAGATTTAGAATAAGATCTAAAATAATGTCTACCAAATCAGACCTTTTCCCATTGACCTGCTAGTTTTTAATATATGTGTAGAGTTTGTATCCAAATCAATTGTCTTTTTCCAGATAACGATCCCTCTATTGACTTTCTAGTGCACTAAATTAATGCATTTTCCTCTTGTCCTCCTTTTAGCACTTGATTCAGACACCGACACATTTGCCTTTTTCCATGAGGGGGTGCGGGGCTGTTTGGCTGTACGAGATCATGCTCTGTACCTGACAACATCCTGTGATGGTGATGCTCAGCTCTGGAAATGGGTAACCCGCAAACGCCTCTTCAACCTAGGCTCCTCCCTCTGCCTGGGTGTCAGAGTGGCGAATGGGAGTGCCTCGAGTGTCTTCCCTCGACTCAGTGTGTACCGGTGCGACCGCGAACCCCCTTTGGTACGGTGGTCGTGGAGCTGTAGCAGGTTCCTGGATGACCTTAGCAGCCATTTGCCTAATCCTACTCCACCCAGAGATGACCGCAATGGTTCAGCTGCACGAGCTTCGCCAATAGGTGGAAGCACACGGTGGAGACTGTATGGTGATGAGCAGGACCTCTGTGCCAAAACGTACCGCGGTAAGACCTATTTCGCTTTTGCTGGGGTATTTTTAGCTAATTTAAATTTTAAATTTTAAATTTTTTATTTGGGCTATGAGGATAATAAGAAGAGAGATAATAAGTTTCTTATATAACCTTATAACCTCTTATATAACCTTTATTTGTGTAAATGTGCTTTCAAATCTGGCATAAAGATTAATTAAACAGTACAGCAGATTTACTGCTCAGTTAGTACTTGTTATTACTACTTTAGACTGCAAGTCTTCTGTAATATGTGCCTGCACATCTGGATCCTGATATTTTGTCTCATTTTTTCTGCCAAAACTGTTCTTTTAAACTGGTTGAGAATGTTGATGAGCAACAATTTCGACTCTACAGATCCTCAGACTGTTCTATTTTGTTTTTCATTTTGTTTTTGTTCCAAGACACTCCAGGGTAGATTTGTCAGTATATTTATTGTTGTTGGAAGGTAAATCAGTTTATTCGCAGACTGAAACATTTATCAGATAATATTAACTCAATCCAGGCTGTTCTCATCTCTGACCAGTTAAACAATCCTTATAATAAAAAGCAGCCTCACAACATGATGCTGCCACCACCGTGCTTTACCTTGGATATGGTGTTTTTCAGGGTGTTAAGCAAAGCATTTTGCAGAGGCCAAATATTTATGGTTATGGGTACCTATACCTGGCATTGTGGCTAGTAAGCAACGCCGGTTGTGACATTAGTTGAGTACAATAAAAGCAGCATAGCTTAAATATTAAATTTGCCCTAAACTGTCTTATTCTATGTGATGTCAGATAGACTCCTTTGACACTCACTGTTTTATGTAAAATGGGGAATAAGGTGGCTCAGTGGCCAAGGTGTTGGACCGGGGTTTGATTCCCAGCACCACCAAGCTGCTTCTGCTGGGGCAAAAGTTGGGGTCAGAGCGCAGGGTCAGCTATAATACAGCGTCCCTGAAACAGGAAGGGTTAAGGATCTTACTCGTTGACCAAACAGTGGCGGTCTGGCTTGAACTCTGACTCAGTAGTTGATTTATCATCTGCCAGATATGCACTATAACAATAAAAGTGTTTTGTAAAACTTGTTACAGAGTTGCTTACTTTCACTTAAGTTTTCAGTTTTCTTTTTTGTCATTTTTACCGAATTTTTTCCCTACATTTAGTATTAAACTTAACGACATTTATTGCTTTAATTCTGTTTAACGAAAGAAAAAAACTGCTCTGAACCCCAGAAGTAAGAGATGAAGAGTCCTTATTGTTATTGTATTGATACATAAATTAGTTTGGTAGCTCTCAGAGACCAGCAGCAGTGAGAGATCTAAATAAATAAAATAAAATAAAATAAAATCAATAACAATAAATAACAATAAATATATAAAAAAACCACATTAAAAGAAATTGCAGAAGAAATACTATATATGTAAATTTAAAGCACTAAATTATATAAATATATATTAAATTAAATTAATATTAATAAAATTAATAATAAGTTAATATTAATAAAAGTCAGTTAAATTATAGTTATGTGCATATTAAATTAAAGTTTTAAGTTTTTTTACCAGCAGCACTGTGGGAGCCCGCAGACAGATACATTTTCTCCGCTTAATTTACTTGGCAACAGCAAACAGCATGATGAAGATCTGAGGGTAATTGTCAACCAGGGTGAAATTCTGTTTTTTACTATGATGTGAATTAATGCTGGAGAAAAATGTGCTAATGAACGCATCATCTAATTTTAGCACACCAGCATGCTCATTTCCTGCACTTTTAGGGCATTTTATGATTTGTATAACGGTGTGTGTGATTTTACTAATAAATTCTTACTATGTGTGACATGCTTTAATATTCATTACAATATTTACTTTACCAGATATAGCCCATATATTAATTTAGTAATTTTAGCATAAGGGGGATTGTTGTTATTTGATTTGATTGATTTTAATGCACTTTTATGCAGATTATTTAGTTCAATTTTATTAGTACAGCTTTTTTAACAACGAACATTGTCACAAAGCAGTGGATGTGATATTGCTGAGCAGAATTTGATCCTGGATTAACATCCTTTGTTCATCCTGAATCAACATTTCATCCAAATCTTTTGATGTCATCCGTGCGTGCCGACAAAACCAAACCCTTTTTTTCTTTTACTTTTTTTGTCCACAAACAAACTGTAAAACTTTGACTGAGTGAATGCTAAAAAAATAGCTTTTAGCTAGGACTTTTAGTCAATTTTTTTCTGGAACAATTTACTGACAATGACGATTCCTGGATTAACATCGAATCACAACATGAAATTAGACAAACTATAATAAAACAATTTATAATAGTCCAGAGAACAATATTAGTGAATTTAGGCTGTATTCATTTTAATGATCCAAAAAAAAAACGTTAATCAATTTAGACTGTAAATCAGAAACAATAACTAATGAACAACTGAATGTAAAATGCACTGAAATAGTGAACCTGTAGAACCACGATAGAACAACAATCTTACTATAAAACAGGAATTACATTTATTGAATTAAATCACAAGCCTTATTATTTATAACCATACATTTTAAACAAAAATATATATTAGTAAAGTTATGAATTTAGTTTTTATTTATATACACACACACTTAAATACACTTCACTCCATACACACATCAATTTTTAGTCACAAAGGAAAGGGAAATATTTACACATTAACTAAATTGCACATATATGTATGCAATTGTTCAGTACAGCATGTAATGTATTACATATGTCATTTAAGTATTTTATGTGTTTTTTTTATTCAATAAATACATTTATAATATGACATTTTGGTTTACAAGGAGGAAAATATAAAAAAAATAATAATTAAGGAGGGTTTGGTCAGCACACACTGATGACATCAGATGGTTATGATTGGTTGACTGAAATGTTGATCCAGGATTAACAAAGGATAATTAACCTAGGATCACACCTTAATTGCCAAAATCATGTCCACCGTCTCAAAGCACCCTACACAAAGGCAACCTGGAGTGTAACCCTGGAGTGTAACCCTGGAGCCTCGGGTCACAAAGCAAAGCATACCTAACTAATCGCACCGAAATCACAGAAGAAAAGAAGGAATATTCTATCTCCACATGAACAGGGGCACAAATTAAAGGATAAGGTTATTCATTTGACATTTTTAAAAAAGGACTCTTCTGTATCAAACCTTTGACTCTTAAATGGTGGATAAAAGTGACTAACTTGTTCCACCTTTGCACAACAACAAATGTAATCATAAGCTAATAAATAACATATAACAAATGATGTAACAATTTATAACAGGCTGCTGTGGTAAACTTAAATGATTAAACACTCCTATATAGTACAGAACAATAAAAATTAAAAAAATTCTTTATTTTATTATAATTATTATTTTATTATACAGTATCAGCATGTCCTTTTATTTACATATTTTATTGGAAAGGATATGGAACCAAGTTATAGATATACAATCTTAGTTATTGTAGATATTTTCCTTAAATATCAGAACATCAGTGTATGTTTTATATATACATACACTGTGTATATACCTGGAGGTGTTATTTTAAGAGATGTAGATCTGTGCTTTTAGTGCTTTTAGCATTCCATCTGGTACAATTACATTGACTCTTAGAATTACATCTTTCTACCCCAGCACTGGGGCTAAATTACAGCCGGTTAGCCTCTAAAATAGAAAAAAATTACAGAAGCACCTGAAATCTATTGCTGAGATCTATTGCGAAAGACCGAACTCGGGATGACAATGTGATTTAATTGCAGACGGGCTGAAATTTTAAGGCTGCTGTGTTTCTTTCTAAATGTCTCCGCTTTTGTGAACTGGCATAAATCCTACAGAAAGACTGTGTTTTGTCTTGTTATTATTGTTAACCGGTCTGTGGTGATGTGAACGAAATGAGTTGAAGTTTTCAGACTCGGAGAAAGGGAGATGTCAGCTGTCTTAGTCATGGGTGATTTTTCAGGTATGTGTGTGGCATTTGGAGGTATTTGTGTAAGGGGAGTGTGTAAAAATTGCCTCTGTTTTAGTAAAAGACCTCCAGTGTATTTTTTTTTTTTTTTTTGCAGTCAATTATTCTTGTTACTGATCTGGACCATGTGTGTGAAACTACAATTCTTACCTATTTGCTTGTAAGAAGAAAACCGTGTTTACACCAAAATTACTTGTCTTTAAGGTGCAAAGGCAGTTGTTGGGCTTAAATATTAAATTTTGTTTTGATTTAATAAGTAAGTATTTTTTAAAATACTTTTTAGCCGTTTGCCTTTATTGATAGGACAGGGAGAGATAAAACAGGGGAGACAGAGGTGGGGTGGGCCCGGAAAAGCCAGAACCAACCTGGGAGCACAACCGCGCGTAATGATAAATAAGTTTATTGTTAAATATTTAATTTAATAAAAATGATTGGTGTAAAAAATACTTGAACAAGTCCTAGTTGTGTGTATTTTTGTTTGCTTAATAGAAAGCAAAAATTTTTTTTACGGAAACATCAAAAATAAAATATTATCAAAATATAATCTACAGTATTTCTATCTATCCATGAAAAAAGTTTTTGCCATCCCGAAAAAGTGGGGACGGTGATTTTATTTTGAAAAATGTTTTTTGCAAAATTTCTCACTAAAATTTCATTAAAAATTATATATATATAAAAAACCAACCTTATTTAGAGTTTGGAATTCTTTCTTTCTTTTTATTTTTTTTTCACCGTTTTATTTTGCCAGTGTGATTTACTCTTAAAGTCTTTGATAATTTTTATTTTCTGCTGTTGCAGCAACATTTTAAGTGTGGAGTTGGCTGTCCCCGAATAGCCTCAGTTCACCAAACAAAAGATTACACAGTGGAAAACATGAAACATTCATTAGCCCTAATGCATGCTGGGATTTCTCCTGCTAGAAACTGACTAATTTTTTTTCCTGCCACAGAAATCTACACCATTCAGGGGAACTCACATGGTCACCCATGTTACCTGCCTTTTCTGTATGATGGCCGCTGGTTCCACAGCTGCACCAGTGTGGGGAGGGAAGACGGCCATCTGTGGTGTGCCACCACACATGACTATGGCAAAGATGAACGCTGGGGATTTTGCCCTGTGAAGAGTGAGTACACTCTGCTCATGCGATATTAGATTTGCAGTACCCTAAATGATGTTGTTATTGGATCTGATTGGAAAGAAGCTACTTCTTTTGGTGCTCTAATCTTTTATGGTCTCTGTGGTAACACCTTATTGACTGGGATTTTTTTTGCTAAATAGTATAAGTGGTTAACTGCTAACCCAGAAATTGTGGGTTCGACTCCCAGCATCACCAAGCTGCCACCAATGGGCCCCTACTCAAGGCCCTTAACCGCCAATTGCTCAGTTGTAAAAAATGGCACGTAAGTCGTTCTGGATAAGAGAGTCCGCCAAATGCCAGAAAAAGTCATCTTTACTACTGAAACTGTTTTATAAGGGGATGTTTCTAGATGTTCCATTTCATATCCTTAGTGGAAGATTTTCAGTAAAGATGGATTTATGCTTTCCAATGGTTGCCAGATTGGATTGATAGTTTCTAAACAAATCAACTCCAACAGGAGTCAAATCAAATGGCATTTGTAAGGACAGATAACCGAAAGATTCTTTGTGTATTTCTGTAATATTTACAACATCTGTTGCTATAGTATACTCTATAGGCTGCATTTACACTGCAGATATTAACGCCTAATTCCGATTTTGTGACTATATCAGATTTTTTTTGATGACCTGCTTACATTATCTTTTAAAACTGACCTGTATCAGATATCTGCATTTACATTAAACACAGCAAAACAACCAATGGTACACTTACTCACTGAAAAAGGAAGTAAAAACAAAACAAAAATAAAAAATGTTGCTTTAGCATCATATTGAAACGTGGGCAAAACAACACTTTCTTTGGGCAGAGAACTGTTGAAAGAGAAAGAGAGCCTTGTGTGTGTGTGTGTGTGTGTGTGTGTGTGTGTTTCCAAGCAGCCGCAGCACGCGGTACAGAAAAAAAAAACTTTAGCCATGGATTAAAAGGTTCTGCCTCTTATTTGGCACTTGAACATTTGCTCCAGTAAACAAAATTAATAAATATTATAATACACAGCTGTGCTAAGTTTTTATATACCGCTGTTGGTGTCCACCTAAGTTGACGTAACGCACCACCATCACTTTTATAACGTTTAACTTGCATTGACAGGTGAAAATCCAATCTGTCTGCTTATCACGTATCCGATTCATATCATGCAAATGAGGCCTGAATTCGATCTGAAAATTTCTTTTTTCAGCTTAAACTGTCATGAGTCATATCCCATCTCTGCCACATTGGAGGAAAAAAAAATATAAAATTGCGTCACTTGATACGTTTAATGTGTTTCAGATTTAGAACTCACAGGAGGTTCTATAGAGAACCGCTATAAAACCTTCGAAGGGTTCTGTTCAGTTTGTGAAAATGTTCTTATATAGAACTTTTTATGTTATATAATTTACATTTATAATTTGTTAACTGATTATTTCTTGTTATAATAATCATTTACTCGTTACTTAATAACTAATAACTTAACTTATTAACTAAAATGACTAAACTGCTATAAAAATAATAAGAATGCAACATTTTAATGCAGTCTACTGAATGCAAATGTTATTTTACAGTGCAACTAAGTAAAAAAGTTAATATATGGTTTAGTTTTTTTTCCAAGTACACACTGCAGGTACTGCATTTTCTTCCACAGACAACGTTAAAGATATAAATCTGGCCACTGAAAAGGAAGTACACCCACCTTTATTTCTCTAAACCAAAAAATTAATGATGTCTATCATTCAAACTTTCTGGTCGCAAAAACAAAATCTGAGCCAAAACCAATACAGACACTTTCTAACACCTCTGCTGTTTCCATTTTCGTGACTCAGACATGCCTGTAATGTCACTTTCTGGCACTGCAGTAGATTGGCATCTGTTTGTACATGTCTGTTTTGTCTGTCTCTTTCTCTCTGTCTCTCTAGGTGCAGACTGTGAGACATTCTGGGACACAGACTCTCTGATGGATAACTGCTACCAGTTTAATTTCCAGGCCACTCTGTCATGGGAGGAGGCTCGCACCAGCTGCAAACAGCAGGGGGCAGAACTGCTGAGCATCACTAAGGTGGAGGAGCAGAGTTACATCAATGGTGAGAGATGGTGGGGTGTGTTCTGATAATGATAATAAAGGTGTGGCACAACATCTGGAAACTTTTCAGAAACATCAGGAGCCAAGAATTATTTTTGTTACTAGTTTTTAAACAAGGATATTTCCAATGTATAAAGTTTGTGTGCTTGTTAAAATTGGTCATGTGATGCACCAGTATGGAAAGCATATTTCCTGTTTATTACCCTAAACTCACCACAATCTTAAACATACCTTTTTTAGAAGTTTATAAGCACTGGGGGAAAAATGTCTTATAAAATTAGGTGTTTACAAAGAAAGTCATATTTAGGCGATAGCTTTTTTAAGGGGTCGACCGATATACCGATTATTATAGATCAAGTAAGCTGATAACCGATGTTTTGAATTGATATATACATACAAAATGAAGAATAACAGGAGCTTTGACAGAAAACTTTCTTTAATATGCTTTAAAATGTATCTTTAATTCTGAGACTGTTAATAATAATGTTAAATAAACATTATTAATAATAATAATCATTAATAATAATAATAATAATAATAACACCCAGCAGCATTGCATTCTGTAAGCATTTTAAGTATAAAACAACAGGCAACAAATGAACAAATAATGGAAAATCAATTAAGTGCTAATAAAATATACAACAATTAGTAGTCCCAATCCAGCAGATTCATGTTATGTAACCTCTCTAGTGAGCTTGCTTCTTCTCTTGTACTAAATTGCATACACTTCATTAAAGACACACTTCTTAGGGACTGATGGATGCTCATCATAGCCAAATTGTGTGTTTTGAAACTACATTTTTTTATCCACAAATTGTTTTTGAAACTGACCGATACTGATAATCATAAAAATACCTAATATTATTAGCCAGGCCGATAATCGGTCAACCCTTAACTTCTTTGCCACTGTATAGAAATGAAGATTTTTTTGTTGTTGTATGTCTTTATTTTGCAGGTTTCCTCACTGGTTACAGCTCCACTTTGTGGTTGGGTCTGAATGATCTGGATCTTAATGGAGGGTGGCAATGGTCTGATTCTGCTCCTCTCAAATACCTAAACTGGGAGACAGGTGAGAAAAACTCTGCCAGCAAATCCACACCCCTTAGATCATGCTCAAACGTATCTCCAGGGTGGAACAATGGTACGATTCATTCACTAATTACTGGAGATTTTCTACCATAGTGCTGACTCCACTTTGGCTTCAAAAGACCGACATGACACCCTGCTTATTACTATGCCATCTATAAAACTTCAGGTAATTATCTGTATCCGGCAGAAACGATTCAATCAATGCTTTTGTGTATATGTTGTAGATCAGCCAAACCACGAGAACGAACAGAATTGTGGTGTTATCAGGACCGAGAGCTCAGGGCGCTGGCAGAACAGAGAGTGCTCCATGGCACTGCCGTACATCTGCAAGAAACGGCCTAATGCCACCCTAGACCCTTTTACCACAGGTGTGTGTCTTTGTGTATAAAAATTTAAAGAAAATTTCTATTTGCTCATAGTTGGCAAGTGTAGCTGTAGTTGATTATAGATATTAGCATTGGCCTAATCTTTGGAAGTGGTAACGCAGTGGTTAAGGTGTTGGACTGCTAATTGGAAGATCGGGGTTTGATTTCCAGTTCCACCAAGTTCTCACTGTGGGTCCCTGAACAAGGCCCTTAACCCCAAATTGCTCAGTTTTATAAGAGATCAATGTAAGTCGCTCTGGATAAGAGCATCTGCCAAATGCTGCTTTCTATTCAATTTCTATGCATAAACCCTGTTTTTTTCCACTAGGTTTTCCACAGCATGTATGCTTGTCTGTCCCTATATTCATCTCTTTGTTTTTACATTTATAGAATCTTGGTCAGACGATGGACGGTACCAGTGTGATTTCGGCTGGCAAAATTTCCAAGCTGGCTGCTACAGGCTGAACTCAGACAAGCTAGACTGGAATTATGCAGAGAAAACCTGCCAAAAGATGGACGCCCACTTAGTTAGCATCCACACGCTTCCAGAGCTGGAGTTTATTAATATGCACATGAAAAGAGGTGCAAACAACATACATGCATACTACTGCAAATGTTGATTTAGCAATTGTTTTCAATTGTACAAGTCTGTATCTCTTGGTTTGGTAGATGTAGAAGAGGTGTGGATCGGAATGCACGATACCGCCATGCAGATGAATTTCGAGTGGACGGATCATACGCCTGTTATCTTTACCTTCTGGCACCCTTTTGAGCCCAACAACTTTCTAAACATGCAGGAGGACTGCGTCATCATGTGGGGTCCTGTGAGTGTCAATAAGAAACTTTACATGTGGTGCTGCAAAGTTATTGAATAATTTATATAGTTATAATTATTTCCTTCAAGGAATTTTATCATATCAACAATTAGGCTTTTGTAGGGCTTCCATAATAGGTCTCTGTATAGAAACATTAGCATACGATAATGGTAGCTGAAACACTCTTTGAGACTGACTAAAAGAAAGAAAACTATTAACAGCTTTTGCCAATCAGAACTAACAAACAAACAAAAAGTTTGAACATTTTTATACATAACACACACAAAACTTTAAGAATTTACAGTTCCAAAAACTGATTTAGTGCAAACTTTAGTGTAAGTCATAATTAATGGTTTAGAAATATTTTTTTCAATTTTTTTAGTTTAAATCTTAATTAATTCCTCTTAGCATCCCCGAAGATCAGAAAGTTTACCCACAATGCACTCGCTGTCCCTCGGGACACCCAGCTGGACCAAAAGCCTATTGAAAGCATGTGCTAATTAAAACGATACTGAACAAAAGTTGGAATTCAAACCATAAGACAGAGTAACAAAGTGAAAGTTAAATAAAATAAAGCATTACAGGAAAATTACAATTATAACTTTTTTTTAGATTAGACCGTCCCAGTGTAATTTAATATACGACAGTTCCTACTGTTTATTTTGTTCATGTGTAATATGACTCGGGTAGAATGTGGTTGAAAAAATCATTAAGCGAGGAATGTGTGGTTTAATTTTTTTAGCTACATCATTGTAAGAAAAAGAATGAGTGCCAGATTTAATTAACTAATTTGTACCTTAGTTTCATTTAATATTTCTCAAATGTCAAAATGTTACAAAAAAAACAACAAAAAAACAAAAGTAGCGCTAACTCAACATAGCATACAGGTTCGATTAAAAATGCATTTTAGCACTGCAGAGCGTTTAAAAGTTTCGTCCATCGTCTAGTAGAAAATACAACCTTTTTATTTAATTTTAATACGTTAACTGCTACTGTTTTATTTTAAAAGCAGTTTATCACTGTGTGCACTTATATCCGTGACCAGATTGAGCTAGTGTGAGGTGAACCACTGAGCCAGATGTTATTCAGTGCTGTATTAGAATCAAATATTTTTAGACATGCATTCTATTTTTGCTAGTCTTAGCAGATTCCTGGATTTTTTCTGCACAGCACAAATATAGTACTAACATGCTTAAATATAGTATTCTGTTACATCAGTATTATTCTGGTTTAAATACTTGTTGGGATATTTGGAAAAGAAATGCTGTAATGTATGTAACACATAAAGGCTTATTCTGGATAAGTATTCCTTAAGTATATGCTTTGTGAGCATTTATTATGTATTTATTACTGCTTGAATAAGTTTATAAGTTTGTAGCTGCTAAATGGAGCATCAGTGGCTGTGAATGCAGATGGATAACATTTGGCTGTCTAACTGTGATGAGCAAATTGCACCACAGATGATTCTCCGGCCAAAGGAGCAAAGATTAAAGGCTACTTCTGGGTACCAGATTCCTTAGTTTGGCCAAAACTATGATAAAAACAAGTGTTTTCTAAACATATATGGGGTTTTAAACATATATGGAGTTAGAACTCAACAGTGTTTTTGGATGATGCTTGGTTGTTTCAGTTTAACGTAAATTGTGCAAAGATATGAAAATGCATTAACATTAATTTAGTTTAAGTTTATTTTTTATAGGGCTTTACAGAAATTTAAATTCATCATTCATAAATACGGTGGCAAAAAGATGATGTTAGAAAGAAACCTTGAGAGGAACCAGACTCAAAAGAAGAAACCTATCCTCATCTGGGTGACACTGGAGTGTGCGATACATCTATATCCGAATAGAAATGTAACCAGAGGCTTTGAATTCTAAGTTGACCAAATGTTCAACTTTAAATCCCTTCCACCAAAGTCATTAAACATCCAATGATGATAACCTGTTCATCCTAAGCAGCAGTAAGCACCTCCAACACATGACACTTCGATCAGAAGTAAAGTATTGGCACAGATAAGGAATGTTCTAAGATGCAGCCAGGAACGCTCGTCGCTTGAGACCATGTATATCTCATTAATGAGAAAGAAGAAAATAAAAAGCTGTGACAGAGTAAATTAAAGGAGAGAGACGGACGTGAAGAAGTGGTAGCGCAGTGGTTAAGGTGTTGTACTGCTAAATTAGATGATCAGGGTTTCGATTTCCAGCACCACCAAGTTGCCACTGTTGGGCCCCTGAGCAAGGCTCTTAACCCCAATTTCTCAGTTGTATGAAAAGGATAAGTGTAAGATAAGGGTGTCTACCGAATAAATATAAGTTGACACTTCCTGTTCACCAAAACACTCAAACCTCCTTTTTTTACCTAAGAAACAAAAAACTATTCATAAAAAGCTTGACTGTACAAATGTGTTTTCAACATCGAATGTTTTTTTTTTAACTTGTGATTGTATGAGGTGACTCATTTACTTTGTGTGTGTGTGTGTGTGTGTTTAGGAAGGGCGCTGGAATGATAATCCCTGCAATTCCTCTTTACCTTCCATTTGTAAAAAAGCAGCTCAAAAGACAGAGGGACCCATCCAAGACCATGGGTGCAGACAGGTACCACAATGATCTTTATCTCTATATCAGACTCTCACTTCAACAGTCTCTATATCACTCTATTTTTAAGCTTTTCTTTTTCTGTTATGTTGTATGAGTGTAGCTTCTCTCTCCCTCTCTCTCTGTCTCTCACACTCCTTTTTTGCCGAAATAAAGGATCTTTTCAGTGATTCTTTTGCGTCATACTGCTAAAACTCCAGATGTAGTCGGTCAGCATAAATGTGCCAAACACATATTGTAAATATTGTATTCAGTCACACACACACACATACCCAAACTGTGCTTCCAGTCTTCTTAATTCCACAGCCGCATGCAATGGTGAGGAGGTCAAACAAACTACACATACACACGCACACACACACATCACACAAAGCTGGAGTATTTTCATACATCTGTTAGACCCATTTCTTTTCTGTGATCTCATTCCTTTCTCATATTTCTCCCTTATATCCTTTCTTCTTCCATCCCACTTCTCCTCCTGCTGGCACCCTTTCCTGTGTAATCTATTGAAATCTTGTCACGTTGAAAACCTCTGTCTTATAAAATCGTGTAAAGCATTTTATTTGTATGAGTGTGTTTTCATTCCCTCTGGTTCACCTGGTGGTTTTGCTTAAGTCATAAACATAAAAACCTTCTGTGATTCAGGGGGTTACAGGCTACTTGTTGGTCATAATGTAATTTAATACGTTCTACAAGTATAGATCAGACAGTGGATTGTGTTATGATCCCTTGCTATAGATCACTACCTGATCACATTTGCACAGCCTTGCTTACAGCCTTGTGCTGCCATCTGTTGGTGTATCTTGAAACCTTTTGATACCCAATTTTATATAATAATAAAAACTTGTCGTTCCAATGAATTAAATTATGTGGATATCACAGACGAACACGGACACCTGTGCACCAACTGTAAATGCGGTTTTTTAACACCTTATTTCAGGTTTGGATTTAATTCTACCTCTGGTCCTGGTGCTTGTTTTTCCAGTATGAGAGGATGTTGAAAAATTAAGGAGCACATTAAAGAATTTTACGGGCGCTTTGAAAATGTATTAATTAATTGTTTTTATTTAATTAAGGGAAACAAGGAGACAGTTCTCCGGTTTCCTCCCGCATTCCAAAAATATGTATGTTAGATTGATTAGTGATTCTAAATTTCCCATAGGAGTGAGTGTGAGTGTGGCCCTGTGATGGACTGGCAACCTGTCCAGGGTGTGTCCCTCCTGCCTTTTGCCCTTTCAGAGACAGCTGGGATAGACTCCAGCAGATTCTTGTGACCCCGAATTAGGAAATATGTGGGTATAAAAGATGAATGAATGAATGACAATAGGATTTCTTATAATTATTTTAACAGTCGTTCAGGCTTTCAACGGTTAAGTAAAATAAAAGTAATGCACAGCTGAACATACTTAAAATAGTAAGAGCTCTGTAAGATGTGCTAACAGCCGTGCGTCCTTACAAAAGGAGACTAGCTAACTTTGCCCTGAAGAGGACAGCAACTTAAATAATAATATTATAATAATAATCCATTATAACATCGTTTAGGGCACTGAAATCACCAAGCCTGAGCAAAGACGAGCAAGATCATTTAAATGCCCTGTCAATTTTTTTTTCCATGTATGTTAACTTGATTGATGATTCTAAATTTCTAAATGTAAGTGTTTGTGTGGTTGTTGGTCTGTATGTGGCCCTGAGATGGACTGGTGACCTGTGCAGGGTGTGACTCTGCTTTTTGCCTAATGATAGCTGGGATAGACTCCAGCAGATCCCCGTGACCCTGCTTAGAAATAAGCGGCGATAGACAGTGAATGGATGGATGTAGTATGTAATATACATAAAGAATGAACATTTATTAATTGTCTTAACAATTTAAGGATCTAATGACTTCAATGGTAATTAGACAAAGGAAAGTGGCAAAGCACTGAAACATTACAAACTCTTACACACTCTTTCGGCTCCCTAATGTGGGAAACCCGAGAGTCTTTCGGAATTATAAGGCACTAGACCGAGGCTTTGGTCCCAAAATCAAGGGCATTTAATATATAAACTTTGACTTGAATTAATGTTGATTGTGTATCAAGTATACCAATTCTGCATGAATTCTTTTATAATTATAGTCTGTAAGATCGTCAGTGTTAAAAGTTATTTGGAGTCATGAATGCACATCCTGTCCCTGACGTCATGTATGGCAGGGAGCTGAGAAAATTCTCTCTTTCCATTTCCTCCATTGCTTCACTTTTTTCCTCTTCTACAGGGATGGAAATGGCACAGTCCTGGCTGTTTTTGGGTTGGAGAGGAGTCTGTAACTTTCAACAGTGCTAGAAGAGTGTGTGCTGGCTACAATGCAACATTAGCCACCGTCAACAACAGGTAGTTTAAATATTAACAATGACTTCTTAAACAAAATTAGACATAATAATAGCAATAAAGGCACAATATGTGTGCTATAGGTGTAATCCTATTTGTATCGGTAAATTTGGCCCAAACCAAAAAATTGTTTTGAATGAATTCTATTGCTTTGCATTTAAAGCTCCTTAATTTTAACTTGCTTATCAGAGTTTATAATTATTTAGAAGTAAATTATTGTTTTAATCACACTAATGTAGTTATTATTAGCTAATAATCATGGTGGGTTTTTTCATACAACTAAATAGGCCATAAGATACTGGGCTTCCTTGGTTTTTGGGGCTGGTCTGGGATGTAAACCTGACCCAAAGCGGAACTCATCCCCAGGACTGACCCGAGTCTTGGGGCCCAGAATTTTAATTTAGGACTTCTTAGTGTCACTCTCTGGTGTTGTAGCTGTGTCGCTTACATCATACCCTTCTATGTATACCCTTCTGTATCCGGTTAACATAATATTGCGTTCTTGTTTATTTTATATATTATTGCACATTATTATTAACCGCTAAATAATGTGTGTATGCTCGAGTGTAGGTTCGAGCAGGCGTTTGTGAACAGCCTTGTGTTTGGCCGTTCAGATGATTATTTCTGGTTGGGGCTGCATAATGAGAACAGCAGCAGCCCTTTCCGCTGGCTCACTGGTGAGCAACTAACCTACACCAATTGGAACAGAGATCAGCCAGGTATGCATTTAGAATATTTCCAATTTCGCACCACTTTTGAATGTCCAATAAACACAGATCCATTTTTGTCCAGTCGAATGAATCACACTGGCACTGTAACTTTTCATGCTTATAAAATGACAGACATTTGGCCAGATTTACCAGATATTTAGTTTGGCTTGTGGTATTAATTATTTTTATAATCAGACATTTAACTCCCTTGTGGAAATTTGTGTTTTTGAGAACTCACACTAGTTTAATCACTCTTATTTTAAAGACTGACTATCATGATCGATAACATTTTACAATAACAGCATTTGGCAGACACTCTTATCCAGAGCGTCTTACTTTTATCTCTTGTATACAACGGAGCAATTAGGGGTTAAGTTTGCTCAGGGTAACCTGGTGGATCTGGGCATAAGCATAATTTATGTATACAGTATATTGCATGTTTAACTTATGTTTACCTTTATATATAGGTGAATGCAGTACACAATGAAATGAAATAATGTTTCTCCAGGACCCCCTGGTGCTACACAAAACATAGAATTCTACAAAACAACAAAGAGCCACTAAACAGGATAGACATAAAGTGCATGTGTGCAACCTAGTGCCCTTAGACTTCTTTTTTTTAAGTGCACATCCAAATAAGGCCACAGTAAAAATTCTAATTCCCTTTTTGACTCATATACTAGAGTAGATTTAATAGACAAATTGTTCAATGTGCTTATGACGCTTTTTCAATATGCTTTTTTTCCCCACCTCTTTAGCTCCATTTAAAGGTGGATGTGTAGCCATGGCAACTGGCCACGCAACAGGCCTGTGGGAGGTAAAGGAGTGTGCAAGTGCACGCTTTAAATACATCTGCCGACAGGACAAGGGCTCTTCATTTACCCCAAGCCCCCCGAATCCCCAGCCCACACCTCCTATCACAGGGTCCTGCCCCCCTGAGTGGAAAAGCTCCAGCAATTTACATTACTGCTACAAGGTTGGTGTGGGTTTATAGATATGTGTATGTGTGTGTGTGTGGGGGGGGGGAATCTGTTTTTTTTAACAGCATTTGTTAAGTAAACCTGCTGCATATGTGTGTTTTTAGGTCTTTCATGCCGGTGACCTAGAGAAGAAGCTCACATGGATCCAGGCTCATATATATTGTCAGAAACACGGTGCTCAGTTAGTCAGTTTCGGCAGCCCAGAGGAGGAGACCTTTGTGTTTCAAATCCTCCACGAGACTTTCGGGTAAGTATCTGTCAGTGTGTGTATCTGGTGCTGGATTGTTCACTAGTATTAACCAGACACTGGTACATCCTAGTTGTCAGTGACAGTGTGATCGTGTGTAAATCATGTCAGTGTTTCGTTGTTTGCACAGAGAGGAAGAGGATCATGAGCAACACTGGCTCTGGATCGGTATATCACGCCGAATCACTGACAGCTGGACGTGGAGTGATGGAACAGCTGTAAGTGGAACACATAATAACAGTGAATAACAGCAAAACGGAAGCTTGTTTTTAAAATGAATAAAATACTCAGCCATCTTTTTTTTTTTCCTATACTCGTTTATTAGGTGTCATATCAAAACTTTGGTAGGGGTCCATATAGCTCGGCACTGTGTGGAGCAGCTAATGTTGCAGACATGAACTGGGTGAAAGCTGACTGTAGTTCGGAACTAGATTGGCTTTGCAAAATACCGAAAGGTAATATTTCTATCACTCCCTCTTTGTTGTTGTTGTTACACATACTACAATGTGTCTAAATGTTTGTTTTCTTTGATTCAGGGAAAGCTGAGGTAGATCCTGAGCCTGCTGAAGGTCTGTAGTTATTAAATCTATGTATGATGTTTCTGTACGCTTGTGTGGGTTTATAGATGTATATTTGTGTTATATTGGGAGGAAGTGGTAGCTCAGTTGGTAAGGTGTTGGACCGCTGATTGGAAGATCTGGGTTTGATTCCCAACACACCAAGCTGCCACTGCTGGGAATTACAATTGCTCACTAGTATAAAAAAGAGATAACTATAAGTCACTCTGGATGAATGCTGCTGTAAAATATTGAATAGAATACGTTACTGTATTATCATGTCTTTGTTTATGGCATAAGTATTTTGAAGGACTGCTTTACATTTGACCTGACAGACAGAAACTAATCGATGCTAAAACCACACCCCTTCATTTAGACTAAGATACAGATTTTACACCCGATTTACTTCGACTGACAGTTATAGAGACAATGTCTCTTTACTGGGACTGACAGCTACAGTCTGATGCCTTTCTGACTTGAACCAGCAGTTAAGGAGGCCACACTTTTATTTTAGCTGGGTGGTACAGGGGACATGTCCCTTTCACTTGCACTGACACATTCGAAGACCACATCGTTTTCACTGTAAGGGTCAGGAACGGACGCCACACTCCCTTTACTGTAAGAGCAGGGGCGTAAATTTTGTCTAACAGTCAACATAAAATTTCTTAAGAACAATTTTTGAAGGGGACAAAATTGTACTTGTAAGAGTATTTATAAACAGAGGAAAGTCTTAATACTTATGTAGCAGGGAGACAATTTAGCCGTTATCCTCCTTTCAGAATTTTTCTCTGGTTCAGTAAAAAAGGTGACTAAATTGAATATGTAATGTGTGTTGTGTGTGTGTGTGTGTTCTTGTAGACTCTGGTCTGGATTGGGTTGATTTCCAGGAAGCTCAGTACAAGCTGTTTGAGCATCGTACCACATGGGGGCAAGCTCAGAGGATCTGTTCCTGGTTTGGTGCCTCTCTCGTCTCCATACATTCTGCCAGCGAGAAACAGTTCCTGGCAAGCACCTTGCGCAAGGTACACACACAAATATTTAAAATGTTAATAATTATAGCATTAAGTTACCATAAAAAAGTTTAATCAATATCCGTTTTCTATGTAAATATATATTTGCATGTGTTTGTCTTCCTTTAGATGTCAAGAATTGATAGTGATCTTTGGTGGATTGGATTACACACGTTTGAGAATGATGGACGTTTCCGGTGGTCTGATCACTCTGTACTTAACTACGTGTCCTGGGGACTTGGCCAACCTCGTCCCCTCACCAGAGACCGCAAGTGTGTCCACATTTCTGCAGCTAAAGGTTAGATGATGCACAACCCTATTTCTTTTCCTCTGTTTTTTAAAATTTGCGCATACACCCACATGATGGTTAAATCTTACTTTTCTCTATCTCTCTCTCTCTCTGTGTCTCTCTCTCTCTATCTCTCTCTTTCTTTCTCTCATTCTTTATTGTGTCTCTCAGGGGAATGGGCAGATAAAAAATGTCATTTAGATATGCCCTACGTATGTAAGAGAGTAAATGTCACAGGCACACCTCCTCCCACTCCCGCCCCTCCATTTATCCCGGCAGGCTGCCCTGCTGGCTGGAGTCCATTCCTGCGCAAGGTAAAACACAACAAATGCAACACACATCACTTCTTATGGGTAAAAAATATTATTAGATTAAATCGCTTTTAGATCAAATTGACCACTTACTATTATTATAATACTGCCAAAATAGAATCAATAAGAATAAAATAGGGCAGTCTGGTGGCTTAGTGGTTAGCATTGTTGCCTCACAGCAAGAAGGTCTCAGGTACCCCTGACAGTGTGTTTCTGTGTGCAGTTTACATGTTGTACTCGCATTTGCATGGGTTCACTCCTGAAATAGCCTGTGGAAAAAATATTCAGAAAGAAGTCCTTTGTTCGAATGATTGAGGTCTTTCACTATCTTCCTGGCATTATTCCAGCAATGCTTGCTGTAGATAGACTGCATACACAAGTTCAAAGCTGGATGCAGCCTAAAAATTGACAGAAGGTCAGAAAACCATTTGACTTTGTTATCTGGGTTCATAGTAATGACTTCTCTCTCTTTAGTCATTTAGGATGAGGCTAGCCAATCACAGGCATTTGTTCGAACAGAATACAAAGTTTGTGCTCCCCTACGTATAATATGACGTTGCCATAGCAGCTACGTGTTTACCTACGTTTAATATAACGTTGCCATAGCAGCAATCCGAATAAATGTAGTAGCTGGCATCATGTATGAATTAAGTGGAATGGGAATTGCCAAATGCCAATTGTAGGTAAAAAGTATAAAAAACGAAATAAATATATATATATTTATATATATTTCATCTATACATAACGTATGTAGGTTGACTCTATTTATTTCAAATAGTGTTATAAGGTGTTTGGGAAAGAGGAGGGAAGACGTGTCACATGGTCTGCTGCCCGCATGATGTGCCAAGCTCAAGGAGCAACACTGGCCACAGTGCCAACTCATATTGAGCAAGGTACACACACACATACACAAATCTAGTCCATATAATTTTGCACCTATCAATTGAAATCAAATTAATAATATGTAATATATAATCGCACTATATTAAGGCTGTTAAGATTGACTGCGGTATCTCCTGATCCAAAGCCTGCGCAAGATGTAAAGTTTAACTTCGACGAAGCTCACACTGCTTTTGTTTTAATAAGCATAAATTTGATTAAATAACAAATTGTACCCAAAATACACCCTTGTGGATTCCCAAAAAAGAGTTTTTTTATGTAACACATTATTTTATAGCTAGTATTGTTTTTAAAGGCATTATTTCCCATTGTCTGTTCTGCAGCTTTCCTGGTGACTCTGCTGCCCAACACGAGTTTTCATCTGTGGTTGGGGCTCACCTCAGATTCTGAGGGAGACTTTAAATGGGCAGAGCCTGGTCTACTTAGCTATACAAACTGGGGCCCTGGGGAGCCAGTGAACAACAGTGGACAAAACAAAAATCCAGTAAGATTAAAAATTTTTATCTTATGAAAATAGTTCTAATAAAAAAAAAAAAAATATTACATCACCACAGTTTGTTAGAAACAGTACCCTGGAGGCAGATAAGCTATCTGGGAAGACAAACAAATACTATATGGACCAGTTCTTATTTAAGAATACTGTTTATATCGTTTGATAACTATCTGATTTGTGTGTGTTTTACTAGACTAACTGTGTGGTGCTACTCCACATTAGTCCTCATAGAACCACAGGAATGTGGGCATCTCGAGGATGTGAATCAGAGAAACATGGCTTCATCTGCATGAAAAACAAAGGTAGCTGTTAAATAGCTAAGTACCAATGATATGTGGGCTTTTCATGAAGTGTTGGATAGAAAATCACGTTGTCTTCAAAATCCTGGTAAATAGTTTACATATGTAATGATTTTCAGTATGTGAAGAATGTGAGTGTTTATGTGTTTTGT
The DNA here is from genome assembly GCA_005784505.1 of Bagarius yarrelli. Classification (NCBI taxonomy): domain Eukaryota; kingdom Metazoa; phylum Chordata; class Actinopteri; order Siluriformes; family Sisoridae; genus Bagarius; species Bagarius yarrelli. Next base: position 1,838,385 of record VCAZ01000020.1, read on the forward strand.
TTCAGACCCAGCTATTACTCCTGATGTGGACCCTCTTCCCCCCGTTCCTGAGGGGCAGCTGGAGTTTAAGGGCAAACAGTACCGTTTGTTACAGGCACGGTTAGACTGGGAAGGGGCTCTGCATGTATGTGAGTCTATTAATGGTAGTCTAGCCTCTGTACAAGACCCACAGCAGCAAGCCTACCTTACACTCTTACTCAACGCCCTCCGCAAGCCTGCTTGGATTGCACTACACAATGATGGGGTGAGTGGGAGTGCACGCCTGTGTGTGTGTTTGTGCTGTTTGATTTGCAAATGCCATGCTACAATTTTAAATGTCAAACCCAATGTGTAAATGACACGTTGTATCTCTAGAGCCGTGGATACAAATGGTTTGGAGAAGATGAAGTTACTTTTAGCAACTGGCGTGATGGAGAACCCAATCTGATGACTGGGTGTGGTCACATGACCAGCAATGGCCAATGGACAATGTCATCCTGTAATACAAAATTGGATGCAACCATCTGTGAAATTAATTCAGGTATTACAACAGCAAGGACATGTCATGTCAGATTTGTGGTGATTACATGACATTGTGTTATAGAAGCATTCGTGTTGTTATCAGATGCGTAATGACTTACTGACTAAACCACAAAAGCAGTGCCGGCCCGTAGGGTTGTGGGGTCAAAGGTGAGATCGTAAAAATTAGGCCCACCAGTGTAGCACAAAAAGGACAAACAGTTTTATTATTTAAGTGTATAAATGTGTATTAAGTATAACATATTTAACATACAATACATGTGTGAAAATATTTATAAAGATTTAAACAATTTATTACCATAAAAATTAGAGTATTGAGAACTTTACTTTTGTCAGCCCCTTTTCTTTTATGCAAAATGTCTAGTAAAAATTTAAACATTACCAAATGTTAAGGGCATCACAAAAACTTTAGGAATTTTCTATCAAACGCGAGCAATTTGGAGAGATATGTGGCTCTGTGGAATTTGTATATAAATACTACGATCATTACGCCACTCTAGTTCTCCCAATATATTGTAGGCTCTGCTTATACTGTTGTTCTTGTATTGATTACCGTTATCCAGCTATTTGTCATGTATGTAATACAATGAGTATTATTTTCTCACTGTTGTTGTTGAATGAATTTTTGTGTCGCATTTGACCCCCCTGTAATGCCTGTTGGACGGGCCGGCATTGCCCAGAAGCTGCTTTTAAAGTAATTGGGAGTGTTATGTCAGGAAAACATTCTCAACATTCGTCATCTTTTTTGTCATTGTAGTATATTATAAGTGTAAGTCTAAGAGAAATTAAATTTCTATAGAAACTATTGTATCAGAAGAGATTAACAGCTCTGAGCTTTGATATGATAACGAAATTGTAATGTTTGATGCTTACTTTACTTCACCTTGTTGCCTGTCAGAGCGTGCAGTAGATCACAGATGGATGTATCCGGGTCACTGCCTTCAGACGGTCAAAGATTGGGCCTGGATACCATTTAGAAACTTCTGTTATGCTTTTAATCTGAACCAGTTGAGGCTGCAGCACGATGCCCAGCAGACTTGCAAGAAAGGTACAGACGTACACACACACACACACACACACACACACACATAAATATCATTCTTAGCCATCTTAATTACTCACCACAAATTAATTAATAAGAGTTGCAACTATGACTTGTAACTATCCTATCAACAGTTTTAATCTACAAATACACTTTCGAGACAAGTTAACCCTTTCGCCGGATTCTCAAATCTGTTTGGTCGTTAGTGTTAATTTTTTTATTTTTTATATATAAATCATTTTTTACATTTTTTTATAAGAACAGTTCTATAGTTTGGCTACAAGATACAGTGTATAACGAAATTATACAATTTTTTATTAATTAATTAATATAATAATTAATAATAATAATAATTTTTTTTTAGATATTTTGAGACATTTTTTGTCTTTATTGATAGGACAGAGGGATAAAATGGGGAAGATAGAGGGAGGTGGGACTGGAAAGGACCCGAGCCGGAATCGAACCCGGTTGCCGGCTCCTTAACTCACTACACCAGGGCGCCGGCCGATAATTATAAAATGATCATTTAATAAAGAAAATTAATTCATTTTGGATATATTTGATGCTCAATGTAAGCAGAATTAATTGAACATGTTGTGATTTGGTCTGCAGTGTCAATAATAGTTTGTAATAGTTCAAAGTAAAGCAGTTTAAACACTTTTCCACTGCCAGTCTTTTCCAGTCTTGAGCTTAGTGAAAGTTGCCCCAGTACATTTGATCTCTTACTTACTTCATTTGCAATTATTACCATTTCTGGTTTTGCCTAATTTTTGGTTTAGTAAGTATTAAACTGTAAAATAATTTTGACCAAGTATAGCATAACATGGCCAGTGCCATGCTGTAGCTGGTTAATGTGCCGGCAGGCATATGCGCTGTTGCGCTCCGGTGACCCCCTCCCTATCTCCCCCATTTTATCTCTGTCCTATCGGTTTAATAAAGGCAAATGACCAGAAAATATTTAAAAAATGTAAAAAAAAAATATATATATATGCATGACTAGTTATTGTACTCTTCTTCTTCTCCCCCCACCTCTATCTCACTCTTTTCTCTCTTTCTCTCCCAGTGGCAGCAGAGCTCCTATCAGTGCTGGATGAGAACGAGAATGGCTTTGTATGGGAGCACATTCAGAGCTACCAAGAGCAGGCTCACGGCGCCTGGCTCGGCATGACCTTCAATCCCAAAGGTAACCTCTAGCTGTCAGGAGTGCTATATTCCACCTACACTTAGCAAGACACAGGAAAGTTGAATTTAAATAAAAGTTTACTTGGGTTCACATATATTACATTTGGATTGAATTTCTAACTAAGCTTTTAATCAGGGAGTTTTTTTTCGTACAGTTTGTCAGTAACTCTGCCTGTCTTTATCTTGTGTAAGTAGGAGGCAGTCTGCAGTGGCCCGATAGTTCAGTGGTGGAGTACACTAACTGGGAGCAGCAGGATGGGAATCTGAGCATGCTTTCTGCTAACAGCTGTTTCTGGGTACAGAGTAACACAGGCCTCTGGAAACCCGGCTCCTGCAAGAACCGCACACATGGAGTCATCTGTAAACGGCCACGAGGTTAGGAATTTCCTCCTAACACACACTCTTTAACACAAACCCTAAAACAATAACGGTGTATGCGATTTTGTGAGTGATTTTGCAAGCTCTGATATATAAATTCACCTAAAACAAGGCTGTAGCTGCTTTTTCACTCTATTCATAATGTTTATTTTTCTCTTAAAGGACTGGAGGCGTCTGTTGTATCAGGTAAAGAGTTACTTTTACTTAGTAACGTCTTATTATGTTTTACAGTTCATCACTAATTAAAGAAATATTATACTATATGTTATGTATAACAAATAATATATATACAAATATTTATTTCTCTCTCTTTCTCGCTCTCTCTATTTTTCTCTTCCTCTTTCTCTCTCTTTCTCGTTCTCTGTTTCTGTAGTTAATGTAGATCATCTTCCTGCTCTCGTTCTGATTCTACTGGCTGTCCTGGTCCTGATTGCCCTGATAGTGGGCGGAGTCTATCTGTATCACAGGAGAGGCTCTGGCTCCGCCGGATCTTACGAGGGCGCTCGTTACAGTCGCACAAACCTCACCCCATCTGAAGAGACCGAGAAAAATATCCTGGTGTCGGACATGGAGCTGAATGAGCAAGGGGAATAATAAAGGATGATAGAGCTTTAGAAATGACTCAGAAAACTGGCCTGCACACACAAGGATTAATTGAACTGACCTTTTGTTTTTTCGCTTTGTTTCGTTTTGAAGGTGACATTTAGGAAGCTGTGCGGAGCGCAGCAGATGTCGATCAAACACAAAGGTGGAACTCCACCCCTATTTGCAATGTTGCGCCAGTCCAACCAATCCAAATCCACCGGTTTATAAATCAGCCCAAAGTGGACATTAGGCACAGTGTTCGTTTTTAACGCTTTCACATTAACTCTTTTAGGAATTTTAACTATATAATTATATGTCTCATCACCACAAACTTAATCCAGAAAAGCACATACCAGATTAGATTTCCAGATGCACACAATCTGTACCAAAGTGTTCTACCATAGCAGTATTTTGCAAACTGTGACTGTGACCTGGTTCTGATTTATTTCATCTCTCTGATTACCGTCAGCTAAAAGAATAAATTTTTAAAGCTTAAAAATCATCTGCCCGTGGAACAACCCCACTCTCACCCTTCTTTTTTTTAATTTTTCCTTTTATGTTGCTGTTTTTTTTCACCTCTTTGCTTTCTCTTTTTCTGTTCAGCTGAATGCAGGGTCTAGCCTTGATCTAAAAATCCTACTGATTAAAGTTGAAAGGCATTGAGAGCATGTGGGGCGCTTGACAATGCAGCGACGAGATAGAGATGTGGAGAGAACGCCGGGGTAGTAATGAGCTGTGTGGCTTAGAGAATGAGAGTAATTTAAAGGGTTTTTTTAGCATGTCTGGTGCTGGTTAAAGCTTGACTCTGCTGCTGAGATTAACTGATGTTTTTTCAAGTCAATGAGCTTTTTGGAAAGTTAAAAAAAAACAATCTGAGAAGCGTGGAAGCAACTACAGCTTCTAGTTCTAAATGATAAAAATATCGATTCATAAATAATTCACACGATTCATAGTTTCACAAAGGTTTCTATCCTTATGGCTAGTCTTGTTTCTTGTTTTTGTGACTCTGATATTTTCCAAAGGTTTCAAATTTTGTAGAGTTGCATATTTCTATTCTCCTTTGTTCCTTTTGATGGAGGTGCAGGGTTGAAAAGGTGCTGCGGCCAGCTGTGGAATGTCGAGTCAGCAAGTGAATTGGGTCTGGAAGCAATTTCGGCTTCTAGTGAACAAGAGAACGAGAGAAAGAGATAGAGAGAGAGAGAGAGAGAGAGAGAGTGAAAAAAAAGCCTTAAGTTGAACAAGATTTAGAAGAAATGTGCAAGTTCAAGTTGTAAAGTTGCTGTTGCGCCTCTAGTGGATATTGTGTGTCATTACAGTACAGAAATTTGCTTTTAGAGAAATACTGTAGATCTTTTCTAAGTGTTTTTCATTTATGTACGTGTTACAGCACAATAACCGGTCAGGAGTTCAAGCAAAGATGAGGCTAAAATATTTTTAAAAATCCAGCTCTCGCAATGTTCTCGCTCAGTGTTTGGTCTTAATGCAGTGATCCTGAGTCATATTACACTTTCAGAATTTGATAAAAGGCCATTTCCTCAGCAGAGCAACTGCCACGTCGGCAAGTCTCAGTGCATGCAGGTTTTTTTTTATAGCTTTCCACTCAGCATTTTGCAATAATCCTGTCCAAAAAAACTTTTAGCATTTTAGCCACTTTTGACCAGGAAACAAAAGCTATATGATTTGATGTGGACATATTTTATCGGCAAGGAAAAGTCAAATTAAAGTTTTAAAAAAATTACTATTTCTTTTTTTTTTAAAATAAATATACTGGAATGTCACTTAAGTCTTTCTGGGTTACCAAAATACTGCATTTTTCCCCGAAGTAAGATGATTGTGGAATCAGTGGACTAATAGTCAGGGTATATACAATTTGTTTACAATCCAGAATCTATTCATACAATATATAGTCAAAATAAAATAAAAACACATAACTATTTTATTCTCAAACTGTTTGTCTGACTGTTTTAGCCAAAATGGCCATGTACACAATACCCCTGAGCTCCATACAGCTGTGTTATTGTTTTGGAGATTAGACACTAGAATCAGACAAATGTAAGTCACTCTGAATATTAGGCCAATACCCGGAAATGTTTTAGTGGAATAAAGTATGCCACATGTAACGTGTAACCCCAACCAACATTAGTGGCTGATTTAACTGATAACGTTGTGGTGAAATTAGCAAATCGTTCCAGCTACGCTCCAAAATCAAATGTAAAGCCTTTCCAAAAGTATTGGGGTAAGTTGAGGAGTATGTTAAATCAAATCACAGCTTTAATTTAAATACATTAATATTTCTGTTAAGGTACCATATGCACAGTGCTGAATGCCCCACTTTATCTCAGACTCATGATAGCATTTTTTGCCACCATAAAACAGAAAATCAGTACAATCCGAGGCAAAGCATAAAGGAAAACAAATGACAAATGTTTGTTGAACATTTTTAAGTTTTCCAGCATAGGAAAGTGCATGTTTTGACTCCACAGAGGTAAAAAAAATGGATATGCTGGTAAGGGAACAACATTTTAAGGTTGCTATAATGTAATAACAGGATGTGTTAAAAATAACTAAATACTGTTAAAAAGAACAACACATGCTGTTATGATGAAATAATCTTTCATGTCACACCATCCTGATTTATTTCTTACATTTTTAAATAACATGTCGTTGTTAATAGCCTATTTCTCTCAGCCTGTGATGAGGCCCCTTGCTGGCTGTGGGGCCCATACCAGCCATTTGGATGATTTAGGAGTCGACTGGCCCTGTTTTGATCCTTTTGCTTTTTTTTTCTTTTTTTTAAATGACCACAATTAGTTGTTTGTATTGGAAATTAAGCGATATTGAGAGAACTTGAGTACATTTCCAGTTATTAGCTGTAATTTCACCCATGACCCATGACAGAATGACAGTGATGGAAAAGTTGAGTTGGGGTTGTGATAATGACTTGGTTATAAGCTTGCAGTGAAGAATAACAGATAATAGGATTCTGAATTTGGATGAATTAGTTGCTGACTCATTTGTGTTGGTTTTGTTTTAGGAAAATATGATTATTGGTTCTTGTTTTTTTGTGATAAGGTGTATAAAAATAGATTCTTTGTCAGAACATTTTTCTGAATTTTTTAATATGCACCTGTTGTCTACTTGTTCTGAATCGTTTATTGTTTGCTTGTTTATTTCATATGAAATGAATAAAGTTTATGTTGGCTATGCGGCAGTCTACAGATCGATGCTCCTGTGATGCGTTTTCTAGCTCTGTGGCGTACAAATAGTTAATCTTGGTCACTACCTGTATTTCAAAATGTTATCTCTTATCTAAAGAGATCATAAGTCAATAACATAAGACAATAACATATATCAGTGGGGCAGTGGTGGCTCAAATGGTTATGGAGCTGAGCTATTGATTTGAAGCCCAGAAAGATCTGGGTTCAAGCCCACCATCGCCAGCCAGCCACTGTTGGGTCCTTGAGCAAGACCCTTAACCCTTCCTGCTGTATCATAGCTGTGACCCCAAATTACTAAGATAGGATATTTCACTGTGCTGTAAAACAAAACAAAAGCATTTACATTTTATGACATAACCTTATTGCCTCTTATGTGGCAGAAAATGAATGTTAAAAGAATGACATTTGACCAGACTTTCACGAGCACACTACATGATTCAGCCCTGTCCCAGCACTGTCAGTATGTACATACATGAATCATGATGGTGCAAACATCTCTCAGCTGTTCAAATATGCCAGCATGAAATTCACACTGATGATCTCATGTAATGCTTTTTGAAAATGGTAGGACCTTTAGTAAAAAGTAGAACAAAAATCTGCAACATCTTTTATGCTACTTTTATGATGTCACTGTTTTAAAGGCTCATGAATAAGATTATAGTGTGTTTTTTATTAAAATATACATTCGGGTTATAAATTCTGACACCACATTAAAAATATGGTGTGGTATTAGCTTTAAGCTAGATTTCATTGAGAAATCAACAATTTTAATCAATGAAAACTAAAATTGTTGTAATTTTCCACAACTTTTTAAATGTATTATATAATTACATGAATTACACCATAATTAGTCTCCCCTTAATTCAGTTTGCAGGATAGGAGTGTTTTGCGTCCTTCTATGCCTCTTTGCTCTCAAACCACACACTCCTGCATGCATGAACTTAAAAAAACACCCACTCATGCATGCATAAATTCAAAAAAAGAACCACTTCTGCATGCTTAAACTCAAACTTTACAGTCCTGCATGCTTTAACTCAAACCACCCACTCCTGCATGCATTAACTCAAACTACACACACTCCTGCATGCATTAACTCAAATTGCACACTCCTGCATGCATTAACTTAAAAGACACACCCCTTCATGCATTAACTGAAACCACCCACTCATGCATGCATAAACTCAAACCAAACACTCCTGCATGTATGAATTAAAAGAAAACGCACTCCTGCATGTATAAACTTGAACCACCCACTCCTGCATGCATGAACTCAGATATCACCCACTCCTGCATGCAGGAACTCAGACCACCCACTGCTGCATGTATAAACTCAAACCACCCACTTCTGCATGCATGAAGCCAAACCAAACACTTTTGCATGCATGATATAAAAAAACCCCACACACTCCTGCATTCATGAACTTAAAAAAAAACACCCACTGGTGCATGCATAAACTCAAAAATACTGCACACTCCTGCATGTATGAACTCAGTAAACCTTACACTGTCAAATGCAGAGTAGATTCATCCACCCCACCTCCATCAGTGTAAATATCACTCACTCCTACCAATAGGAAAGTAAAGAAACATTCACCTCCACCTGCATGCATCAATGTAAATGTCACCACATCTATCATGCATGAAAGAAAAATTACTTACTTCCACATGTTTGAATAATAATCATCCAATCATTCATGCATGAAAGTAAAAATCGTTCTTTTTCAGCTGTTTTCTGTAATTTTTTAGTTTAAAGCCCAAATAGTGTACAATCAAATTATGGTTCCTTTTAAGAAATTGTGACACATGCGTGTGTTTTTGCGGCAGACCTCAAAAACTTGAACTGAGCAATGCAGCACTGTAACACTGGCCAAAATTTATCACAAGGGGGCAGTATATACTTAATAAGTCAGCTGCGCTTGCCACAATATACACGTTGTACTGTAATGGGTTTGGAATAGAATTCTATTGCTTGACATAATAGCTGCAGCAATCCTTCAAATCCATAAAATCGATTCCTAATGTGTGTGTGTGTGTGTGTGTGTGTGTGTGTGTGTGTGTGTGTGTGTGTGTGTGTGTGTGTGTGTGTGTGAAACTAGTGTCCCAAGTATGCGACAATTTCTAGTTCTAGTGTTTCCATAAATGTGGTTGTGTTTGTTTAGCTGAGTGTCATGTTATTGTTAATCTGGAAACAAATCAAACAGAAGTTATCGCTTCAGCAGTGCACAGCTGTAGCTTTCATTCTCCTCTCTCAAATCTGCAGCCAGTCGTGGGCTTTCAAACCGCCATCATGTTAGCCGTTCAGCTAGAACCAGAAATAAACCAAGACAGCGAGAGCTCCTTGATCGTAATCTGTGAGTGTGTAGACATTTGATTTTAACGTTTGTATGCACACTGCAGTGAGATTAGACTAGATCATGTTTGTTTTATAGTGGCACTCAGCAGGCGTGTGTGTGTGTGTGTGTGTGTGTGTCTAAGTGTGTGTATTGCAGGGTTGAGTGGCTGCTGACTGTGTTCCAGGAGATTCATTAACAGGCTAATTAAAAAGACAGACACGCACACGGAGTAAAAGAGCAGACAAGTGTCTTAAAGGAATACTCCAGAGTTTCTTAACCTGATCTCTTTATTAATCAGAGGGAAGTGCTAGCGCAGTGGTTAAGGTGTTGGACTGCTAATTGGAAGATCAGGGTTTGATTCCCAGCACCACCAGGTTGCCACTGCTGGACCCCTGAGCAAGGAATAAATGTAAATGTAAGTCAGTCTGGATGAGGGTGTCTGCCAGATGCCGTACATGTAAATCACATCTGTAATATATTTATCTGTAATAGGAAATTAACTGAAAAACTATAAACTCAAGACTAATTACAGAAATCTGAAGGCAATAATTCGGTCTATAAATTGTTTTAAATATATTTGGCTATATAATGCAAATAATTATAACAATCAATAATTTGGAATGAGAATTGAAAGGTTCTACAACATATATGTAAAAATTTGTTAAATATGATTATAATTATGCATTGGTTTGTCCTTTGACCTTCTGCCATTAGTTTTACCTTATTGCAACATTTACTGACCGAGAGAGCGTATAACTGACAAGTAAACAACCAATCACAGTTCGTTTAGTATCATGTTTAGGGGTGTCAGTGTGCCTAAAAATACTGTAAACACAATGGCTTCCTTATTTCACATGACTCCAAAGCATCATGAGGGCTTCATTCGTTCATTCATTCATTCATTCATTCATTCATTTATCTTCTATACCTGCTTATTCCCTAAATCGGGGTCACAGGGATCTGCTGGAGTCTATCCCAGCCGTCTCTGAAAGGGTGAAAGGTAGGCGGGGGACACCCTGGACAGGTTGCCAATCCAGCACAGCGCCACACACACACTCACACTATGAGGTCTTCACTTGTTTAGAAATTGGGACACACGTGTCTCCCTAAAATGTGGTAGAATTCAAGCCAAAGTGACTTTTAAAATCCAGCAAGAATTTTTATTTTTGTTCGCTACGATACATCAGAATTTCAGGCAACAGTTCATTTCATTTGGTCTCTAAAGAGAAATGCTAAGCACAGGATGTGCTTAGAGTTCCTATATGATATACAAATATCACATTATTTTTTGCATCACTGCAGCCGGTATTTCAATTTTCTGTTGTCTTTCTTGTTGCAAACAGCTAAAGCAATGCGGAACAGCCAACCCATCGTGGGAAAGAATGGAGCAATGCATAAGAAAGTAAGCCTTATTCTTTTCCCAGACCTCTTTATTGACTAAAAATTCTCTTTGCTAACCTTTGCTTCACGATTCATTTCAAATATAGTCCACATGTTTCGGAAGGGTATTGGGTTCAAACCGTGGCTTTGCCAAGATCCACTGGTGGGATTTTGAGACAGACACCCAACCCAAGATGGCTTATTTCTTTCAGAGTGGAAAAAAGATTTATCCAAATGGGCAAATGTTAAAGACATGGTTAGATGTTCGCCAGACTGATAAAATGGTGTGGTGTGAGGTAAGAACATCATATCAAGAAGTTGTCAACACAATCTACAATCCAATCATATACTCCCCTTATTAGTATAACTAATCTAGATCACTTGCTATGAATTACTACGTTACCTTAGTTACTACTTTTAAGTTAATTATTTAAGATTTCTGGGAAGTGAAATCCTGGAATTCTGGAGGACATTAAAGCTTTTCGTCCAGTGGGTTCACTTTTCCATAATTCGTATTTATTGTTAAAAATAAAAACAGTAAAACTACATTTCTAAACAGAGAAATATTATTCCCAAAGCTTTTACTATGTATCATAGCATTCTCTCTACTTACTATGTAGCACATGTTGGACGTTTCAGAGACAAATTTACGAAGGACATATTGAGATGGTTTGGACATGTGCAGAGGAGGGAAAGTGAAAATATCAGTGGGAGGATATTGGACCTGGAGCTGCAGGCAAAAGGCAAAAAGGGAAGGCCAAATAGGAAGTATATAGATGTGATAAATGAGGACATGAAGTTAGTGGGTGTGAGTGAAGAGGATACAGATGATGGGGCGAGGTGGGGGCAGATGATTCGCTGTGGTGACCCCTGAAGGAAACTGAAGGAGAAGAAGAAGATTTGCTGTGTAGCATAATCAAAAATGTATTTACTAAAACCAAGCAGTTCTTGCATTTACAGCATTTTGCCAGACAACCTTAACTAGTGTGACTTAAGTCACATAAAAAAACTAAATCACTTTATTCCTAGCAAAAATAATAATAATTCTAGTCGTTTTAAAAAGTATCCCAAAAAATGGTGTGTGTACATTTAATGCTAAACCTTATAAAGTGCTTTGTGTATTGCATTATTGCAAGTGTATTTTTCACATAACTTTTGAGCTTTGGATCTTTTTTTTCGGGATAAAAAATAATTCTTGTCTGCACTATACTGTAGACGCATAAGGGCGAGATTTGGAGGACACATATACAGAAGTGTTTCTTTAAAGGAAGGCGCGCTGTCTGTCACTAATTCCATTTCGGCTTTGCGGTTATAAGAAAATGGAGACGACAATCAAATTTTTTCATCACAATAATCACAGAGAGGTGATGCAACTGTAAGGGAAAGAGTGAGTGGAAAGTGCGAGAGTGGAAATTGACTGAGATCGAATTGAGCGGTACTTCAGATGTGTATAAAACCGTCTTGCTACAAGTGTGAGTTTGCATGGTGATAGATGCTCCATTGTTGTCATAAATTGCCTGACCGGGCAGTCACCCGTTTGAAGAGAAGGAGAGAGAGAGAGAGACAGAGAGAGACAGAGAGAGACAGAGAGAGAGAGAAGGAATAAGGATTGCAGAGGAGGACGTGATAGACATGGAAAGGATTACTTTTTTAGTGAAAGGGAGAATTAGGAGCTGTAATAATGTTTGCTCTTCAAAAAAAAAAAAACGAAGCTGATTATCTGTGTGTGTTTAGCATTGAAAAGCATGCAAACGCATCTAATCCTATAAAAGAGGTCAGACAAAGGTTGCATGTTAAGAAGCAAGTGCTTCGCTAAAAACCCAGTAACAGTTAAAATAGGCCGAAATAGCTTTTTTGCTTAAAGGTACATGTGATGGTGCTTAAAAGTTTGTGAACCCTTGAGAATTTTTGGATACATGACCGTCACATCAACCTAAACAATCTATATATTAGATTATATTAATTACTACTTCCATATGACCCTCTACACTTTTGAAAAGGCTTTAAAAGAACCCTGCACATTCCACTACATTTGTGTTAGTGAGTACAGGCACTAAAGTTGGGTGGGAAGATCTGAGGTTTAAGCCGTTACATGAAAAAGTAGGTTTTCTGCTTTTTTTCCAGAGCTTCTTGTTGACCAAAAACTCTCCTTGCTAACCTTCGCTAAAGGAATGCTTTTATTTAAAGTATAGTCTAAATTTGGATCAAACCCTGGCATTGCCAAGATCCACTGGTGGGATTTTGAGTCAGATACATAACCCATGAATGCTTATTCGTTTATTTTTGCTGTAGCTATATTGGCAAACTTTAAAGTCGCCACATGCTTAGATGTTAGCCGCAGAGTCGCAGAGTTCAACTAAGAAGTGGGGGCCCCAGGCTACAATTAATAGCTGAGCCACTTCTAGAAGATTATTTTGTTAATATATCTTCATTATCTAGATTATATAGCCCATAGGAGTGAGTGTGTATGTAGCCCTGTGATGGACTGGCAACCTGGGTGTACCCTGGGTGTATCTCATCCCCAAGTGATTCAAACTGATTAAGAGTTTTTAAGGTTGGAATAGTTTTTTCTTGACCTGTAAATATATTAAGAAATATTTAGCTTTTGATTTCAAAATTTATTAAGCATCACAGATACAACTTATATTTCACATTTATTATAAATATACTTTGGCTGATATTTCATATTTAACTTATTAATGCCAATCAGAAGATCATGTAGGGACATTTAAAAAGTGTGTGTTTGTCTGTGTGTCTGTGTGTTCGTTGTCTGAACAGTTGCTGTTCACCGATGCAATGCTGCAGTTGCCGTTCTGACATCCAGACCAGATGCGTACTGTACAATAGACATAAGTGTATCTGGCTCATCTCATCTCATCTCATCTCATCTCATCTCATCTCATCCCGGGGAATTTAGAGCCAACATTGGCGTCTCTGTGCGTTTGTGCAAGAGGCAGCATGTGTGTTTAATATAGGTGTGAAGTTTGACTGATTTCCCTGGTGCCTTGAAGCCTTGTGAGATTTGGTGGCTGACTGGCAGCTGTGAGAATGAAATAAAAGAAATATAGAGGATACGGTCAAAAGTCTACATTTTAAGACAGGAAAGTTAATATTAAAATCAGGACAAATAAATCGTGGGCTCATGACTGCAACTGGGCGTTTCTGTTTTGTTTTCAAAGGGCAGGAAGCCATATTGAAACCAGCAGGTTTTTTGGGCTGTTCGGTGACAGTGTCTGCACTCCTGTTGTGTCAATTACAAAGCATGTGACAGCTGATTGGTTAAGAGCGGTGACGGACAGGGACAAGGAACGAAATGTGCTGCCAGACAACCCGCTCACACAGCACCTGGTCTTCCACTCTTATGTACAGCAGCCAAACATTTGCGTATGTGTGTTTTATGTGTCAGCCTTAGTAACAGATGCTAGTGTGCTGCACAGCGCTGTCTCTTTTCACACTGCAAATTGTAAATGAACTGAGGTTTGCTTTCAACACTAGCTGGAGTGTGAGTGCTACACTTGTTATCTACAGATGCTAAATATTCTCTGTCTATTCGGAGATGAGACTCAGAAACAACATCCACACATGACACTCAGTGAATATAAGTGATTGTATAATCGTCTGTACTTTTGGTGTCCAAAACCTTCATGGTTTTTTTTAAAATAGTTTGATTTTTATTCATTAAAAAAATAAATCTTACTTATTTTAATAGTACACAAGATGTTACAGGCAACAGCAATATAATATTTTTTGTAAAAGTTGTCCTATATAGCTAAAAATCGTGATTTCTTGTTGTTCATGGTTTCTTGTTAGTCAGTGTATTTTTTCCATCATGCATCATTGTGTTATCGAATTATTTTCATTTTAATTTTATTTTTGCCAACATTTAATTTTATTTTTTTAAAAAAGGCCTACATAATAATTCATTAACGATAATTTATTGTAAAATTAATTTTTAATTAAGTTTTGTGTCTATAAATCTATAATTTTTTTTAACCATCCCATCCTTTAAATTAATTTTACTATGTAAGATACAGGAAGTGATGTCACATTTCCTCACTGATAGATGTAAAGCACTGAAAGGTAAGTATGCTTCCTCTCTCTCTGAGAAAATATTTTAAGTAAAAAATAGAATTTATCACTAATCAAACAATAAATAATTTACAAAATCTTTTAAGCATGATTTTATTAGTGCCATGTGCTCTTAGCATTTATGCTAGCAAAATGACTTTTTGGATAAAAAACTTTAAATATTTTAATTGTGTTACTTTTAAACTCTGTTACAAAGAATAAATTCTACACATTACCTATACATACTATACTATAAGGAAATAAACAGTACTATAAATAAAGAAAGTAACTTGTGTTTGGCAAACACTGAATTATTAAAACTGAATATGTTTTTTAATAAGATACTCGAAAGAATTTCTCTTAGCAACCAGTTTTTTTCTCCCCTAAACTTTCTCGAAGGCCAAATGTTCTCAAATGTACCTCCAATTATAGAAATTTCCTTATGCCATAAAGCTGTATTGCCTCTGTAGCTTGTTCGTTGTTTTTCCTTTACTGAGAAAAGAAATCAAAACCTTGTTTTAATTATGTCACTTCTTTCAGTCTAAAGGCAGCTGTTGAATTCTGTTGGTAAACACATGAAACAAACGAAGTTTTATAGAACCCTTATAATGTTCTAAGATGGAATCGAACTTTTCAAAAGTCATACCATCATATGCACCATATAGACATGCATTATTCCAGACTTACAATTTTTTAATGTTTTCAATCTTGCTTTGATTTGGACTTGATCCTAGTTTCCCTTTATGAATCGCTTCGGGAACGCCCTTTTTATAACTTTTGTTTTAAACACCTGTGCAATCTAACCAATCAGAAAGACATAGTGGAAAGACTTGGAAAGCTTACATCTCTTTAGGTCAGGCAGAAACATGCCTACATCCAATGGTCATGCTAAAAGCCTTACCTGGCAGACCTGCTGAGGGACCTGGACCCTATCGGACATTCTATGGCACCTGTGGTTAGGCCTCACCTGTATGGAGGAAAAGGTTAGGGCTTACCTTCTGGATACCCCAGATAGAGTTTAATCAGTAGTTAAAAGGTTCCGAGAGGCTAAAAGGCAATCTGTGGTGATAGAGGTATCTAACTCGCCACTTAGAGGTCCGAGGGGATGCTTTGCCGGAGCCCCCCCCAAAAATCTGGCTCCTTATATCACCTGGCGCAGAAGAGCAGCGTCTATTAATTGGTTTCATTAGCCGATATAGAAAATAAAAGGTGACTAAAATAAAAATGAAAGGTTTTCTGCCTTATCCTTTACCCACCACTATAAAGTGATAGTATTCATCTTGATGAAACTGTAACTCTGGTCCATTTGAGCCAAAAATTGACCTGGCATTACATGTCAAAAACATTATAATTAGTTGCTTACATGTTTGTTATTGCCACATACCTTTATTTATTATATCCCCATATTTTGCCAGAATTATTTGATATCTAAGAGTTTACATGATTTACTTAAATAGGTAAAACAATACAACGTAGGTAATATTAACACAATTACCAACACCTCTATTCATTGACGAAGGTTTATCCTTATTTAGTACTGCGAAAAAAAAACATTATCTACATTATCTACAGTACGTCCCATTCGAATAATTTTTCGGTAATATTAATGAAGCATAACCAGCCATTAAAAAACAATTAACTAAAACAAACTGGGTGGAAATATACAGATTACTTTAAAAATTAGGATTTTTTTCCCACCAAATCTGCTGTACTATAACAGCTAGCCCAGAAAGTTGACCTCCTTGTGACCTTTCCCCTAGACACCGGACTGACCAAGAAGCATTTAGTTTTAGTTTTGGTTGGTCCTGATTCTAGTAAAAAGAAGTCAGGGAAGATCTTGATAACTTTCTGCCACTTGTATGTTTGCTGAACTCTATGACTTTAGGGCACACACACACACACACACATGCTTTCGCTGTATCTCATCTAGCGCTTGAAAGTTTCCTTGGCAACACCTATTTCTAATTTTCCATGAACAAGTCAGCCAGTGCAAACATGCCATTAAAAACCCAGCCAGCACAAACTTCTCCAATGACGTGTTGGTACTGAAATCAAATGCTTTTAAAGATATATATAAAAATGAACAAATAATCCTTTCCGACCTTTTAATTTCGAACCCAAACTGAAGGTCAGCTCCACACTTGACCGGAGCGCTACTGAAGTTGCCACAGATGAACATTCTCTCTGTGTGTGTGTGTGTGTAAGTGAGTGAGTGTGTGTGTGGCATACAAACAACACAAAGCATTATATCAGTGGAATAGCGGCGGTGCGTGCAAGACAACTGACATACTCTTTCCTGGTAGGTGGGTGAGGAAGGAGTGTGTAGGATGTTGCGTTATCAGTGTGTGGTTTATCGGCTCCTTGAGTTTAGCTGGCAGTGGAATCAAAGGTATAAGGAGTGTGTATTCATTTGTATGGTGAGAGCACAGGATGGGGACACACATGTACATACGGAGTAATCCTCTTACTCTCAGTTTGAGCTGTGAGGCTCTGTTGGTTCATGGCTGAATCTGCCAACCTCATCTACCCCCTGCTTCCACAAAGTCACACGCCACATGTGCAGTAACAAGTTTTCCAGAGATAACCGACAGTAATATATTTATTAAGACAGAAAATCTGCTGCATAGATAAATTCTGCTAAATTCTGTTTTTTTTTTTTAGGGTAAATTATTTATAGCTTTATAGCAGGAAGAATTATTTTTTTATGTTAATTATATAATTTATCATATCTAATGTTTATTTTTAGACTGGAGTTACAAAAATGCCAAATTTTAGAAGAAATTGCAACGTTCACTTATGATCACCGTAAACGGTACGAAAGCAGCTTGGAAGTTGGATGTAGCTCCGCCCACTAGGTACAATAGGTTAATAATAATAATAGGTTTTTTTTGCAAGCACATTTCTATCCATATTAATAGTATTTCCATAAGTAAAAAGGCAAAACGTTTTTTTTTATGGTAAAAAAATGTACTATTTGTTTAACTTTTTTATCATTTATATGGAATACTACAAACTTTTTTTCTAAAATTATTTACAGAACATATTAGTTCATACATCATTTAAAAAGCACCGTTTTTTCAGTAGGCAAATTTATCTAGATTTAAAAGAATTTGTTGGATTGTGTGCATTTAGTCAGAAATTAATTATTTATATTTTCTATGTGCCGGCGATGATGATACTGATGAAAACAGAGAAACAAATATTTTAACCGAGCGGTTAGACATTTAAGTGGCACCGATATAAAGCACCAAAATCTGCCACCTGATAGGGTGCTGGTACGTACCGGTACCCAAACCATGATTTTACAGGATCAAACCAAATTTTCAGGAAGATTAACAATATTTGTGAGAATTTCTGTAGTGGCTTAGTTGAACTACAGCATGGTTTAAGGTTACCTAGGGTTAACATGATTTGTGTACAAGCTGGAAAGATGGGTTCTTATTTGTCCATTTTAGCAATTTTCTCCACCAGTGTATCAATAGTGCACAAAAATGTTTCAATGACGTTCATGACATCTCAATCCTAAAAACCGTAACTGATAAAATGTCGTAAATATCACTGGTGCATTTTACCATAATATTGATGTTTGCCATGAAATAAATAATTGACAATAATGTACATCATTAGCGGTGAGGACAAATTCTATAAACATCACCGTTTTAACATTTCTAATTAATAATTTTTCTCATTGTAAGCAGCTAAAGCTTTTAAAAATAAAAATGGGTTGTATAACCGTATTTTTCTTGTATTGTAATCTTATAATTAAGAATTGCAATTTTAAATGTTTTCCTCAGTTCGCTCAGTTTTCATTCTCCACATTTTACGTGTGATGTACAGTATAGCCAATCAGCCAACTGCGCTCTGAATTGTTCGAAAGCAGGTGTATTTTACCAGCTGGTGAGGGTTAAGCACTTGTTGATTTTAAGAAGATGTACCGTGCTAGGCTTTGATATACATCGTTCAGTGGGTTTAGCATGGAATAATTGCAAAGTGCTGTTAACTGTCGAACGTTTGACCTGCAGGCTACAGTGTTTGTGAACGTAACTGCATTGTCGTTTATTAGTTTGATCAAGTTGTCGTGTGGAGGAGCCGAAAACCACGGCAACAGCTCAGTTCCGCCATGACATCACGACGCATGCAGGAGGCTGTTTCTGTGGAAACCGCAGGCCTTTGTGTTTCACAGGCATGAGAACAGAATGAGAACGGCATCACTTCTTCCTGACTTTTTCTCTCTCTTGAGAGTTTATTGTGGGCAGGAATATACAATTAATATGAGCTCTGACATGCCTCGAGCTAAAACATTGAGAGGTTTAGGACAGGATGAAAAGAAACTCATGGTGGCCGTGTCGCCCGCGTGTCGTTATAAGTTAAAAGCTTCAGCTGTATTGTCCATTTAAAGTCAGAAACGAGTCAGTGACTTAATCTTATGGCATGATTAGTCTCCCGGACTGCTCCAGGCATCAGTAGTTCTGTGATTACATGTCTATCCCACTTTGTCAGCCAGTTCTCTTCGGGTCCTTCATCATGTAGCTTTAAGTACAGGAATAAAATAAGCTTTTTGGCATTCTGACCAAGTGTTATTTTTCTGGAGTGCATAATCCGTATGAGTGAAGCGCTATCACCTGTGACAACCATTTTCCATTAGAGTTACTGAGGAGAATGACAGGGTTACTGATCAGCGAAGTGATTCACACGTACGCAAGTGAACTCTCTTTAGGACATCAGAAAAGAGTATGTAATTTTAGCCAACAATAAAAAAATAAAAGCCTGCACACATATTTAATCCCATAAAATCTCTGTAGTTTTAGTTTACTTTTAAGACAAAATTATAAACGACGACAACAACAACTTAATGATCAATAAGAAGTCCTTTGTGGGAGTTTTTCAGCACATATGTACAGCATCAAAGCATAGAATTTGTTTCGTTCTACATGATGTTGCAGCTTTTGGCTCTGTCCTTCCTGAGCGTAGGGGCTGGTTCGAGGGGCACCGTACGGGAGCTGATCGGCAGCAGGGGCTGATGGGATATGCGCTTGAGGGTACGACGAGAGGAGCTGCGTTTAAGGCCGGGGCGTCGAACCGAGGCAAGAGTGGTGATGTGAAAAACGTCTCGCACGCTGTTTACGCACACGCGCGATGAACACTCGACATACGCCACAGCTCCAAGCTCCCGCGCCCTTAGACTGCCCTAAAAAACAAAGAGCGACAGACAGAGTAATGTGGTTAACAATGAGTTAGTTTGGTGATGTGCTTTGTTTTTTATTCTGAAATCTCTTTTGTCTAAAAAATGTATTATACCCAGTTTTTTACATGAGCATAAGTCATTGCACAGTTATCAAAATTCAAACAAGGTTTTTTAGTAACAATGTCAATTTTTAATATCAGGAATGAAATTATCACTAAATATAAACATAAAGTCTTGATATCAACCATGATGTCATGATATAAAAGATAATTCCTTACTATTGGGGAAGTGGTAGCACCTAAACACACTAGGAGATGAGGACAGGCTGACACAAAGACACCAACAGACGAAAAAGGTGCTTAAATTTTTTTTAGGTTTTTAGAAAAGATTTTAAGTGATAGACTTAATTGTCAAAAACAACCTGCAACTCGCAGCATCAGTAAAAAAACCTATTTACATTCACAGCGTTTGGCAGACATCCTTATCCAGAGTGACTTACATTTATCTCTTTTATACAACTGAGCAATTAGGGGTTAAGTGCCTTTGTTCAGGGACCCAATAGTAGCAACTTGGTGGTACTGGGAATCGAACCCCCGATCTTCCAATTAGCAGTCCAACACTTTAACCACTGTGCTACCACTTCCGCATATCACGTCTTATGTTTATATAGTTTTTTGAACTGGGCACTAGGCATGACCCTGACACTCTTTTTTTTTTTTTAATTGTGGTTCTATTATGTTCCGTCCCTTCAGTTTCCACAAAGTTTCCTTTCACTGATGTGTTGTAAAAACAAGATGGTTAAAACATATGCACAGGTTACTTCCTGAACAAAGTGTGGCATTTATGTTTCCAGCTATCGTGACCTCCTACAGGGTGCTTTACGGTGCACTGCGACATCTTTCACATTTTTCATGCACAGACTAAACCGCCAAGGTAAAAGCCCCCACTTTTTAAAATAAAATTCTTGTTTCATTTGTTGTTAAACGAAAAGTTTAGTCCTTTCTTTTCCCCAAGAACCTTTTTTTTTTCCTAATTTTTTCCTCACATCCTCGTCTTCTTTGCTGCTCTCTCCATTTTAGTGGGAGGGATCTGAAAACTGCATTCTCAAGCCCCGAGTATAAATGACAGCTACGACGAAAATGCTGCCTAGATAAAAATAAACACAGCCTGGCTTTCATTTCCCACCAGCTACCTACTGCTGTTCCCCCCCCCCCCTCCCCCTCCCCCTTATTCACTTTCCTGTCCTTCAATTATGGGCACAGATGTCTGATTTCATACTTAATAAGGAGTAAAAAATAGAAAATTGATAACACATAGTTATGGTTGATGATTTAATTTTGTAGATTAAAATGGCTGATGCATTTTGTAGAATAGTAATTTTGATATGTTGTGTTAATAAGTAGTGCATCTATAGAACTGAGATGTAAACATAATCAGCTGTATAAATGTTTGTAAAAGTGATTAAAAAAAATACTCTGAAGCTGTAAACTAAAATATGTTTCTTGGTTATGGAAGTGTATATTTAGCTTAATAAGACATGAATCTTCACTTAAAACCGATAATTTCAAGAATAGATAAATGCTAATTGCCCAACAGTGTGTAGAGTAAATTGGCAAAAGTATTGGGACACCTTATCAAAACATCTACAATACAGGTGTTTTTTTTAAACATCCTATTCCAGATTGATTCTCACACTTCACTCCTATAATAACCTCCAGACTACAGGAAAGGATCCCCACTAGATTTTAAAACATGGATAAGGGGAATGTTCTATTTTTTATTGTGGTGTATTGTAGAGGGATGTAGGTCAGGGCTCTTTTACACTAATTATAGCATTATAAATTTGCAGAACGTAGGTGCTTTGTGCACAGAAGCATCGTCATGCTGAAGTAGTGTTCGGGCCTCTTGGTTCAAGTTAATTGGAAGTTTGATTGTAACAGCGTTGAGGCAGCATTTACACTGTACATATTAAGTGACCCAATGTGGCACGGATGGGAGGATCCTTGATTGTGTGAGCAGGAAAAACATACATGGATTCCAATATTTTTAGATCGGTTCCAGGCGTCATTCATATGTTTATATAAATAGGATATTGATCGGATTTGTACATTAGCGTCTGCCATGTAAGGAGACATATTGGATGTTTACCTGCCCTTGAATAAGTGACGGTGGAGCATGATGCCAACTCCGATAGACACCAGCAGAGATATACAGTGTATATAGTTACAAATAAGTATGTGTATTTGATATTTATTATTTTTGTTTATTTAAAATCTGTTTGGTTTGTAAACATTAAAAAAAATACACAACATTATTAAAAAATTTTTTATTATATAATATATATATATATATATATATATATATATATATATATATATATATATATATATATATATATACATACATATATATATATATATATATAACTTAGTGATCAATGGTACATACATCCATGCTGCAACAAGGGCTCAACTTTTTTTTCTTCTCCTAAAGAGATGTTTTAGTGTTTTGCTGACTTTTAAATGTGATGCGGAGGTAACATATTGAATAATTATTTCGTCTTGGTCCATTGCTTCCATGGATTATCGTTTCTTTTCTGGTCAGTACATCTACCTCGGATTGTTTTGCCGTGTATAGTGTAAATGCAGATATCGAATATGGGTCAGTTTTAAAAAGTGATGTAAGCAGGTCATCAAAACAATATAAGCACAAAATCAGAATTGGGCATTAAGTTCTGCAGTGTAAATGCAGCCTTACAGACATTTTAGGCAGTTGTGTGCTTGTTACATTATGTGCTGTTGTGGTGGTCACAAATGTTTAGCCATATGTTGTTTGTTTAGTAATTTGAAACAATACTGAAACCTATTTGGTCTATTCTCCATCGGGAATTTCTGGCTGTGTTCTGTCCTGGATATTTCCAGCAGTTTCCACATCAGTTACTTTTATTTTGCATTTTTAACAGGAAGCTTTTATATGACTAAAACAAAATCCTGCTATAGCTTTTGAAACTGTGTGAGTGAGTAAGTGAGTGAGTGAGCAAACATGCGTCTAAATGCGACTGTCATGAGTAAGTACTGTGTAAGGATGACTGCGTAGGGAAACAAATTTATCTCTGATGTAGATACAATGAGGTTGACATTTTTCCTAATGCAATTAACTGAGTTTTGTTGGCGCAGTGTTTATTTTGGGTCTGTTATTAACCCTTCTATGTTCATTACATCGTGTCTCAGGAAACACTAATGAAACCAAATGTTAAAGCAAATAGTAGCCACAGGATTTATTGTATATAAAGGTTTCCAGAAATTCCAGCAGATGAAGTGTGCTGTCATCTGTTGGCGTGTCTCGAAACTTGTTGATACCCCAAAAATATTAAATTCAACGACACTCGATTGAATAAATCTGATTACTCAAGTGAATTAAAATTGACAAAGCAAAGTCAGAGAGGTGGTCATTGAGATGGTTTGGACATGTGCAGAGGAGCGATAGGGGAAATATCGGTAGGAGGCAGGTGACAAAGTGGAAGGCCAACAGGATGGATGTGAATGTGATAAATGAGGACATGAAGTTAGTGGTTGTAAGTGAAGAGGATGCAGAAGATAAAGCTTGGTGGAGGCAGACAATTCGTTATGGTGACCCCTGAGAGAAACAGCTAAAAGGAGAAAAAGAAGAAGACGACAAATCCAGTGCCAGTGGTAGCCAGTAGTAAGAATGTAACAATTAAAGCTTATTTTTTACTAATAAGCTGTAATTGTTCTGGTCTTATTACTGTGGGCTAATGTTCCTTCAGCTGACAAGGCTCAAGACAAAAATAGTTTCTGTTCTTGTTGTTTTATTAATTAGAAATATGATTTGATTTTATGTTATTGCTTTAAAATGAATGATGTAACCTGAAATTGGGTGATAATTACACACTTTATACACTATTACATCTCGAGGAGAAATCTGGAGGACAAAATTGCATGGTTGATAAGAAGACAATACGAGGGTTTAACAAATTTAACCTTCTTTCTATTTCTCGCTTTTATATACACACACACACACAGAAATAAAAGACCCTTTTTCAATTTGCTAATTCCCAGACATTTATATCAAACAGCCTGGATAGATTTGTCCTAATCGAATCTAACACTACCGTCTGTCAGTTCCTCTCAGAGTGTCTCATTTAGTCATGAGAGAAAGAGAGAGAGAAAGAGAGAGAGAGAGAGAGAGAGAGATGAGACTGAGACATCTCTCTGCTGAGACCCGGCTGCAGTATCTGTGTAAACAGTAATATTAAAAGCTCGCTTCTTCTCATTACACAACCTCCACCACCGCCGCTTCCTTTTTTTTCCCCCTTAACTGCACGTTCCATCTTACCTGCTCATGCGTGACGGGTATAAGACGCTGTTTGGACAGTTCTCGTAAGGTGCTGACGTCTGTCCTCATGTCGAGCTTACAGCCCACTAGGACTAACTTGGCGATGGGACAGTACTCCTGCGCCTCAGCCTGCCACTAAGAGACACAGAGGAGAAAGAAAACAGTTACACAATGATCTACAATTAATATCCATTAGGTTGATTAATTATAAGTAATTTACAGCATATGTTTCTTATGTAAAAAGAATATGTAAGCAAATTTAATATGTTAATTGTAATGTCTTTAATGTAAACATTTAACAAAGATAAAACGTAATATTAACCCTTTATTCCCTTAACCCTACATTCCTTAAGGGAAATAAAAGGTTACGAAAATGTAGGGTTGAAGGAATAAATAGTTAAGGGAATAAAAGGTCAAGAAATTTTATGATTAAGGGGACTAAAAGGTTAAAGGAATAAAGAATTAAGGGAATAAAGAGTTATGGAAATAAAAGGTTAACGGAATAAAACAATTAAACAATTACACCCTTTTTTTATTTGAGCTGTAATACGCTATATAGACAAAAGTATCGGGACACCTAAGCACCACATCTATATGTGTTTTAAACATACTATTCCAGATTTAGTCTCAATTTTACCCCAATAAAAAAACCTCCACACTTCTGGAAAGGCTTTTCACTAGATTATGGGGATCTGTGGTCCATTAGGTTCCAGTTCATCCTAAAGATGTTTAGTGGAACGGAGTAAAAGTGTGGGACACTTAAGCTCTTTCACTTCAATCAGAACACAGCCATGAAGCTCAGAGGTTTGGTACACAGACACACTCTCATGCCGAAACAGGGTTTGGAGTCTCTAAATTTTAGTAAAATATTATTATTATAACGTTATGCTACAATATAGCATACAATATAGAGACATTTTGGACAACTGTGTGCTTCAGAGTTAAGAGAGTGGTCATTTTTGAGCATTAAAAAAAAAAAACATTTCAAAGTTGAGGTAATTGCATACACAGTATAACTGCAATAATTCTATCCTAGAATATAAATAGATTAATGCAATAAATGTATAAATATATGTTTTATTATCAAGCAAACAAAGAAAATGGTTTAGCCTGAATAAATAAATTAAATGTCTATGATGTCTATGAAATTATCTATCCATTTACAGAGGCCAGCGCAGAAGAAGGTAATACGTTGTAGGATGAATAAATTCTCCAGTCCTACAGTTTGATTAATCATCATCATCACCTTTGCAAACTGAAGCAATCAAGGTTTTCTCGACTGTCATTAGATGATACAGTTCTTAAATAAGTCTATATTTTTGGCATTTAGCGAGCTAACAGTAGTACTGGATGATGATGATAATGAGACATTGACTAACTGTAGCAAGGGCTAAACTGTTTCTTCTCCACATTTACATTTACATTTTACAGCGTTTGGCAGACGTCCTTATCCAGAGCGACTTACATTTATCTCTTTTATACAACTGAGCAATTAGCGGTTAAGGGACTTGGTCAGGGGAATCAAACCCTGATGTTCATATTAGCAGTCTAACAGCTTAACCACTGCACTATCACTTTCCCTATTTAGTCCAATTTTTTTATTCGGCCACAATAATATTAGTGAGATCAGGTGCAGTCGATGTTTCAGTTTATCCCCAAAGTATTCAGTGGAGTTAAGTTCTTCCCCCTCAAACAATTTCACACCCATCCAGTGAGGAAAATCAGCAGACAGCCCCATCCCAGACAACTCTATGCTTCCAGTAAGAGCTGGACGGTATGATAGTATATATTGTTATCGTGTGAATAAAGTGTTAACCCTTAATAACTTTTTTTATCTATACATGGACATACTTACTTACTAAAACTGCGGAAGTTTTTTTAAAGACATGGAAAATGAAAAACAAATATAATAATTTATTTTTTAAAAGTGTTTTAATGAATAGATATTTTCTTATCTAAGATTTTACCTGTTATTTTTTAGTGGTAGTTATTTGTAAAAAAAAAAAAAGTTAATTGAGGAAAGTTTATATTAACAAGTTTTGTCCACACAACTGGGAAAAGTGACGGACAGTTAAATTTTTTGTTATGGTAAAACTAATCCAAGTTCATATTTTAAATCAGTATAATTATCAAGTCCCAAATAGAAAAATGTAAAGAATTAATAGTGATTAATCGTATCATTTTTCTACTATTGACCACAGTTAATCGCATCGTTATGTGCTAAATTAAAAAATGAATTCAAAAGCAGTGCACTTTTATTTTAAAAGTGTTGCTATATGAACAAAACTGCAATAAGAATTGGTTTGGAAACACTTGTGAAAGCTGCTTTTTAACAGCAGTTTGATCTTTACATTGCAGTTTCTTGTAAATCTCAACTTAAATATTAATGCTATTAAATTAATTATAAAACCACTGCTATTTCGCAGGTGACAAAGCATTAACCTTTTTGTGTAATTTGTTACAGAAAAACAAGTTATGCTCGGAGCCCAAAGCCTTAATCATAACATATTTAATAATAACATATTTAATCATAACATATTTACATATATATTTCTTTTTCCTTTTGAGAACAGGTACCAGAGTATGTAAAACAAATATTTTTTTTCTCCAAACTTTACCTCCCTCCAGACTTTTCCCTCCAAACATTAGGCAAAATCACTCCGCATCCCTCACATACTCTGACACGTACCAGCAGAACCTTTTTCTTTTATCAGAAAGCAGGATTTAAATTGAAAATGTCTGTGTACGTGTTTGGTAGCTT